>OZ038378.1:60139407-60494407 GCA_964036045.1 Eutreptiella sp. 'Long Island Sound 2002' | reverse complement strand
TTTGCTTGGTTGCCGCCGAATTTTTTAGTTACAAAGACAAGCGGGAGGTAGGGGGTCAGGGTCCGGTGTTACGTAAGGAACGTTGCGTGTTCTGAAGCGTTCCCTTATCAAAGTGCAAATATTCAATCCAAGTTTTCAAAAAAAAGAACAGCTTTGAAAATATGCAATGCTTTTTTACAAAAAGACCTTCCATTCATCATGTTGGGTGTGTTGGGAGTTTTTGTACTTGTGCTCGCCCCTTGCAGCCATCGTGGGCACTTTCTACTCAACGGAGGAGGTGCATGCTCTCGCATCCCAGTGGTTTTTGGGCTTGCCATGTATGGCACCGAATCAATATTATAACATGCAAAATACGTATTTCTTCCACCCGAAGCATTCAGTGGGCAAACGAGATTTGCTGCATTTGGCTGCAAGCGAGGTTCAACTTCATGGAATGGATCAAGGCGGCCATGTCAAAGACAAACAACCGGTGGTATCATTGAAGGATCAATTGTCACATGGTGTGAGCAAAGATGAAAAACCACCTCAAGGAAGTGATGCAATGTACAAGCTCGGAAGTGAAGCACGCACAAGGGGGGCCCAACAAGCTATGGTGGTTGATTTGCAGGCGTCGCCACCACGTCAGCGATGTGAACAACGTCAAGAACAACATGAACACAACCATTCTCACTTGCGAAACAACCCTCTCACAGCCTTGGCTGCTAATCGGCTGCGGGATGTGGAGCCACTCCGGTTGCACCGCATCATGGAAGCTTTGTATGGTGAGGACATCCTTTTGAAGGATTTGATTCCACTCCTTAACCCATCCCCGTGTGCTTGCGAAAAAAGTCGATGCCGCCGAGGAGCTGACTCCCCCAACTCCACAGCAACAAATTCCCCGAGACCCGCTCGAGGCGAAGCAAGTGGATACCGCCCAGGAGCCAATTCTCCCAACTCCCAAGCAACAATTTCCTCGGCCGCTCTTCAAGGCAAAGCTCTTGATCACGGATTGGAAGACGTGAGAATCGGTGTGTCCTGTGTCATGGTCCTCGTTGAGCTAAAAGGTATGAACTTCAACGGGAGCAGTATCATAGATGTCGGCATCGTTGCACGCATTGATAAATTGCTATTGTTGGTCTTTTATGTCATAAACGCATTCTTTTCACACCGTTGTTATTCGCGAAGTTGTTGTTGTTGTTGTTGGTCATTCACGCAGACATGTGAAGACTCGTTCAATTGCATCAAGCACACATTGTGTGTGACAATTTACCATCTATGTAGGACAAGAGAGACAATTGCATAAACAGCCTTTCTTGTACGCCTCTATCATGGCGGTCACACGGTCTATTGTTATGTTCCCAAACCACGTGCCCACGCAATTGACAAGCCAATGAAAACGTTGAGAAAAGGTTTCTTTTTCTTTGGTAAGATTACCCCCCCCCTAGTGCATTACGACTACCAATCGATTCACTTGGTCTAATTGGTCTCGTTGGTCAGTTGATTTGTATCACCTGGAAACTTGTTGGGGACACCATTGATGGGGCGTGCCATAATCGCGTTGTCACCGCACTTGGGTTGGAAGTGTTGCACCTACCGTTTGCCAGTGAGCAAGCACAAAGAGAGACGGTAGATTTTTGTGTGTCCATCAATGTTCCAATTTGGGTCGTGTGAAACTCAATGCAAAGCAATCATTGGGCCGCGTCAATTCGTGATGAAGAAATCCTTTTGTCCTAACTTTACCTATCCAAGAGAAAGGTACCGCAAGAGTGTCCATGCAAAAGTGCACATTTCTCAATGGGCACCGAGGAAGTAGATAAACTGAGCCAACCAAGTGGCCACACTGTTACTCCGAACTTAAGTTGACTATTATTGTGGCCATGTTTCGGCACACCGTTCGCTTTCCACTATCATTGTTGGCCAAGCCATTGGACGTCAAGATACCACCGTTGCGATGTTGCACCTCATGGACCCTAGGTGGAAGCTCAAGTCACCAAGACACCATGACAATCAAAGAATGCTTGTGGTAAAAGTGGTAGCGATGGAAATAAAATCACATGTCAAAATTAGTGTCATGTGCAACACTGAAGGGGAGGTGAGTAGCTAGTACATTTTGTTGCACAAGCCAAGTTCTCTCTTTGTGCAACCGAAATGCATTTGTGATCAGTGCCGTGCTTGATTTGAGCTAGACAACCTAATTCAAGGACTGCGGGTTTCTGGGTGTCTATTTTGTTGCCTCGAACCCCTTCCGTGGGCCGATTGTGGATGTTAGGACTCAACAGGATGCTTCTCGGGTTGTTGGCTTGTTGGCAAGTGATGGGATTCTCGGACTTGCAACATATATTCCACTGTAGTCCTTGACCATCTCGCATTTGCCGCAAAATGGATTGCCTGCAGTACAGTGGATAACACAATAGGCACTCTATATGGGGTGCAAAAAGGTTTGCACGGGACCATTTGTGCACTTGTTCAGAATACATGTTTTTTTTTAGGCTTCAGAGCCTCCGTTGTGCATGCTTGCATTGCACGTTACATGTTTTAAGCTATTGAGCTGTGCTTGCTTTGCATTGTGTTGTGTTTGACGGTTTCTCAAACCTAATTTTGCTTCCGTTTGCTCAGTCGAGCTAGACGCCTACAACGCGCGCCGCTATAACATGGATGCTGATGTACAAAGCGCCCTAAGGGCAGGAATATGTGCCTCGGCCACGTTACCCAACGCGGGACGCTACGCTTACGGATACTCCACCCTCAATTCACCATCCGAGCCCTCTCCTGTTGCTGCACAATCTCCCGTATCCAAGGACACACCAACCTCCCCAACGGCAGGAGCAAGGCCGGAGGATACCACGAGTGACGCACCGGCGGCCCCAACTAGTGCCGATGGAACACATTGTACTCACGTGCAAAATTGGAAACGGCTTCGGTCCAAAAGGGTATGGAGTTACGCAAACCTACCATGATGCAAGTGTTCGGACTCATGTTTTGTGTTGTACATCATATGTACATTTTGGGTCCCTTTTATGGCATGCCTTTCGCATCATTTTAGACGATGCTTGCCTGTTCAATTCAAGGCCAATAGAGGATTTCATTTGCATCTTTGATGGCTTTTTAGGTGAGGCATAGCACGATGTCCATGACACAGTGGCAGGCCAGTGCTTCTGAACTTTCCAGCATTGCGCACAATGCACTATGTTGCATGCTGTGCCAGGATACTGTGGATGTCTGCCACCTACGCATGTTCATACATGCGCACATGCTGTGGGTAGGAGCTACCTTCACGTGTTCATGCGTGCTTGCTAGCTCACCCCACCTACCCGATACAGCATGTTTTGGATACATGTTGCATACACATGGCCACACATGTATGCATGCTATGGGTCTATGCTGCATGTGGGTGTGTGTGGCGCATGCCTCTGTTGCCGTGGGTACATGCAGCAGCCTGCATTATGTTGTGCATTGTGTATGTTATGTATGTTGTGTATGCATAATGTTGTGAACTTTTGCACAACACAAATGATATCAACAGGCTTTTGTGACAGCACCGCGAAAGGGATGGGTAGAAATAGGAGGAGTGGAGCACACAAAATTTGCTGCTTGTGTACACCAGAGCATGTAATGACAAATTTCTGCACACGCATGCACCCTATTTCAGACCCTACCATGTTCAATTGATTTTTGGCTGAGCAGTTGGTGCCTGTTGTGCTTTGCTAAAGTAGTTGGCTGCCTACAAATGTTCATACATGGCTGCATGTTGTGGGTGCATGCCTGCATGGTTTGGACGAGTGCTACGTACAAATTTTCTGAGCTCGCGTTTTCTTTTGGCGCTTCACGTGTTTCACATGAGGTTTTTCTTTGCCTAAGTGCCACCCATTGTGTCATGACATTGTCCCTAACAATGCATCCATGTGTGTTGATGTGTGTTGTCTATGTGTTCATACATGGCTACATGCTCTGGAACCGTGCTGCCTAGACATGGTCATATATGCATGCATGTTGTGGATGCGTGTTGCATACATGCACAACCACTGTAGATCCCGGTGCCAAGGGGGATAACGTACAAGGGTTTGGGCCCTTTGCATACAACAAGGCACCCACGTAGGTGCCTCCCCTGGTGCAACCCTACAGTGTGGCCAGAGAAGCATGTCATGATGTGCATGTGCATCGGAACCTGAAGGACCTTGCAACATCGTTTGTGTTGCTTTGTAGCCTATGATGTATCACTCAAGGTTTTTGCTTGTTTTGTGGTTTGCTCTTATGGCCTAGTTGGGACATCCCATAGCACCTCATTGTAGTATGCAACAACCCGGGGCAAGTGCGATTGATGTTGTAGGTAGGGCTGCCCACGCCACGGGTAAAAAAGGGGGTATTGGGAGAAAGGGGTCCGTGGCATGTACAGATGGCTACTAATGTACAATGCACAATGTATGCATAGGTGAGTTGGAGAATACCCCTCGTTTACCAATTATGATGATGAATGTTGTGTTTGAAACTACCCCATTTTGGGCGCAGCAGGAGGAGGTCTGAGAGAAGTGTGCACAAGGGTGGGAGAGGGCGGGGACATTTTTTTCAGACCCACAGGTTTGGTACGGATACAGTCTCTTACGGTGTTGGATGGTGGTGCTCGACTTAGACAATGTAGACAGGATGGTGCAGACATACCCGTGGTGGTGCCCGTTGTGTACCCATAGAACGCTGATTGCTGCTTGTGTTGTAGTTTGAGAGTGAATAGCGTAAGAAGAACGAAAGGCGATGGGCAGGGAACGGGAGGACAGGGTGAAGCGCTTGATGCCTGCACATGTCAAACGGTTTCCCAGCCTATGACCGGTTACTGAGGAGTCTTCTTGCCTCGCGCTTTCTGCTTGCTCTCTTGGGGTATACGGCCCTACACTCTATACAGGAAACACTATCGGGTAGCGTTTCACTATATCCGCTATCGAAGTCTCACAATTTCTTTGCAAAGAAATGCTATCGCCGACCCTCCATGGCAAAACCCGCATTCCCAAGACATTGACATCAAGAGGGGTAAAGAAGTCAAGTTCGGCTGCGAAACGTCACTGTTTGTTGTGGCACCCGCACATTCGGAGGCGGAATGGCTACCACATGGCTACTACCTCTTAGCCATAAATAGGGAAGAACTACGGCGTCATGGTGCAGCTTTCACAAATCCATGACCCATGACGAGGCACTCGCGTCAACTTGGCACACCGAAGGTGGTAGGTTGCACGGCATGCATCACATGACACCGGTTGAAGAGCAATAGTGTCACGTCTCCTGGGGATCGGCTCATCACACATATTCCTTTGGCTACCACCCGGGATGTTCCCCGACGTCACCGGTCACCTCCTGTGCCTTTTGTTGGGTAGGGGGGTTTTTGAGGGCGCTGGATCTGCTGAGAATGGTGGTTTGGTCCAAAAATTGTGTTTTGAATGTGAAACTGAAAATGTTCCCACATTTTGGTAAAATGTTACCCAACCTGTTCCCCAACATGCTTGACGACGTTCTACGACGTCCTCGTCGTCAGGCATGCTGGGGAACATTTCTTTGTTACCGGGTACAATATGCGGGTACATGTGTTCCCCGGTACACATTTTGTCATTTTTCCTCTTGTCCTGTTTGTTCATTCCCGCATTTGTGCAACTCAGAGGTGCCTTGTGCACCTGGGTTGCCCTCCCTTCTCCTAGGCACCCTGTTTCTTGCACCATGCCATGCCTCCCCCCGGACTACAACCCCAAGGAGCACGCCTTGGAGGTGGTGGAGGCGGCGAAGTTGAAGGTGGGGAAGCCCCTGCTGGTGCAGAAGAGGCAGAGCCGCGGGGGCGTTCACTTTGGCACCATCAGCAAGGTACCTTTGTTCATTGCACTCCTCGTGTTAGGTTTGCATTTTTCCCTCCACGCATTTCTTTTTCCTCTTCTCCTCTTTGCAGTTAACAACGAGGGAGATCATCCTCATCGACGCCGTCAGCTACAATGCCTCGCAATATGGTGAGCATAACCTGGCATACCAGGAATACCTGGGAGTATACGGGTAAAAAAGGGGGTTTTGGGAGAAAGGGGTATGTGGCATGTACAGGTGGGTACGAATGTATAATGCACAATGCATGCATAGGTGGGTTGGGGAATACCTCTAGTTTGCCAATTGTGATGATCAATTTTGTGTTTGAAAATACCCCATTTTGGGCTCTTGGGGTATACGGCCGTATACTCAAGGCTCCAATACCTCAGTATACGGCCGTATACTCTGGAGTATACGGCCGTATACTTAGAGTATACGGCCGTATACTGGGGGTATTTGTTTGCACCATGTGGTTGTTTCAAGTTGAAAAATTCCATTGTTGTGCCTTTTGTGCCCATCTTGTTGCATTCTTTGCCTTTGCCCAACAATTGCACACCACTTGAAACCAATCTAGGCTCATACTTCACTCATGATTGCAATGTATGTCTCCATATGTGTCCATTCCAATCCATATTATGTTGCTTCTTGCTCTCCCAGACCCTCTTTTTCTGCCACCATGACTGATGCGGGCACTCATGCCTTGTTGAAGAAGTGGGCCGATGCCGTAGCTCTCCGCACAGTGCACAGAGGTGTTTACAGCCCCGACAGCACACGCACCGTGTCTTGGTCTTCTCTTGAGAATTGTGCTTGGTCCACCTTGGACACCCCTGTGGCCCTGGTGAAGCTAACGCACCCCGGCGTTGCCCAACCCCACAGCCTCACTGACCCTTTGTTGTCGTTGTTTGACAACAACCCTAATCTGCAAGCTATTGTGTTGCAGCTCCATGATTCGGATGCCCGCGCTGTCGTGGAGCATGTTAAAAAAAGCTGTGGGGGGCCCAATAGGGGGATGAGTTTGTATTTGAGGGAATGGGAGATGCAGGACGGCTCTCCGGGGATTCATGTCTCGGGGGACGTGGCCGCTGGGTGGCGCAAATGGGAGTGCAAGGCCCAGCAAGTGCAGCGGGGGCATTGGGAGGACACCGCCCCCCTCTACTCCCTCCACTCCCAATCGCCATGGTCCTGGCATGCCGATTTGGAGGGCCACACCCTCCCCACCTGGTACAAGGGTACTGGGATGCACCCCTCCCTTTTCTTCCCCCTCACCACCACCCCCCTTTTTGGTGTTGAACACCATCGTGTCTCCGTCCCCGTTGACGTCGTCGATCATCGTCATGTCGATGACCTCAAGGAATTGCCCCAATGGGGCCATGCTTTCCAATCTGGCTTCATTTCTGTCAATTGGATGGACAAGCTTCAGGATGAGTATGGGGAACTTAGGGCAGATGCGGGGCTCAATATTTTTAATGAGGATTGGCCCGCCGAGACTCGTGCAGGGGACAGTGACACCCGCCGCACAATGACTCCACCGGAGGGGGGTGCAATGTACAGTTTCGCAAGGGAGGTCCTCATACCCCATTTGGAGACTCATTTGGGTTGGAAGTGTCCGGTCGTGAATGTTACCACCTTTATTGTGGTGAAGGCCGGTACAGTGGATGTGGAAAAAAAACAGTGTTGGCACCGTGACATTAACCTCAGCTATGTTGCCGGCCCGGACCAACACCATGTTATTTGCTTGTTTCCGATGTTCTCCCCCACACCCGATGATGGTTGTGCTGGGGATTTTGTGGTTGCATCCCACACGGGCCTCCCCGACCCTTGGGTGGTGGCCCCAATGGCCCCATTGGACATCGGGGATGTGTGGTTGGGCAATGCACTGACTGTGCATCGCGGAGGTATTTGCCCTACCTCAAACCCCCATCGGCCCCGTGTTTTTGGTTTCATTTCGGTTGGTACCTCCAGGTTCGACTACAACAACACTTGCCCTGTTGTCGTTCCCCCTTGGGCCGGCAAAGCTGCTGCATCCCCCGAAGGGTCTCAAGGCCCTCATGCCACTTGTGGTGCAGTTGGTTGTGAGGTGTTGTTGGATGTGAGTGATGCTACCACAGTTTTTTGTGTTACATGTGGTAACGTGCCATTGTGTGCCACCCACGCCGTGGAGGGACAGTGTGGTGCCTGTGCGGAGGGCGCTTGGAATCAGGGTGAGACAATGACGCAACACAGTGGTGTTGCATGGGGTCGTTGTCCGGCCCCACTGCAGTTCTACATGCCCGTTGATGGGGCTACTTTTTTTGCAGTTCATGAACATTTGTCCCCTAGCCCCCTTCGAGTTGGGGTTGAGGGTCACCCTTCATATGAGGAGTGCCCATTGCGGCAAATGCATGCTAACCCCTTGCCTTCTGTGGGCTCGGATGGCACTTTCCTTGCTTGTCCCCCCGGTTCATTGGTGGTTTCGCGGGGTTTGATTGGTGGTGTTGCTTTGGCTTCCACCGATACCACAATTGGCGGGGTTTTGCATTGGTTTGCACTTGGGCACAAGCACCACCTCATGGATGTTGCACTGGCGGAGAGCTATGGTTGGGTGAAGTGGTGGCCATTTAAGACGGTTTCGAGGAAGAAGAAGTCGAAGCCGAAGCCCAAGGCAAAGTCAAGGAAGGGCAAGGATAAGGCCGGAGAAGAAGATGAGGACGTGGAGGAGGAGGAAGAGGAGAAGAACGAGCTGTGGTGCATCTGCAATCAGGTATTTGTGGGATCCGGGCATGGGTTGAACTGTGTTGTTGTTATTAACAACACAGTACAACACAATATTCATTAAGTCCCCTTTATCTCAAAAGGTAGGGTCACTGGTGGGTTTTTTTGTTTGGCCTGTCTTCAGCGCCTCCCTATATGGTTGCAGTTCTTCAGGTTGAGTTGAATTGAATTGATCATCAACCTCTTCAACTTCTTCCCAGGATTCTTCAATGGCCTACACATGTTTTTGCATGTTTGAGGGCAGTGGGGTTTGAACCAGGAACGTTTCGTTTGCAAGTGTAGCATGCATACCTCTCACCCACCCAGTGCCATGGTCTTGGAATACGGCCGTATACCTTGTGTATACGGCCGTATACCCACGGTATACGGCCGTATACTTCCAGTATACGGCCGTATACCGCGAGTATACGGCCGTATACCTGCCCACCCATTTTGAGTATACGGCCGTATACTCCGAGGTATACGGCCGTATACTCGGAGGTATACGGCCGTATACTCATAGTATTTGTTGCCAATTTCGATCTATTTTGCCTAGTTCTTTGTTAGAATTCCACCCTTTCTTCCCATTCAGGTCCAGTATGATCCCTGGCCACTGCGGAGCATCACCGATTACGAGGTGGCCGAGCCCGAGGTGGAGTTGGTGGCGCCAAAGGCTGCCGCAGGGCAAGTGATCTCCGGTCGGGAGTACGTGGACCCCATTCCTGTGGGTCGGGGGGATGTTGCCAGTGCGCCCTCCGACCTGGCGTGCACCACTGGCAAGGACACGGGATACTATTCCCGATTGAATGTCCGTGCCAGTGGTGCACTTTACGACATTCGCCTGCCCATTAGGGTATTGGCGAATGTCGGAAAGGGGGGGGGGGTTGTGGAGGCCATTTGGGGGGCTGCGGTGTGGAGCAAGAGCTCCGGGAAGGTGCGGGTTTTTTTGAGCACCACGGGGGAAAAATGGAGCATTTCGGACTCCATTATGGTGCTCCAAAGTTTTGGGGGGGAGCCTGTCCCCGGGGAGCACTCCCTCGCCCTCCAGGCCGAGTTGGCCTCAAGGGCGGGGAAACAGCTTGGGGGGAGGGGGCTGAAGCGGGCTCATGATGAGCCCGCTGAGCCAAGGGCCACCCCTGCACCCACCCCCACCCGGAAGGCCCCCAAGCCTTCCGGGTCTGGTGCCGCTGCTGTTGCTGTTGGCTCGGGGGGGCTTGAGGGGTTTGGGGGGGTGGGGGGGATTGAAGCAGCTGCCCGCCGTGGCACATGCGAGGCCCTGGGGGACCTCGATGTGCCTAGCACCGCTGACATTGTCAGCGGTGTTGTGGCGGGCTTGGGGAAGTCCCGGCTGAACATCTCCCGAGACATCGGGGAGTTCAGCCGGACTTCCCTGACCTCCTTGAGGGAGGCCAATGCCTGCCTCAAGGAGGAGCTGAAGGTTGCCCATGCTGAGGGTGACGCCAAGGACAAGAGGATTGCGGACCTGGAGACCAGGTTGGCCGATGCCACCACAAGTGCCCATGACTGGCACCTCAAGGCCAAGGAGTTGGAGACGCAACTCCAAGCGGCCAAGGCCAACGAGGAGTGGGCGAGGTCCATTGTGGCCCATAGTGTCACACGGAGTGCACCCCCACCCCAAGGGTCTGGGAGTCAGGGCAGTGGGAGTCAGGGCAGTCAGTCCACGTCCCCAGCACGTGGCCTGCCCCCAAAGCCGCAATGACTACCCCCATCCAACCCCGCCCTTGCAGCTTTATGCCGAGAGTTGGTGTACCGCAAGGTGCACATCTTGGGTGTACAAGTGCACAATGTGCAGTTTGGGGCTACAGGGACACGCAGGCAGGGGAAGGATTGGCGCTGTGCGCGCTTGTGCAGCGGCAATGAAAGGCAAAGGGAGCTAATTTGCCTTTCAAATGCACATGCGCATGCGAATTTTCCAAGGTGGTTCCATTGGACCACCATTCAAGTGGTACAATGCGATACTTCACAAAGAATGCCGGGCCATCGCCATATGAGGGATCCTTCTCCGCTTTCCGCCATCTGCGTTGTCGGGGCGCATAGTGGTGGGGAGGTCTGTGTTGAAACAGGTGGAGTGCTCCATAGTCCCATGCAAGGGACCCCGATGCGGTTGGATGTACATGGAGGTGGTGTTGTGGATGCAAAGGCCTACAAGGGCTGGCCGGGTGTGGTTTTCAACTCCAAAGCCCACCACGGGCCTGCCCGATGGAGGGGGGAGCGCTATGCCATTGTTTTCTACAATGGGTGCAACACAGATTACCTCCCCAATGAGTCTGTTGATGAGTTATTGGCCTATGGCTTTCGTCCCTGGGGCCACTAGTGAGCACCGTATACTACCAGTATACGGCCGTATACCTCCGAGTATACGGCCGTATACCTGGAAGTATACGGCCGTATACTCGAAGTATACGGCGAAAGATTTGTGCTGAATCGTACATGCTGTGCGCCTGTTGCATGCGCCTGTGCGCACGGTTTCGCTGGGCAACTGGCCCACATATGCCTGGCACATCTGTCCGCAGCAATTATTGTAAGCAATATGTTTGCAAATGCCCATCCGAAGGAGAAGGGGCTTTGTTTGGAGAGCATTCAAGATTTTTGTGAGGGAATCAAACGCCGGCATTTGACCCCCTATGCAGTATGTGCTCTGCATCCACAAACGTCAACGCCAGCACCCTATTTTGTTTCACATGTTATGGCCCACCCTGTTTTTTTTACAATAGGATTGCGGGGAAAGAGGGCAACGGCAAAGACGTTTGTGGATGCAATCGGTAGCATCAGCATTGCTTGGTGACGATGTACTTTTGCGACCCCATGCCCAAGGCCTCATGATTATTTTAAAAGATGGTGAGGTGGATGTGGCCGACAAGGAGGCAATTAACCTACTCCGATGGATGCGGCGGCACCACCTTTCCATCCGGGCATTGAAGGGTTGCATGAGGACCACATGCACTTGGGACCATGTGATGGCAATGCGTAAGACCCTCACACCTTACCTGTCCAAGGGGAGGGTTTTGGAGGTGGCCACTAAAGGGGGCACCCGGACATGTGGGGTGGTGGAATTGCATGATATTGTCACCACCATGGTTGCATGTGCCCATGCCGAAGACAGCATTCGGAAGTATGAGGAGAATACATATTTGGCTGTTGTAATCTGTTCTGATGCCACTGTTTTTCATAATGCCAGTGCCACACGTTGTGACGTGTTTGTGGACCTATGGGAGGATAGGGGGGCACACCATGATGGTCAAGCATGGGCCTCATGGTGGGTTTTTGATGGGGGGGACGATATGGCCCATCTGCAAAGGATGGATGCCGTGGGGAAATTGAATGACCAAGTCAAAAAACTTGAAGCCGAGGGCGGCATAGAAATTGGGGGTACTCCCAAAAAATTATTGTGTTTTAAAAGTGGGGATGGGAAAGTCATGATGTCGGGTTCGTGTGGGAAATGTTGGAATTGCAATCTCAAGTATGACCAATTTCAAGCCCATTTGTTTGCAATTGCAGATTTTCCAGTGCTTCCTCGCATTGGGTCCCTTATGTCTTGCATCCCTCCTGTCCGCAATGTTGGAGATGTGGCACATTGTTGTGCAAGGGTGGGGACAGGCATTGGGAAACGTCTCAAGGACAGCGCCCGCACATGGGGTTCACCAGGAGCTCTAAGGGCCGTGTCCCATTTCATTTCTAACCTCCGGCAAGAAGCAAAGCACATCCCTGTGGCTGAGAGAGTGATGCGTGCTCCCTCGAAAGAGAAGGAACACACTCTCGACATTAACGCCTCCCGTCTTTTTTTCGAAACACCTGAGTTGCACGCCGAGTTGGTGCGCATTGTTGCAATGTATTGTACCCATGTTGTGAAGTGGGAGGGCAACAGGTGGCTCAAAACCAGTGCCGTCCTGCACCTCATGTTGCAGGCCTGTTACTATATGCAAAAGATTTGGCGCCATGTGGGTCCTGTTCCCATGGATCAACGCCAACGTTATGCATCCATGGTTACACAATTCACCAAGGCATGGGGGGCATTGGGGTGGAGTGTTCCGGTTTGGGTGCATTGGGTGGTGTGCCACAGTGGGGCACACCTCCAAAGGTGGGGGAATTTTATTAAGTTTTCCTCCATTCCAACGGAATGGAGGAACAAAAGTTTTAAAATGGACATCCGCCATTGTTTTCAAGGGTGGAAGCTGAGCAAGCCTTATGTCACCCGATGGGGACTAAGGCATGCTCTGCACCTGGATGCCCTTGATTGGGGCATCCGGTTGTGGTTTGGGGAAAAGGGTTTGGGTAGAGAGGGGATCAAGTTTGGCATGCAACGCATGCGGAAGAAGCATCGTGCACCAAAGCACATGTAGGTATATATCATGTGATGTGCAATATGCGTAAGTGTGTATATTAGGTAAATATAACATGGGGAAGTGGATCACATTTGACATTTCGGATGGGACATCAAACAAGGTTGCTTCTTGTGGTCTTCTGCTTTGCTCATATGGTGCTCTTTTGTGTGTACAATGTGTTTGGGGGTTGCAGGGTCATGAGTAAATGCAAGGGGGGGGGGTAGGTGATGAGAATGGTGGCATGGGTGGGAGGCAGAAAGTCCCCGTATACTCCAAGTATACGGCCGTATACTTCTGAGTATACGGCCGTATACTCCGAAGTATACGGCAAGAATACTTCTCCAATACTTCGAGTATACTGACAAATACCTCAAAAAGTGTAGATTGCCACACACAGGTGTGGGTGTATGGAATTGGCTTTCTGGTTTTTTGACCCCCCCCCCCCTATTTTCAGGGTGCTAAACTCATTTTTTTATATCCCATGGGCACACGGAATGACTAGGTACATGTGCCAAAATGGCTGTTTTGGGGGGGTATTCTTGGTATGCCAGGTTATGCTCACCATAAAGCTAAACCAACAAATGTCAGGTTGTCCTTTCGTATTCCTTGTTACTTTCCCACGTTTGTGTTTCCGACATGTATCCCGTTGACCCCGTTTTGCTGCCTTCCCCCTTTCGTCGTCGGACGTTTCCTTGTGCAGGCGAGTTGGGCTCCACCACTGCCGCCGAGAGCGTGTCGTCTCGCTTTGGCGCCTTGTCGACCTCAAGCCCCAAAAGAAGAAGAAGAAGAAGAAGGGGGACTCCAGCAGTGAGGATGAGTCCTCCTCATCGTCATCATCCTCTTCCGCTTCTTCTTCTTCAGCCTCCTCCAGGTATGCCCGCCTTTCTATGGATAGTCTCACTTTGTTTCACATTGTTCCTCAATCCCTATCCTTTCGTTGTTCAGCGATGAGAATGAGGAAGAAGAGAAGGAGGACGGAGAGTCGTCAGACAGTGTGGAGGAGGTCAAGAGCGAGGAAGAGGAGGACGTCAAGGGAAAGGGAAAGGGAAAGAGTGCAAAGAAGGGGAAGGTGGCCCCCAAGGAGGAAAAGGAAGCAACGAAAAAGGAAACAGAAATCAAGGCAGAGGGGAGCGCACAACGTTACGACAAAGGAAAAGGAAAGGAGGAAAAGGAAGCAACGAAAAAGAAGAGGCACGGGAAGGACAAAGCAGAAGAGGAGGACGAAGAGGAAGAGAAGCCCACAAAAAAGAGGAAGGGCAGAGAAGAAGAGGGAGAGGAGAAGCCCAAGAAGAAGGGCAAGGCGAATCCGGTCGGTAAGTTATGCCGGTTCGCAAACGTCGAACCCTCTAAGACAGGGGGTGCCAGGAGTGTGCCGGTAGGGGGCACCCGCCGGGAGAGGACGGTCGCCGGCGCGGGCCACGCCCACAGGATCGAGAAGTGCACCAACAAGCTCGGGGACCTCATCGGCATCAAACCAGCCCAAGTCAAGCAGCACTATCGTGTTTGCCTAGACACGGGCAGCCGGTCGGACAAGGGACACCGGCGTTCCCTGCTGTCGGCCTGTCTCATCACGGCCTGTGAGGCTGAGGCAGATGTGCTGGACAGGGCCTACGGCGTGCGCCGAGAATACAGGTTCGGGCGCAAGAAGGCCAGCGAGATCGTTGAGTCGGAGGAGGACTGCCCACGGTCGGGGGCATTCATGTCCGCAGGTGTGCGTGTTGGGAACGCTGGGAACGTCGGGGAACAAATATGTTACCGGGTACATTTAGCGGGTACACGTGTACCCGACGCTAAGAACGTCGGGAACAAATATGTTACCGGGTACATTTCGCGGGTACACGTGTACCCGACGCTAAGAACGTCGGGGAACAAATTTGTTACCGGGTACAATACGTGGGTACACATTTGTTACCGGGTACATTTAGCGGGTACACTTGTACCCGGCGCAGAGAACGTCGGGTAACAATTTTGTTAGCGGGTACAATGTGCGGGTACACGTGTTCCCTCTTGTTTTTGTTTTTTTTCTGTCTGCAGTGGAGTTCCTGAAGCAAGTGGCAGTGTGCCCAGGGTGCGTGGGGACCGAGGACTTGGAGGAGGACCTCAACGTCGATGACGACGAGCAGCATGGGAGCCCCGAGTCCTCCGTCCACAGCCCCCCGGGTTTGACCGCGCAGACCCTCCGTCGCCACGAGCGCCAGCAACAGCGGCACCAGCAGCCGCAGCAGCACCACCATCACCAGCATCAACACCAGCAAGAGCCCCTGGTCCCACCCGACAGACGCCGCAGGAAAGTGGGAAGCGTGGCCAGTGGCATGAGTGGGCGCAGCGACAAAAGCGCGATGTTCGGGTACGAGACGGCAGACCTGTGCGAGCTGGCCATCGAGGACTTGATGGCATTGCGGACAAAGTGCGGGCGGTGGCTGAAGCACATCGAGTTGGAGATCGAGGAGCGGCGGCAGGAGCAGCAGGAGGTAGCGGAGAGGGAGGAGGCGGAGGCAAGAGCGGAGGCCGCACGCCGCGGGAGGCTGAGGGCAGAAGCGGAACACCCCCAGGACCCCAGGCTCCCCAGTATGACCCCAGTATGCCCCCCGAGGACGGGGACTGGAGCGGAGACCCCGCGGCCCACCCCACACCCGATGCCATCCCCGAGCCCAAGACAGAGGACATCCAGCAGGCCATGGAGGACGACACCGCCAAGCATGAAGTCGTGCGGATGTGTCCCAACTGTCGGATGGAGTGGGATGTGCAGTCAGCGCCGGAGCTGTGCACCGAGTGCCCGAATGTTGAGCTCATCACCATGGAGTGGCTGCCCGGGTCTGACCATAACGTTACGGGCTTTCGCCCACGGCAAGTATGTGTCCCGGTGCCGTTGCCGCTGCCTTTAGCTATTCCTTTTCACAATCGTGTGTATGTGTGTTTCCAAAGGCACAGTGCAAAAGCTGAGTCAGAAGCGGATGCAGAAGCAACAGAGGCAAAAGAGGCCGAGGACGAACAGACGGTATGTGGCCGGGTCGCTGCTGTTTGCCCGGTTGTTCTGACGCAAAATTCGTGTCTCTGTGTTTCCAGGGCCACGCCCACGAAGGAGAAGCAGAAGCAACAGAGGCAAAAGAGGCTGAGGACGAACAGATGGTATGTGGCCGGGTCGCTGATGTTCGCCCCGGTTGTTCTGATGCAAAATTCTGTGCGTCTGTGTTTCTAGGGCCATGCCCCAGAAGGAGCTGATGCTGAAGCTGAGGGTGCTGCAATGGACGACGAGCAGAAAGTATGTGTCATGGTGACATGGTCACCACTGTGGGTTGTTTTGGCTGTTGCACTATTGCACTATTGTGTTTGAGTGTGTTTTCAGGGGCACGCGGCAGACGGAGCTGCAGCCGAGGCAGGCGCAGAGGCAGACCGAGAGCAAGAAAACAAGGAGGAAGCAGAAACGGATCCTGAAAGCAAAGAGAAGGCACAGGTAGGTCCAACTTCTTGTGTGTGCAGGAACAGGGGTACACATGTACCCCCGAATTGTACCCGCTGTACCCCAACGTTCTAAACGTTCTGAACGTCGCTGTTGTCCGGGTGCACGTGTACCCGGACAATGTACCCGGTGTTTCCCGACGTTCTGAACGTCGCTATCGTCCGGGTACACGTGTACCCGGATAATGTACCCAGTAACAAATAGTGTTCCCCGACGTCGCTGTCGTCCGGGTACACGTGTACCCTAATAATGTACCCAGTAACAAAATAGTGTTCTCCGACGTTCTCGACGTCGTTGCTGCTCGGGTACACGTGTACCCACGTGATGTACCCGGTAATATCTGATGTTCCCCGACGTTTGTGCAGGCTGCAAAGAAGGAAAAGAAGGAGAAGCGGGAGGCGGCCTTCCTGGCCCGCCAAGCGGCTTTGCTGGCCGCAGTTCAAGGGTTACGGCAAGAACCCCCGCCCGCGAAGGGACCCCCGCTGCTGACGCAGCCTGAGAAGACCGATGAGGCGCGAGGCTGGAAGTGGATTTATGCATGTGTGTGTGTGTGTGTGTGCAGTGCGCGCGCGATCCGCGTAGACAGCGCGTTTGTGCTGCCCGTGAATAGGTTGGAAAAGTAGTGCGCACAATTTGCACAAGAAGCAGTGCGCACGGACCGGGTGCCTAACCGTGACCCCTGAATGGCATTATTTACTCAGTTTATTCACTCTTCTTTGGACTGACCGCACAATGTTTGGTGGAAAAAAATGAACCAACCGATCACTTCGTGCAAAGCGTGCCAGTGCAGGTAGGGACTGAGACGTCAATGCTTGGAACAACTATGCAGGTCCGCAGGTTCACAGGTCAATGCTTGGAACAACTATGCAGGTCCCCAGGTTCACAGGTCAATGCTCCCCACCGAACCAAGATTGCTATTCTTTTGCCACTAGGAAAGGATGCGATGGAAACGTGGCCCCCTCCGTGCAAGGAAGTGTGCCACCCAAATCGGTGCGGGTGAACCTAGGCGTGGCCAATGCGTCCTTGAAGGAGCGCGTAGCCCCCTAGAGGTCTGGGAACACATGACCGACCCCGTTCTCCACCTGATGGAAAAGGCAATCATCAAAAAGGGCAAACAGCACCTCACCGGATACGTGCCGAACTACTTTTGCATGCGGCTGGCTCTGGGGATGGTTAATCCCACCCGGATTGATGACATCTGGGACCCCAACGCCGCTGCCTACAACCCCCGTCTTAGTCGGTTGCTGTCGCGCCGCAAGTTCTGGGAACTACACCGCTACGCGCGACCCAACGTGGTCGAACTAGTGGACAAATGCAGCAATCACTGGGCGGCAGCATGGATCGTGGGGGCTTTTGTGGCCGGTGACGAGGCCATAGCCCCCCACAAGGGGAAGGGGCCAATGAGTATGTACATCCCTCGCAAACCCCATGCGACGGGGATAAAGCTGTACGTCTTGGCCGACGCCACGGCGCCCTATGTACTAGACATGTACATCTACAAGGGCAAGTGCAGGCTGCGGGGTGCCCACTGGTACAAGTGCGCTGGTCGTTTCACGGCAAGCGAAATTACAACTTACTGGGCTGACCAATTGCCGCGGGACACAACACTAGTGTGCGATAGCTTCTTCGGGAGCCACAAAACGGCGGATAGCCTAGCAAGCCGGGGGATACCATTTCTCTTTTTGGTACCCAAAAATACCAAAGGCGTGCCGGCAGCGGGACAAGGACTTAAGGAGGGAGCGTATCGTGTGGGGCACACGAAGGCTGGGTACTCCTTGTATGCATTCAAAAGCCCAAAGGTGGGTAGCAAGGCGGGCAAGGTGGTGCCAATGCTCACGAACTGCGAGGTGGTTGGACAATTCACCACCCATAAGCGTGGTTATGAACTACCAACGGTAGTGCAAGTGTACCGTCAAGCATCAAATGGTGTGGACGTTTGCAACCAGCTGGCACTACAGCTGCGCGAGACCAATCGCATGCGAACATGGAGTGCCGCAGTGCGCGCCCTGGTCATGCGCTATGCCGCGGTGAACGCCTACACGGCTTCCAATGTGCTGGGCGTGTGCCAACCCAGCCTGACACTTGGTGAGTTTCAATGGCTCACCATCAAGGCCGTGTTTCCGGACATTGAGCGGCCAATCGGAGGCGTGGTGCACGTGCCGGTGCAGTGCGACAAGGTGCGCATGCGGTGCAAACAGTGCGGCGGCGAGACAAACTGGATGTGCAGTGGGTGCGGCGACCCTCTCCACGTGAACTGCTTCGGCGTGTACCACAACGTGTAGCCGCGGACATGCGGGTTAGTGGTCATAGGCCGTCGGGGGAAGTACCCGGTCGGGAAGCTCCCACTAACGTTGGCCCCTGCAAGAGCTAACGACCCCTGTTGCTGCCACCCCTCGAAGGCTCTGGCTGGGGATGGAACCGCAACACCATGGTATGTCGACAACAAATGGGTACATGGGAACATGTGTTACCGCTTTTTGTACCCGGGTACACGGTGTTGTTCCCCACATATTCTGACAATGTTCTAAACGTTCCGTTATGCGGGTACACATGTACCCGCATATTGTACCCGGTAACAAATAGTGTTCCCACATATCTTCGTTTAGAACGTCCCAGACGTCGGGGACGTTCTAAACGTCCGGGTACACTATTTGTTACCAGGTACAATTTGCGGGTACACACCGCAAATTGTTCCCCGACGTTCCCAACGTTTGACGCTCCCAACAAATTACAGCGTTTTTTTTTGTTCCCACGTGGGTATATGCGGGTACCGGTGTACCCTACGTACCCGGTAGCCAAAGGAATATAGCATACACTTGTTTCCACCTTGGGTCTACATGGGGCCTTTTTAGGCTTCTTTGCTGCTTTCAAGGGGTTAGGCATGTCTTCAAACACCTGATTGTGTGCTGCACCCTCCTCACTAGGTGGGGCGGCAAAAGCTGCATCACGATATTCATTGACACCTTCTGCAAGTGAGGCAAACACATCCCCCTTCTCAGACAATTGAGTCGGAGGAAACTCTTCATATTCATTTGCTTCATCTCCGAAGGAAAGCTCAGAGGAAACCATAGAAGAATTCAACACATCGCAAGAATGTGAGCTCAGCAAATCATCATCAGAGATAGTATAAATACTTACTTGACGATTGTTCATCTCTTGGGGAGACTCAAGTTTCACTTTCATTGGTAAAGGGTTTTGTGGTGGTTTTGGGCAAGGTTCGGGTTTTATCTCTGGTTTGGGGCACGGTTCTGCTTTGCTTTGCTCCTCCTCTTTTGCCACATTGTGTTTGCTCAAGAGCATTGCTGCTTTGGATTTCACCTGTTTGCCTTTTTGGTGATATACATTTAGTGTCCTAGGCTGCACACCGACATGCTTTGCGGCATCATGCAATGTAATCTCATCTGCATTTGCAAGTTTCGTGAACACCACCCATCGTGCAATAGATTTGAAAGTCAACCTCCGCCCAATCACTTTAGAAACCCAATTAGCTACACCACGATACGTGGCGGGTGCCGTTGGCTTGTTGAGCAACACCTTGCCGGTAATATTTGTTAGGCTTCGAAAAAGGAAGTCGTCAACGTCCGGCATTGGTTCACGGTTCATTGCACATTGCCGATCATATGCTGCAAGGGGACAAAATTGCGCATCCTCAGTGCAGGGTCGTATTTGTTGGTCAAATAATTCTCGATCTGCTTGATACCCAGCAGGTCAATTTTTCATTGTCCCAATCTGGGGTTCTAGATATTGGCCGTGTTGATCGTTTCCCCGTTGGAATGTTTTAACAATTAAGTGCTGCATGGTGTCGGCCCGGAAGCTTGTACGATAGGCTAAAATCATGATGTTGTACCTTTGTACTTCAAATGGACTCTCAAAGTTGGTGTCGTTCCATAGTTTTTCCAATTCCTTGTCTTGTAGTATTTCTTCTTCGGGGGTTTGCGCCGCATGTATGGCTTCAATTACCTTGTACAACTTGTCCACGTGGGCATAGTAGGAGTTGAATTCGGGGAAACGCATCTTTGAGGAGGGCACCCATTGGTTTTCTTGCCTTCGAGTGTTGTATATTGCGGCAAGTGCATTGACATATGTTTTGATTGTGCTAGGGGCCAAACTCCTCACCTTGAAGTGCTCACCACATATCTTCTTCCGATTTTCCAAGTATTTCTTTTGTTTGCTTTCATCCGAGTTCATTGCACGTACATCGACGGTGAACTTCACAAACCCAACTAGCCAATCATCTAGGCCTCGGTAAACTTGATTGTTCATAGCGGAGACTTCTTGGAACTCCATGGCTACATTGAGGGCTACCAACTCCGTTCTCTTGGTGTTCTTGGGTTTTCCAATTTGATCCTCATGATCCGAGTCATCCTCAAACATGTTGCTATTGATAGGTTCCTTGGTGTCTTCTTTCTTATCTTTGCATTCTTGAAGTACACCAATGAATTGCTCTACACGGGGTGGCGTGGGCAATTGTGCCTCGGAAACCTTGGAATCTTTCTTGGACATTGTTGTGCTACTCTAGTAAACACAGAGGGAACATGATGCACACTAACATTTCTTTGCGAAGAAATGCTATCGCCTAACATTTCTTTGCGAAGAAATGCTACCCCCTAGCGTTTCTTTGCAAAGAAATGCTATCGCTAGGAGGGTCGGCGATAGCATTTCTTTGCAAAGAAATTGTGAGACCGATAGCGGATATAAGGCTCCAATACCTCAGTATACGGCCGTATACTCCGCAGAATACGGCTATACTAGGAGTATTTGTTTGCACGATGTGGTTGTTTCAACTTGAAAAATTCCATTGTTGTGCCTTTTGTGCCCATCTTCTTGCAAGCTTTGCCTTTGCCAAACCATTGCACACCATTTGAAGCCAACCTGGGCTAATACTTTATTCATGATTTCAATGTATGTCCCCATGTGTGTCCATTTCAATCCATGTTGCTTCTTGCTCTCTTAGGCACCCTTTTTTGGCACCATGACTGATGCGGGCACTGACACCTTGCTGAAGAAGAGGGCCGATGCCGTAGCTCTCTGCACAGTGCAGAGAGGTGTGTACAGCACGGATAGCACACGCACAGTGTCTTGGGCTTCGCTTGAGAATTGTGCTTGGTCCACGTTGGACACCCCTGTTGCCTTTGTGAAGTTGACACAACCTGGTGTTGCCCAGCCCCACAGCCTCACTGGCCCTGTGTTGTCACTGTTTGACATCAACCGTAACCTCCAAGCTGTTGTGCTGCAGCTCCACGACACTGATGCCCGTGTTATGGCGGAGTATGTCAAAAAAAGCTGTGGGGGGCCAAATAGGGGGATGAGTTTGTATTTGAGGGATTGGGAGATGCCGGATGGCTCCCCGCGGAGTCACGTCTCGGGTGACCTGGTTGCTGGCTGGCGCAAGTGGGACTGCAACCCCCAGCAAGTGCAGCGGGGGCATTGGGAGGACACCGCCCCCCTCTACTCCCTCCCATCCCAATCGGCATGGTCTTGGCATGCCGATTTGGCGGGCCACACCCTCCCCACGTGGTACAAGGGTATTGGGATGCACCCCTCCCCTTTTTCCCCCCTCACCACCACCCCCCTTTCCGGTGTTGAACACCATCGGGTCCCAGTCCCCCTTGAGGTTGGCGATCATTGTCATGACGACGACCTCAAGGGTTTGCCCCAATGGGGGCATGCTTTCCAGGCAGGCTTCATTTCTGAAGCTTGGGTGGAGAAGCTTGAGGGGCACTATGGGAAACTTAGAGGGGATGCGGCGGTCAATATTTTCAATGGGGATTGGCTCGCCGAGACCCGTGCGGGGGACACGGACACTCGCCGCACCGTGACGCCACCAGCTAGCGGTGCATTGGAAACTTTTGCAAGAGAGGTCCTTATCACCCACCTGGAGACTCATTTGGGTTGGAATTTGCCGGTTGTGAATGTCACCACCTTCATTGTGGTGAGGGCCGGACGAAAAACAGTGTTGGCACCGTGACATTACCCTCAGCTATGTGACCGGTCTGGACCAACATCATGTGATTTGCTTGTTCCCGATGTTCCACCCCTCACCCAATGATGGGTATGCTGGGGATTTTGTTGTCGCATCACACACGGGACTCCCGTACCCTCGGGTGGTGGCTCCATTGGCCCCATTGGGCGTCGGGGATGTGTGGTTGGGGAACGCACTTGTGGTGCATTGGGGAGGTGTTTGCCCTTCAACTCACCCCAATGAGCCCCGTGTTTTTGGTTTCATTTCGGTTCGTACCTTGAGGTTTGACTACAACAACACGTGCCCCGTTGTTGTCCCCCCTTGGGCCGACAAAGAACCCGCAGCCCCTCATGGGTCTCAAGGGCCCAATGCGACTTGTGGTGCAGTTGGTTGCGAGGTGTTGGTTGACGTGAGTGATGAGACCACGGTGTTTTGTGTTCCATGTTGTAATGTGCCATTGTGTGCCCACCACAACATTATAATGGAGGAGCAGTGTGGTGCATGTCAGGAGGGTGCTTGGAATCAGGGTGTCATGATGACACAGCACAGTGGTGTTGCATGGGGTCGTTGTCCTGCCCCATTGCAGTTTTTCAGGCCAATGGATGGGGCAACATTTTATGCAATTCATGACAATTTGAGCCCCTGCCCCCTTCGTGTTGGTGTGGAGGGTCACCCTTCATATGAGGAGTGCCCATTGCGGCAAATGCATGCAAACCCCTTGCCCTATGTGGGCTCTTATGGGACTTTCCTTGCTTGTCCCCCCGGTTCCTTCGTGGTTGCACGGGGTTTGATTGGTGATGTTGCTTTGGCATCCACGGATTCCACAATTGGTGTGGTTTTGCAGTGTCATGCTTTGCTCTTGGGCACGGACACCACCTCATGGATGTTGCACTAGCGGAGACCTACGGATGGGTGAAGTGCTGGCCATTCAAGGCCATCGCGAGGAAGAAGAAGGCCAAGGCAAAGGCCAAGCCGAAGTCAAGGAAGGCCAAGGCCGTTGAAGAAGTGGAAGAAGTGGAGGAAGAAGAGGAGGAGGAGAATGACTTGTGGTGCATCTGCAACCAGGTATTTATTGTTGGCTGTTTCATTGGTCTAGGTGGGCATTGGTGGAATCCAGTTGTTCTATCATTCATTCGAAAAAGGAAGGGTCACTGTATACCCTTCGTCAAGCGGCCGTTTGAATGGGAGATTCGCGGAGGTGCGCATTTGGCACATTTTTGCTGTGTTTTGCGCGTAACTTGGTGCCATTGTGTGTGTTTCTCGTGCTATCTTCGCCAAAATGGTGCTACAATAAATGTGTCCAAATTTAAGGTTTTACCTAGCCGCCTGTTTCTACATATTCGGTGTTGTTTTGTCGAACCCGCTGCGAATTCACCTAACTTCACACAAGATTCGCTCCAAATCCAAGGTTGTACAATTCGTACCAATTTCGTACCAATTTGTCCCACTCTGCACTCTTTCGCTTTCCTACTCAGCTCTCATTGCTTTTCGTTATTTGATTATGTCGCAAACGCTTTCGTAATTGGCGTCCATGCAGTCCAAGCTTGATGTTGCTGCCGACACCGTGGCGTAGTATCAAGCACTCCTAGTCGCCCATCACCCAATGGAGGAGGCGACGTACAACACCGGGGCGCTGGCACTGAAAGAAGTAGCGGCCTTGGCAGCATCCCTCCACCCCGCCCCCGAGGTTCTTCACATTCATTTGCGCAGCCCCTCGCGCAACTCTTACATTGTGGGGAAGGCCTGGTCAACGGAGTTGTGGAGGGAACTCCACTTCCGGGTTCCCTCCCTTCGTTATTTGTGCTTTCTCCCCCTCCCCGCCACCATGGACCAATTGTTGAATCAAATGCGCACTAACCCGGTGGGGAAGACCAAGGACGCCCACGTCCAGGTCTATCCCACCACTAACCTGGTGCATTCCTCCCCATTGTGTACCTACAGTTCGCGTGGACTGGTGAAGTAAGTTTGCAGTCAAGGACAAAAGGCGAATGGTTTATAGACACTTGTAGCACCAAGAGTGTTGCCGTTGAAGGTTAGGGTATGTCCTTGGATGCCCCCAACGTGATCTTCATGACTACTTTGCGGTACCTTGACAATGGGGGTACTTTTTGGAAAAGGCGATTTGGTACGCTTCGCCTTGTGAAATGTTCACTCCACCTTCGTTTCACCTTCAGACTGAAAGTTCACTGCAAGCTCACTGCAAGCTCGCTGCTAGTTACTTGGGGTTCACCGCAAGCTCACTGCAAGGTCATTGAAGGCTCACTAGGTTTGCAGTAGGTTACCAGTCAAGTATTTTCAGCTCTTTGGTGCCCTCTGCCGCAATGCTCTTTGCAGAATCCTTTCCACCATTGTAGCCCTACCCCTCCCTTCCCGTCTAGCCCGTGTCAAATCCCAACAACGCCTCTTGTACCCTCTTTGTTTCGTCGCCGCCTTACTCAGCGGGTCCCACCCCTCCTTCCGCAAATTGTCATCCAATGTGTGGTTTTCTACGACATATTGGAGCCCTAACTTGCCGTGCAAACAAGCTTACCCCCCGTGTGTTCCTCGGCATCCTCTTGAGCCGTGCATGGCTCCCCTCTAGACCGAAGCAACTAAACCTAGCCAATGTCACATAAGCATACATGTGGTCTATCCAGATGTGGGTCCACGGGGTCTTGCTCCACGTCAGGGTAATGTAGTTGACCCCCATGGTGCGTGGATCCCGGATTAGCCGCAACTGCTCCTGCCCACTTCAGAAATCCTACTTCCATGCTGCCTTGCACATTGGCGCAAAGGCCTCCCACCACTCATGGCACACAACCACCCATTCCATTTCTCCTACCCCGTGTCCACCTATTTTTGCCCCCCAATGTCTGCAACAAGGGGACCCATAGCCTTGCCTTCACAAAAATCAGGGCGGCCCCCAACTTGAGGCGGTCATGGTCATGCCCTTTGGAATTTGCCTTCTCAGCCCCCCATCTTCCGGGCCGCATGGTCCGGGCGGCCTCCCGTGCCCCATTGACAACCGGTTGCACCAATCTTGCAATGTTGCCGCTGCTCATTCCTCCTTGTGCCATTCGCACACCCACGGTGCCCGAGAAGGCGGAATTGCACACTCTCAAAACGCCATGGGCACCGTAGTTGGGAGTCCGTCGGTTAGCCGGGATGTCCCGGAACACTCTCGTGCAACGCATTGTTGCCTCGATTCCGGCATGTCATGCAATGGGCAACCTCCCAACTGCCAAAGCCAAAGCGTCGAAGGGCGTTGTCACGGTTTTTGCTTCAACAGTGGCACGCCATTGGCCCCGGAGTTTGCTTTGCAAAGCCATCAACCCAAACAAGCAACACATGTGCCTTGCCATCTGCCCGTAGGAAAAAACAGAGGGGCACACACCCCTCCATCATCGTTTGTCAGCTTTGGCGTTGCCGCAGCTCGTAGTTGTCCGTCAACGTCACATTCATTGTGCAAGGCAAACACTGTCTTTCATGTCTCCGCGCCTTCAAACAACCACCACCTAGCAAGGATCGTGGGTCCACAACCAGGGGCACCCATTGACCCATTGACAGTGTATTACGATATACATATCCACGATGCCACCTATTGGTGCCATCTACACCAATGGTGACCCATGTTTAGTGGTGAGCCGCTGGTTGCATCACATGGAGGGCACGTACCGTCTGCGCCCCATACAAGAGTTCCACACGCGCCCGTGGGTCACAAATGGCACTTTGCATGGTGACGTCCCCCTCCGTCACCAAAATACACGACTGGTAGGCTCAGTAAGTTTGTTGAGCCAAGGCACAACATCTCCCCATGATAGTGGGCTATCAAGGTGTGGGAAAAGGTACGCCATTTCCGGCGGGAGACTTGCATGCTACGCATCCACCATAGTATATGGAGGGCATTAGACTTGTAGTCCGCCTCCACGAGCGGCCGGGTGACACCACCAGCGAGCACCATCAGTATGCTACCGTCTGGTTGGAGTTGCGCTTCATAGGGCTCGGCTAGCGAGGCAGCCACCAACGCCTCCAGGTTGCCCAATTGTCGCTTTTGGTGACGGGTCGAGATGGGTTGTGAAAATGGGCCAACAACGGGTATGTTGGCGACACTCTAGGACTAACAGGGGCATTGTGGCCTAAGGGAGGTCCTCCCTACCCACACACGTCAATGGAAACTAATGGTATACATGTATGACTGTTTGGATGCACGGCACGGTGTGTTTAGAGGGCACCTGCATGTGGGGCGTGCTGCTGAGATGTGTATGATTGCGTTCGCCTGCTCCCGGGGGGGGGGGGGGGTTAAGGTACTTTTTTTGCATTCGCGCCGGCTGGAGCTCCCCCACACCGGGACTTTCATCGGATGATGGGTGATGAATCTTGGGCATGAATTTTACCCCGTCAAATCCTTCAAAAGCAACCAAAAATATGGCGTTTTCATAAAAAAAACACCAAAATTCGGGTAAGTTCGAGCAAATTCAAATCCCCCATTCCAACGGCCACTCATCCCCCGTTCATCAAGGGTACACGGTGGGTTTTTTGTTGGTTGCCCATCATCAGCGCCTGTTTTTATTGTTGCGCTTCTTCAAGTTGAATCTTAAATTGATCTTCAATTTGTTCAGCTTCTGTGCAGGATTCTTCAGTGGCTTAATCACATTTTTGCATGTTTTGGGGCACTCGGGTTTGAACCAGGGCCGTTACATGTGCGAGTGAAGCATGCATACATCACCCACACAGTGCTGTGGCCTTGCAATACGGCCGTATACCTTGTGTATACGGCCCTATACCCGGGGTATACGGCCGTTTACTCCGAGTATACGGCCGTATACCTCAAGTACACGGCCGTATACCTGCCCACCCATTCCGGGTATACGGCCGTATACTCGGAGGTATGCGGCGGTATACTTCGGGGCATCGGGCCGTATACACATAGTAATTGTTACCGATCTCAGTGCCGTGACACTTGGCGACGAACATGCCGAGGGGGTAGTTGGCCGGCAGCCTAGAGGCACCACGCCGATCTGGTGCCAGAGAACAACCTGCGGGACTCAACGGGGTGGTAGAGGTGGGGCACGGGGTGGCCGCCAAGGACGCGGACATAGTCCTGACTGACGGCGCACCGCACTGCAGGTACACCGTGTCTCCGAGGAAGTGGACCCTGCCGTCGCGCATCTCCGTACCGACAAGGACCGTCTTGGTAGGATCCGAATGGATTTTGGTGAGACGTCCAGCTCGATCAATCCGGTGGGCAAGGGTGTGGAGGTGGCCGCGGTCGCATGGGAGCCACTAGGTATCATCCATCAAGAGCACCCGGCTCAGCTTTCATGCGGGGGTATTGATGGGCGGGATGTCAGGAAAGGCCTCGTGCCCTCTGACTTCGCCATAGATGTAGTACTTCATGCTTGACACAGGGCACCCTTGCCCTGTGCCGGCGCCGAGGCACATGGAGGACGAGGCCCCGGCCGTCAGCCCCCCCCATGTGAACCTCCAAGGTGCGGTCTTGGCGCCGCAGGGTCCGGGCGTAGGCTGTGGAGACTCCGGCGGTGGTCAGAATGGCATACTCGGTGTCATGGTTGATAGAACCATACGCGTGGCGGACATCGTCCGACAGGACCCACGCCTCGAGGCGCCGCCTCGAGCGATCCCACCACACGTCGTGAAGCATGCGGAGGAGCTCCACAGAGGAGCAATGGGGGAACATCCCGAACTGGCATGGCGGTAGGATGCCGCTCGCCACCAGGCGGGGCTGGTAGTGGTCCTTGAGCAGAGCGGCAGTGAGCTTCCACACCGTGGAAAGGTTCGTTAGCGGCCTGTCATTGGCGATTGGGCCGTGGGGCTGCTTTTTTGGGGACCTTGCTAAAATCCGCGGAAAGGGCCTTGGGCACTGGCGACCCGCGGAGGATGTCGTTGATCACGTCTGCGACAATAGAAAGGTGGGCGTCGTGCAAATGCCCGAACAACCGGTACTCCAGCAAATCGTGGAAGGGCACAGTGGTCGCAGCCCGGTGGATGACGGCACGTAGGTTGACAATGGTGGCTTCGGGTGGCGGACCCAGCGGGGCGCCGGTCCACCCCGTAATGGCGCGGACGTGGGTGGGGGAGAATGCTTCCAGTGGGGCCTCTAATTAGTTGCAGCACAAAACGACCAAAACGTTAATAGTGCAAACGGGGCGATATTGAGCACACGAGACATGCAAAGCACGTTGTTGTATCATAGTGCACCCCCGGAACATGGGAATGTCCGGGTTCCAACCATATAAGCAACCCCCCAAAATGGGGGGGTTCCGCACCACGCCCTAGAACACCGCATCCCATGCGGATCACAACGGCCACAACCCTTGACCCAAGGAGGTGGTGTGTGAGCTGACGATTGTCGTAAAGGACCCGCTGGGTAGGGGCAGTCGGGCTCCGGTCCCGTCGAAAAACAAGCGCCATTGCTTCCAACCCGCATTGCCATCCACAACCTCCAAAAGGAACCCCTCCATACGCTGTGACAACGCCGGCCACAGAACAAGATCTCCTTCTAGCACCGTTACCCCCACCTTCCCGAACCCCTCCGGAACGTTCTCCAACAGCGGCTCACCAAGCGCCTCCGTGGTCGTGACGACACGGAGATCCCCCTTTGGCAAGTTGTGGGAAGGCGGCTCGTCCTCATCCGAGTCCGATGTAGTCGCTGGGGGAAGGCGCACCTTGGACTTCGCCTTCTTCCCCTTGTTTTTTTGGGGGCACCAAAAACCCTGTAACAACAAAAAAACTGCATTTGGCATGCGCTATTCCTTATTTTGGCATGCGCTAAAGCTAGTTTTAGCTGCACACAAAATATAAGACGAAGCATGCTGAAGCTTGTCAATGTTTTGACGCGCGCCAAAGCCAGTTTTGACGTGCGACAATCAAAGTCAAACAGGCACAAAAGAAATCAACTTGGTTCCCCCGTCTTTAGCTAAGACAGCACAACACGAGAGTGAAAAAAGCATGGTTTTGGCATGATGTTACATTGGTTTGACATGGTTTTTATTTAAAACTACCCACGGGCGTATGGGGATGTGGCACTAAACATTTAGCACCGTTTGACCGAGGTTTGCTTGGGTTTCAGCGAAACTTCACTTTTTCCACCTGTCTTTGTAGTTACGGCCCGGCTAAACGTGGCAGTTGTGGGTTAGACCAGGCACCACACAGTAGAGCGTCACTTGCTCTTGTGGTCTGAGGATTCACGCGTTTTTGAGGCTCTAGCGAGAGTGATACTGAGCGAGGCGCATCCCCAAATGGAAGAAATGAGGGCGGTGGCCCCATGGTGGCCAAATATTGTGTTGTGTTTGTGGTCTGTGTGGCTGACATTGGAAAGTCAGACGCCATGGGGAAGAAGGGGAGTCTAAACCACATGCATGTGGTACATGAATTCGGCATGGAAGGTGGCCAGCGACGCATTAAATAAACACATGCAAGTCCTCCAACCCACTTGCGGCTGCGCTATTCCGGCTATAATGAGGTGACAATATGGTGAGCACCACTTGGCATACCAAGAATACCTTACCGAAACAGCCATTTTGCCACATGTACCTAGTCATTCCATGTGCCCGTGACATATGACGAAACGAGTTTAGCACCCCGAAAATACGGGGGCGGGTGTCCAGGCCCAGGGTCAAAAAACCTAAAGCGGGTTCCATGCACCCAAACTTGTGTGTGGCCATTTGCACATTTTAAGGTATTTGTTAGTTACTCGAGGTATCGGAGAAGTTTTCTTGCCATATACTTCGGAGTATGCGGCCGCATACTCCGAATTATACGCCATACACTCGGGGTATACGGGTACCTTCGCCCTTCCAACCATGCCAGCATTCTCATCAACTACCCCCCCCCCCGCTTGGAACACGGATAGCCCTACTCCCCAGCGCCCTCGTAGGAACAATGCACGCACTCAGTTGTACCAGAGTTCGGAAGAAGCACATAAGGAAAAGGAGAAGCGCCGTAGAGCCTACCAACGCACACCATGCAAAAATAAGCACACCCCTTATCGTAAGACTTACGATAGGAGGAATGGCTACACGGCTTACAAAGCCTCGGGTACTAGCAGATCTTCGCCCCAAAAAGTCTCCCAAGACCTCCTCTACCCCAATTTTAATGGCTCCCAATGATGATTGCTTTGTTGTTTTCCGAAGATTTGATCGATTCCATCAAATGTTTTCAGAGCCCCTCTGTATTTCTCAGTCTTCTGCCCCTTTTCATTATTTGCACTACTACACTGAATGTACAGGTCAGCTGTTGTGAAGACGAGGGACGCCTGGTCTGATGTCTGTACTGCCTCTTTTACTGAGGTTCAACCAGGTATGGCATAGAGAATAAAGATGCACTTATGCCATGTTGAGGAGTGCATTACCTCTGTCTGTTTTGCTGCTCTTTTTCTGATTCTCTCTCTTTTTAGTTCAATATCTCTCTCATGATCTTGGTCATACCCCCCCCTTTGGAAGTACTCATGACTCTACCACCCACAAACACATTGTGCACACGAAAGAGCACCACATGAGCAAAGCGCAAGACCACAAAAAGCATCATTGTTTGATGTCCTATCCAAAATGTCAAATGTGATCCATTTATGCATATTGCACATGATATCTATGGGGGTGTTGGGCGTGGTAATTGAAACAAGGTTTCTACTTTGGCCCCCCTTCTCACCAACCGCACATGCCAATGACCCCTTGAACGGGTTTTGCCCGTTGTGGGACACTGTAGGGCATGGTACATTTGACACCAAGCCACAAACCAAGTTGGTAATAACCATCATGAGTGGTGTGATATGAAAAAAAAGGCCTACAATGGGCCATTTGTGGCCACTGATTTGAGGATAATTGTGGCAAATGAAAGATGCAGTGTTGCCTGTACCGGCGGTGGGAAAATTCACAAGTCCAACATTATGTCCACCTTTCGACCTTTATCGCTGCAATGGGGTGCATGGCACCTGTTACACCGTTTACATGTGATTCACAAATCTGCAAACGTCCAACACGAATAGTACTGTTCTAGGTCCCCTATCATCTCCTGGTCGTAGGTATGGCACTCAAGCGGGGTACACTCAGTCCCCCCCCCCCAATTTTATCGGGGATCCTAAAAACATTCACTGAAGAGCTCTGGGAGAAGCAGTCTGGTGAAACGACAACACTTGTAGTAGCAAGAAAGGCTACTGGATATAAGAGTGAAGGGTAGCACGTCAAAATCAAAACGTTGAACTAATTAATCTTGCTAAACTTTTTTTTGCCTCAGACCAAGGTGAGTTAGCATAGCCTGCTCACTTCGTAGTGCTCGAGGTAAACCCTCGGAATCAAGGTTCAATGGTGTCCAGTGCTACGTTGACCCCACAAACGACTGTGGTGGCGAACCTGACACAGTGCTACGATGACCCCACAAAAATGGCCGTGTTAGCGAATCTGACACGAAGTGCGGATTTCCTGAGTCTCAAAGCAGGTTGTGTAGTGGGAGACTGCCACGCTGATAGGCTTCCCAGTGTGCATGAGGCACAATGGCTGCAGGCTGAACAAGACAGCAGTGTGAAGATGATTCAGTAGGTTGCATTTCATACACCATCCGGGAGGTAGGGGGAATGAAATTCAAATACAATTGGTCGCCATTTGTTTGAGGCACAAGGTACTGCTGGTCGGTGGTACACAGGAGACGGCGAAGAAGGTAGGAAAAAATGGCCACAACATCCTGTATTCAATGCAAACGGTGAGCCGTATACTTCCAACATACAGCCGTATACTCAGAGGTATACGGCCGTATACTCAGAGGTATACGGCCCTATACCAGTAGTATACGGTGCTCCCTAGTGGCCCCAAGGACGAAAGCCATCGGCCAATAGCTCTGCAATAGATGCACCAGGGAGGAAGTCTGTGTTGCAACCATTGTAGAAAACAAAGCCATAGCACTTCCCCCCATCATGGGGTAGGACCATGGTAAGCAGAGGTGTTAAAAATAAGTCCAGATCAGCCCTTGTAGGCCATCGCATCCACAACACCTCCACCAAATACAGCCAACCGCTTAGGGCTCCCTCCCATGGGACTATGGAGCACACTACCTAACTCAACACACACCTCCCCTCCACTATGCGCCCCCACAACACAAATGGCGGAAAGGGGAGAAGGGTCCCTCATATGTCGATGCCCCGGCATTCCTTCCGAAGCAATGCAATATCCCAGTTGAATGGTGGACCAATGGAACCACATAGGAAAATGAGCATGCGCATGTGCATTTGCAAAACAAGTTAGCTCCTTTTGCCTTTCATTGCCACTGCACAAGCATGCACATTGGCAATCCTTCCCATCTCGCTTGCGGGTTCCTGTAGCTCCAAACTACACTTTGTGCACTTGTACACCCAACATCTGCACCTCCCGGAAGAACAGCCCTCGGCACAAGGCTGCAAGGGCAGGGTTGGAAGGCAGAAGTCATGGCTTTGGCGGCGGGCCACGTGCTGGGGAGGCGGAGTGGCTGCCGTGACTCCCACTGCCCTCAATCCCAGACCCTTGTGGTCGTGGTGCAGACCGCACACTTTGGGAAACCATGGACCTTGCCCAATCCTCATTCGCCTTAGCCTGTTGGAGTAGCGTCTCCAATTCCTTGGCCTTCACATACCACTCATGCGCAATTGTGGGGGCCTCAACCAACTTGGCCTCTAGGTCCAAAATTGTCTGGGCCTTCAACTCACCCTCATCATAGGCAACCTTCGACTCCGCCTTGAGGGAGCCACTGTCTTCCCTCAACGAGGGCACCGATGTGTGGCTGAATTCAGTCACCTCCTTAGAGATGGTCAGCTTCCCCAAACCCGCCACCACAGCATTCACAATCTCATTGGTGGTTGGCACATTGAGGTCCCCAAAGGCCTTAGATGCACCACGGCGGGTAGCCGCCTCAATACCCGCAACATGGATACGAGATGCAGAAACAGATGGAGCACATCCAAAGGCAGTAGGTGTGGGCTTGGGGGCCTTTGTGGTGAGGGGGGGGCTGCAGGGGTGGTAGGGCCCTTAGTAGGCTCCTCATGAGCACGCTTTAGTCACCTCCCTCCCAGCTGTTTCCCCGCCCTTGAGGCCAACTCGGCTTGGAGGGCGCAAAATTGTTCATGAGGGACAGGCTCCCCACCAAAACTTTGGAGCACCATGATAGAGTTGGAAATGGCCCACATTCCTCCCGCTTGGTGTTCAAAAACACGCGCACCTTCCCAGAACTCTTTGACCATACTGCCGCCCCCCAAAAGGCATCAACTAACCCCTCATTGAGATTTGCAACAACCCGGATGCGAAGTCGAATATCATACATTGCACCAGTAGCACGGACATTCAGTCGGGAACAGTACCCAGTGTGCTCGCCAGTGGTACATGCCAGGTCAGAGCAGGCACTAGCAACATCGCCCCGCCCAATGGCAATGGGGTTAGCGAAATCGTGGCCGGAGACCATATGCCCCTCAACAGCCCTTGGTGGCACCAACTCGACACCGATCTCAAACACTTCATAAGCAGTGATGCTCCGCAATGGCCATCGATCGTATTGCGCCTGCACAAAAAGAAACGGTGAAATTCTAACAAGCAAGTAGTCGAAATGCACGGTGAACCGGTGAGCTATGGGTATAGTAACCAAATGGGCTATCAGAATTCAGAGTTCCGACTTTTGTGGACCATCACCCTCAACCCCCCCCCCCCCCTGATGCTAGGTTCCCCCCTCCCTTTGGGAGCAGACTTTTGCTCCATGACACGTTTACATGCCCTCCCCTCCCAACCCACCTACTGCAGGCCGCCGGACCGCAAGGGTTCGCCCTCGGTCCCCGGCCACAGCGCCCCAACCAGGGTCGTCGTTCATCTGCCTACCCACCTACAACGGGGCACCGAGCTGCAGGAGTTGGCCCTTGGTCCCCGGCCACAGCGCCGTGACCAGGGTCGTCGTTCATCTTCCAACCCACCTAATGCGGGCCGCCGGACGCAGGAGTTGACCCTTGGTCCCCGGCCCTAGCGCCCCTACAAGGGTCGTCGTTCACATCCCAACCCACCCACCCACCCACCCACCCACCCACGCGGAATGTTTAACCCCCTCTTTGGCATATTTGACGCCTCCGTGGAATGTTTAACCCCCTTTGTCGCATATTTCATACCTCCGTAGAATGTTTTACCCCCTGCATGGAATACTTCATACCTCCATGAAATGTTTAGTCCCCCCCGTGGAATATTTCATACCTCCGTGAATTATATAACCCCCTCCGTGGAATATTTGACACCTCCGTGGAATGCGTAACTCCCTCCGTGGAATATTTGACACCCCCGTGAATCATTTCACCCCCTCCGTGGAATGCTTAACCCCCCCCGTGGAATATTTCATACCTCCGTGGAATATCTAAGCACCTCCACGGAATATTTGATACCTCCGTGGAATGTTTACCCCCCTCCGTGGAATGTTTGACACCTCCGTGGAATGTTTAATCCCCTGTGTGGAATATTTCATACCTCCGTGGAATATGTGACCCCCTCCATTGAATATTCCATTCTTTCGTGGAATGTTTGACCCCCTCCGTGGGATGTTGGACACCTCCGTCCAATGTTCAACCGCCTCCTTGGAATATTTCATACCTCCATGGAAGATTCAAGCACCTCCGTGGAATATTTCATTCCTCCCTGGATTGTTTAACCCCCTCCGTGGAATATTTGACACCTCCGTGGCAAGTTTAACCCCCTGCGTGGAATATTTCATACCTCCGTGGAATATTTTACCCCCTCCGGGGAATATTTGATATCTCAGGGGAAAGTTTAACCCTGTCCGTGGAATATTTGACACCTCTATGGAATATTTCCCACCTCAGTGGAATGTTTAACCCCCTCCGCGGGATATTTGACACTTCCGTCAAATGTTTAACCGGCCCCTTGGAATATTTCATACCTCCGTGGAAGATTCAAGCACCTCCGTGGAACATTTCATTCCTCCCTGGGTTGTTTAACCCCCTCTGTGGAGTATTTGACACCTCCGTGGCAAGTTTAACCCCCTGCGTGGAATATTTCATACCTCCGTGGAATATTTGACCCCCTCCGAGGAATATTTGATATCTCAGGGGAAAGTTTAACCCTGTCCGTGGAACATTTGACACCTCCGTGGAATATTTCCCTCCTCCGTGGAATGTTTAACCCCCTCCGTGGGATATTTGACACCTCCGTTGAATGTTTAACCACCTCCTTGGAATATTTCATACCTCCGTGGAAGATTCAAGCACCTCCGTGGAATGTTTCATTCCTCCCTGGAATGTTGAACCCCCTCCGTGGAATATTTGACACCTCCATGGCAAGTTTAACCCCCTGCGGGGAATATTCCATACCCTTGTGGAATATTTGATAACTCAGGGGAAAGTTTAACCCCGTCCGTGGAATATTTGACACCTCCGTGGAATGTTGAACACTCTCCGTAGAATATTTGATACCTTCGTGGAATGTTTCATCCCCTCCATGGAATATTGGACACCTCCGTCGAAATGTTTTACCCCTCCGTGGAATATTTCATACCTCCGTGGAGTTTTTGACCCCCTCTGTGGAATGTTTCATACCTCCGTGCAATGTTTAACCCCCTCCGTGGAATATTTCATACCCCCGTGGAATGTTTTACCGTCTCTGTGGAATATTTCATACCTCCGTGAATTAAATAACCCCCTACGTGTATTATTTGATACATCCATGGAATGTTCAACCCCTTCCGTGGAATATTTCATACCTCCGTAAATTGTTTAACTTCCTCCGTGGAATATTTCATACCTCCCTGGAATGTTTGACACCTCCGTGGAATGTTTAACCTCGTCCGTGGGATATTTGACACCTCCGTCGAATGTTGGACCGCCTCCTTAGAACGTTTCATACCTCCGTGGAAGATTCAAGCACCTCCGTGGAATATTTCATTACTCCGTGGAATGTTTAACCCCCTCGGTGCAATATTTGACACCACCGTGCAACCTTTCACCCCCTCCGTGGAATATTTGATACCTCCTTGGAACTTTTTACCTCCGTGGATTATTGCATACCTCCGTGGAATACTTGATACCTCCGTGGAATGTTTGATACCTCCGTGGAATGTTTAACCCCCTCCGTGGAATACTTGACACCTCCGTGGAATGTTTTACCCCCTCCGTGGAATGTTTCATACATCCGTGAGTCCTTTAACCCCCTCTGTGGAACATTTTATACCTCCGTGGAATATTTGACACCTCCGTGGAATGTTTAACCCCCTCCGTGAAATATTTGATACCTCCGTGGAATATTTGATACCTCTGTGGAATGTTTTACCCCCTCCGTTGAATGTTTCGTACGTCCGTGAATTATTTAACCCCCTCCGTGGAATATTTGACACCTCCGTGGAATGTTTAACCCCCTCTGGGGAATATTTCGCACCCCCGTGGAATGTTTTACCCCCTCCGTGGAATATTTCATACCTTTGTGGAATATTTGACCTCCTTCGTGGAATATTTTTGACCTCCGTGAAATGTTTCACCCCCTCTGTGGAATATTTCATACCTCCGCGGAATGTTTAACCCCCTCCGTGGAGTGTTTGACACCTCCGTGGAATGTTTCACCCCCTCCGTGCATTATTTCATACCTCCGTGGAATACTTAAGCACTTCCACAGAATATTTGATACCTCCCCAGAATTTGTAACCCCCTCCGTGGAATATGTGATACCTCCGTGGAATTTTTGACACCTCCCTAGAATGTTTGACCCCCTCCGTGGAATATTTCATACCTCCGTGGAATGTTTTACCCCCTTCGTGGAATGTTTGATACCTCTGTGAACTATTTAACCCCCTTTGTGGAATATTTGATACCTCCGTGTAATATTTGATACCTCAGTGGAATGTTTAACCCCCTATGTAGGATATTTGACACCTCCGTGGAATGTTTAACCCCCTCCATGGATTATTGCATACCTCCGTGGAATATTTAAGCACCACCGCGGAATATTTGACACCTCACTGGAATGTTGAACCTTCTGTGTGGAATATTTGATACCTCCGTGGAATGTTTGACCCCTCCGTGGATATTTCACCCCGTCCGTCGAGTATTGGACACCTCCCTAGAATGTTCAACCCCCTCCGTGGATTATTTCAGACCTCCGTGGAATCTTTAACCCCCTCCGTGGAATATTTGATACCTCACCGGAATGTTTGACCCCCTCCGTGGAATATTTCCCACCTCTGTAGAATGTTTTACCCCCTCTGTGGAATATTTCATACCTTCGTGAATTATTTAACCCCTTTTGTGGAATATTTGATACTTCCGAGGAATATTTGACACCTCCGTGGAATGTTTAACCCCCTCCGTGGAATATTTCATGCCTCCGTGAACTATTTAACCCCCTCCGTGGAACATTTCACGCCTCACCGGAACATTTGACACCTCCGTGGAATGTTTAAGCCCTCCTTGGGATATTTCACTCTGTGTGGAATGTTTCATACCTCCGTGGAATGGTTTACCCCCTCCGTGGAGTGTTTCATACCTCCGTGAATTATTTAATCCCCTCCGTGGAATATTGGACACCTCCGTGGAATATTTGACACCTCCGTGGATTGTTTAACCCCCTCTGCGGAATATTTCATACCTCCGTGCAATGTTTGGCCCCCTCCGTGGAATATTTCGTACCTCCGCGGAACGCTTAACCCCCTCCGTGGATCATTTGACACCTCCGTGGAATGTTTAACCCCCTCCGTTGAATATTTGATACCCGCGTGGAATGTTTGACACCTCTGTGGAATATTTAACCCCCTCTGTGGAATATTTGATACCTCCGTGGAATGTTTAACCCCCGTGGAATATTTCGTACCTCCGCGGAACGTTTAACCCCCTCCGTGGAATAGTTGATACCTTCGTGGAATGTTTAAGCACCTCCGTTGAATATTTGACACCCGCGTGGAATGTTTGACACCTCCGTGGAATATTTAACCCCCTCTATGGAATATTTGATACCTCCGTGGAATGTTTAACCCCCTCCGTGGATTATTGCATACCTCCGTGGAATATTTAAGCACCTGTGTGGATTATTTGACACCTCTGTGGAATGTTTAACCCCTCTTGTGGAATATTTGATACCTCCTTGGAATGTTTGACCCCTGCGTGGATATTTAACCCCGTCCGTCGAGTATTGGACACCTCCCTAGAATGTTCAACCCCCTCCGTGGATTATTTCAGACCTCCGTGGAATCTTTAGCCCCCTCCGTGGAACATTTGATACCTCACCGGAATGTTTAACCCCCTCCGTGGAATGTTTCCCACCTCTGTAGAATGTTTTACCCCCTCTGTGGAATATTTCATACCTTCGTGAATTATTTAACCCCTTTTGTGGAATATTTGATACTTCCGAGGAATATTTGACACCTCCGTGGAATGTTTAACCCCCTCCGTGGAATATTTCATGCCTCCGTGAACTATTTAACCCCCTCCGTGGAACATTTCACATCTCACCGGAACATTTGACACCTCCGTGGAATGTTTAACCCCTCCTTGGGATATTTCACATCTGCGTGGAATGGTTTACCCCCTCCGTGGAGTGTTTCATACCTCCGTGAATTATTTAATCCCCTCCGTGGAATATTGGACACCTCCGTCGAATATTTGACACCTCCGTGGAATGTTCAACCCCCTCTGCGGAATATTTCATACCTCCGTGGAATGTTTGACCCCCTCCGTGGAATATTTCGTACCTCCGCGGAACGCTTAACCCCCTCCGTGGAACATTTGACACCTCCGTGGAATGTTTAACCCCCTCCGTTGAATATTTGATACCCGCGTGGAATGTTTGACACCTCCGTGGAATATTTAACCCCCTCTGTGGAATATTTGATATCTCCGTGGAATGTTTAACCCCCGTGCAATATTTCGTACCTCCGCGGAACGTTTAACCCCCTCCGTGGAATGTTTGATACCTTCGTGGAATGTTTAACCCCCTCCGTTGAATGTTTGATACCCGCGTGGAATGTTTGACACCTCCGTGGAATATTTAACCCCCTGTATGGAATATTTGATACCTCCGTGGAATGTTTAACCCCCTCCGTGGATTATTGCATACCTCCGTGGAATATTTAAGCACCTCCGTGGAACATTTGACACCTCTGTGGAATGTTTAACCCCCTTTGTGGAATATTTGATACCTCCGTGGAATGTTTAACCCCCTCCGTGGGATATTTGATACCTTTGTGGAATATTTTACCCCCTCCGTGGAATATTTGACACCCGTGTGCATTATTTAACCCCTCCGTGGAATATTTGGTACTTCCGTGGAATATTTGACACGTGCGTGGAATATTTAACCCCCTCTGTGTATTATTTCATACCTCCGTGGAATATTTAAGCACTTCCACGGAACATTTGATAGCTTTGTGGAATGTTTAACCCCCTCCGTGGAATATTTGATACCTCCGTGGAATATTTGACACCTCCGTGGAATGTTTAACCCCCTCTGCAGAATATCCACACCTCTGTGGAATGTTTGACCCCCTCCGTGGATTATTTCGTACCTCCGCGCAACGTTTAAACCCCTCCGTGGAACATTTGACACCTCCCTGGAATGTTTAACCCCCTCCGTTGAATATTTGATACCCGCGTGGAATGTTTGACACCTCTGTGGAATATTTAATCCCCTCTGTGGAATATTTGATACCTCCGTGGAAAGTTTAACCCCCGTGGAATATTTCGTACCTCCGCGGAATGTTTTACCCCCTCCGTGGAACATTTCATACCTCCGTGAATTATTCAACCCCCTCCGTGCAATAATTGATGCCTCTGTGGAATATTTGACACCTCCGTGGAATGCTTAACCCCCTCCGTGGATCCACAGAGGTTTCAAATATTCCACAGGGGGATCCAATATTGCTCACAGGGGGGTAGATAAGTCCCGGAGGTATGAAATATTCCACGGAGGGGGTTAGACATTCCACGGAGGTGTCAAATATCCCACGGAGGGGGTTAAACATTCCACGGAGGTGTCAAATATTCCGACACCTCCGTGGAATGTTTGACACCTCCGTGGACCGTTTAACCCCCTCCGTGGATTATTTCATACCTCCGTGGAATATTTAAGGACCCGCGCGGAATGTTTGATACCTGCTTGGAATGTTTAACACCCGCCGTGGAATAATTGACACCTCCGTGGAATGTTTTACCCCCTCCGTGGAATATTTTATACCTTCGCGAATTATTTAACGTGCTCCGTGCAATATTTGATACCTGTGTGGAATATTTGACACCTGCGTGGAACGTTTAACCCCCTCCGTGGATTGTTTCATACCTCCGTGGAATATTTAAGCACTTCCATAGAATATTTGATACCTCCGTGGAATATTTACCCGCTTGCGTGGAATATTTCATACCTCCGTTGAATCTTTGACACCTCCCTGGAATGTTTAACCCCCTTCGTGGATTATTTCATACCTCCGTGGAATATTTAAGAACCTCCATGTAGTGTTTGATACCCCCGTGGAATGTTTAACCCCCTCCGTGGAACATTTGACACCTCCGTGGAATGTTTTACCCCCTCCGTGGAATATTTTATACCTTCGCGAATTATTTAACGCGCTCCGTGCAATATTTGATACCTGTGTGGAATATTTGACACCTGCGTGGAACGTTTAACCCCCTCCGTGGATTGTTTCATACCTCCGTGGAATATTTAAGCACTTCCATAGAATATTTGATACCTCCGTGGAATATTTACCCGCTTGCGTGGAATATTTCATACCTCCGTTGAATCTTTGACACCTCCCTGGAATGTTTAACCCCCTTCGTGGATTATTTCATACCTCCGTGGAATATTTAAGAACCTCCATGTAGTGTTTGATACCCCCGTGGAATGTTTAACCCCTTCCGTGGAACATTTGACACCTCCGTGGAATGTTTTACCCCCTCTGTGGAATATTGCATACCTCCGTGAATTATTTAACCCCCTCCGTGGAATATTTGCTACCTCCACGGAATATTTGACACCTCGGTGGAATGTTTAACCCCCTCTGTGGAATATTTACCCCCTCCGTGGAATTTTTCATACCTCCGTGGAATATTTAACCCCCTCCGTGGATTATTTGATACCTCAGTGGATTGTTTAACCCCCTGCGTGGAATATTTGATACCTCGGTGCAATTTTTAACCCCCTCCGTGGAATGTTTCATACCTTCGTGGAATGTTTAACCCCCTTCGTCGAATATTTGACACCTCCGTGCAGAGTTTAACCCCCCCCGTGGAATATTCCATACCTCTCTGAATTATTTAACCCCCTCCGTGGAATATTTGCTACCTCCGTGGAATATTTGACACTTCCGTGGAATGTTCAAGCCCCTTTGTGGAATATTTCATACCCCCGTGGAATGTTTTGACCCCTCCGTGGAATATTTCGTACCTCCGTGGAATGCTTAACCCCTCCGTGGAATATTTTACACCTCCGTGGAATGTTTCACCCCCTCCGTGGAACGTGAAACGTTTCACCCCCTCCGTGGAACATTTGATACCTCCGGGGATGTTTAACCCCCTGCGTGGAATGTGTTGTACCTCTGTGGAATGTTTAATCCCTCCGTGGAATGTTTGACACCTCCGTGGAATGTTTAACCCCCTCTGTGAAATACTTCATACCTCCGTGGAATTTTTTACCCCCTCCGTGGAATATTTGATACCTCTGTGGAATGTTTAACCCCCTCCGTGGAATATTTGATACCTCCGTGGAATGTTTGACACCTCCGTGGAATGTTTTACCCCCTTGGTGAAATACTTCATACCTCCGTGAATTATTTAACCCCCTCCGTGCAATATTTCATACCTTCGTGGAATATTTGACACCTCCGTGGAATGGTTAGCCCCATCTATGGAATATTTCATACCCCCGTGTAATGTTTTACCCCCTCCGTGGAATATTTCATACGTCCATGGAATATTTGACCCCCTCCGTGGAAGATTTTATACGTGCGTTGAATGTTTTACCCCCTCCGTGGAATATTGCATACCTCCGTGGAATCTTTCATACCTCCGTGGAATGTTTGACACCTCCGTGGAATGTTTCACCCCCTCCTCGGAATGTTTGACATGTCGGTGGAACGTTTAACCCCCTCCGTGGATTATTTCATACGTCCGTGGAATATTTAAGCACCTGCGTGGAATATTTCACCCCTCCGCGGAATATTTCATACCTCTATGGAATGTTTAACCCCCTCCGTGGGACATTTGATACCTACGTGGAATGTTTAACCCCCTCCGAGGAATATTTCATACTGGTATGGAATGTTTAACCCCCTCCGTGGGACATTTGATACCTACGTGGAATTTTTAACCTCCTGTGTGGAATATTTCATACCTCCCCGGAGTATTTAAGCACCTCCGTGGAATATTTGATACCTCCGTGGAATGTTTAACCCCATGTGTGGAATATTTCCCACCTCCGTGGAATGTTGAACCCCCTCCGTTGAACGTTTCCTACCTCCGTGGAATGTCTTAGCCCCTATGTGAAATATTGGACACCTCCATGGAATGTTTAAACCCCTCCGTGGAATACGTGAATTATTTAGCCCCCTGCGTGCAATTTTTGATAAGTCCTCGGAATGTTTGACACCTCCGTGGAATTTTAGATACCTCCGTGGATTATTTAGTCACCTCCGTGGAATTCTTCATACCTCCGTGGAATGTTTCAACCCCATCCGTGGAATATTTGACACTTCCGTGGAATGTTCAACCCCCTCCGTGGAATACTTCATATCTCCTTGGAATGTTTTACCCCCTCCCTGGAATATTTGATACCTCTGTGGAATGTTTAACCCCCTCCGTGGAATAATTGACACCTCCGTGGAATGTTGAACCACCTCTAATGAATATTTCACACCTCCGTGGAATGTTTTACCCCCTCCGTGGAATATTTCATGCCTCCGTGGAATATCTGACCCCCTCCGTGAAATATTTCATTACTCCGTGGAATCTTTAACCCCCTCCGTGGAATATTTGACACCTCCGTGGAATGTTTAACCCTCTCCGTGGAATATTTCATACCATTGTAGAATGTTTTACCCCCTCCGTGGAATGTTTGATACCTCCGTGGAACGTTTAACCCCCTCCGTGGAATATTTGACACCTTCGTCGAATTTTTAACCCCCTCCGTGGAAGATTTCGTACCTCCGTGAAATAATTAGTCACCTCCGTGGAATATTTCAATCCGCCGTGGAATATTTGACCTTACCCCCCCCCGTGGAATATTTGATACCTCCGTGGAATGTTTAACCCCCTTTGTGGAATATTTAAGCACCTGTGTGGTGAACCATGCCCCGACGTCCCGCAAAATTTGTTACCACGTTCCTGTCACCAACTTCACCAGTGAGGTGAAGAAGTAATGTGTGTTCTAGACCTCGGCGTCTACGATCCAGATACCTCTCCTGTGCTAGCCACTAAGCTGCAGGAGTTGGCCCTTGGTCCCTGGGCGCAGCGCCCCAACCGGGGTCATCTTTTGTCTCCCAACCCACCTACTGCTGGCCCTTGAGCCGCACGCCTTTGCCCTTGGTCCCTGGCCGCTGCGCCTCGACCAGGGTCGTCATACATCCCTCAACCCATGCACTGCAGGCCGGCGAGCTGCAGAAGTTTGCTCTTGGGCCCTGGCCGCCGCGCCTCGACCAGGGTCGTCGTACGTCCCCCAACCCACCCCCTGTAGGCTGCCGAGCCGCAGAAGTTTGCCCTTCCTCCCTGGCTGCTACGCCTTGACCCGGGTCTTCGTTCATCTCCCAGCCCACCCACTGGCATCAAGTGGGAGTGCGTAAGAACCCAAGGAGGAAGCGGCCTACCACTTCGAGTATGGGGGTCCTGGACCAGATTGCCCTCCTGAGTTCTGGTCAGCAACAGGTGCCCACCGACCCGCACCGTGTGGCCCATGAAAGAAGCCACAACCTTTAACAGTAACCTGTGGGATCGGATAAAACGGTATAAGCAGCCAAGTGGGAGGCCGGTCGGTCGACGAGGGGGCATTTCTGGACACCCCATCATCGTTTCCCGAGTCGCTTGGATGGAGGCTTGGAATAACATTGTGTATGCATTGCCACTCGTGGACTCATGGCCATTCTGGAGAGGGGAGACCAAGTACCCCAGAGCCGCTGTGGAGAAGATGTATGTGGAGAAAGTACGGAGACTCCCCTTGGGCCGATTTGAGTACTTTTGGCCACAAGCAGCAGGTGCAGCAAAGCCATTCATGAGTGATTTGGTGACACGTTGGAGCTGCCGGAACTCACTGTTACCGGCCGGTGGCATGGGTACGAACCGACAGGGGACCCTAGGATGCGGGGCTAGTCGGCGGAACTCGTTGTTGCCGGAAAGCTCAAGTTCTACTTGCAGTCCCGGACATCAACCGAGCGTCCCACCCAAACCAGCGCCTGTGACGGTGCGGTTGACTGGGCTGCAACAGTTTGACCAAGCGTTGATGCAAACGTGCCATGGAATAGCACGGTGTGTCCGCATTGCGATGCACGGCTTGGGGGAGCAACGGCGGTAGCCCCTGTCAGAGGACAGCCTGGTGGCTGCCTATACGGTGGGACGCCACTTTGAAGAGTCCATGGGGATCCCCATGCAAGAAAGAAGCGACCTGCTACTCAGGTGCACCCCTTTCAGCCGTGAGATACCCCGCAACCACTTGGGATACCTCCATGCTGGTGTCCCTGTAGAGAGCAATGCATGGACGGATGATGCTGGTGAGGAGGCCATGGAACTTAATTGGCAGCAATGGCGGAAGTTGGGGTGCAACCCACCCCCCAAGATCCCATGACACCTGACCAGAATCCCCCCAGAGGTGATCCAAGCGAGTCCGACGTCCCAGCCTGTGCGCTGCGACTCGGATCCCAAGGTAGATCTCGTGGTGTCCCTTGTGACAAACTTACACCGAGTGATGCAGGTGCTGTGCACCAGGATGATCAAATGCAGGAAGGGGACACAAAGGAGGCCATAGGCACAGGCGGCATCCATGGCGATGCACAGCAATGCCTAACCTCGCAACCCCCTCCCCCCCCAACTCCTATGACTGTTGACCACGGTCCCCGCAGAGGTGATGCAAGTGAGTCCGACGTCCTAGCCTGTGCGCTGCGATGTGGACTGCAAGGTGCACCCAGCGTTGCACATGGTGTGCATGGCGATGATGAGATCGAGGAAGGAGACATAATGGAGATCACTGGTCCTGGTGTTGCACAAGAGTGCCTAACCCCACACTCTGGTTGTGGTGTTGTGACACTCTCTGATCAGGTGTTACTTGTGCCCCTAGCACAGCGCCCACCACAGGTTTTGTTAAGTGGGCAAGATAGTGACATGTCGTCCCCTAATATGCATAGCACTTTGGGGACCGCATTCACAGTCATGGCACCTAGTCAGTCTAGCACAGATGCCTCATAGCTCAACAACAACCCCCCCTCAGGCAAGAAAGCTATGCCTAGGGATCCCAACCCCATGCCTGCTGCAAAGCGTCTGTGGGTAGGGGATGACCTGGCTACACCAATTCAGGTGGACAATCCCAACCAGACAGTTGACGGGCCCCAAGTAAGGCTAAGGACAGTAGGGACCTGCCTACCATCCGTCAACTGAAGTTACGGTTAGCACCTGATGACTATACCGCTGGTGCATGTTTCTTTTTTTGCAGCTGCCCTGAGCCTGCATGCTCTCCGTAGTCAAACCGCTTTATGTGGTGTGGACCTGCGAGTTCAGGCAACCATAATGTACAGGGAACGGTGTGGCATAGAGGTGGAAGAGAGTGCTCTAAGTGTTTGTAGTGCCTTGGAAGAGGATAAATGGGAGGAACGGTCTTGGGGGGGTATGCTAGACCCTTTTCGACATCTGGCCACCCACATCGATGGGAAGGTTGTGTTGTTGCGTACAAACACACCAAAAATATCAGGTTCAAGGTTTGGCAGCGATACTCTTGTGACGTCTCCTGCAGTTTGGAATCCGGGTATGGCACAAGCCAAAGTGTACTGTACAACCCAGGAGATGGAGGAAGCCTGTGAACAAGCATGCGCGATCCTCATTGGTGAGGCCGAACGTGATGGGTTCCGGAGTGGAGGATATTTTCGAGGCGCCAGCTATGACTGCTCTTTGCACGTAGCACCTTTGTGTGTCTTGCATGGCATAATGGGGACACTGGTGTACACAAGAGAGACATTTGGGCAGTTCTCCTTGCAAAAGTTGCACCTGGGTGTTGATGGTAGCAAAGGGCATACAGGGAAGGGGGGTGTGCGCCGGTCACGGCTTGTGCATGGGACACAGGAGCATTGCCCCCTTGTGTTTATGGTGAACCACATTGCAAGGTGATTGGTGCCGCAGTGGTTGACATGGACTACAATACAATGAAATGCAATGAAATGACATATCCCCATCAACATTATTTTGATAGTACCCCATGGTCAGCAGTGGTCTCCACTGGGCAGCACTTGGGTAGTGATATCTGGGTGGACGAGGGAGGCGTCGGCAGTGGACCGCGTGGTAGACCACGGAGAAGGCATTGCCCCGATGCCATTAACCGTACGGGCCATACGTACCGTGTCGATAGGCAACCTGTAGTGCTCCGCCCCGGGGCATGGCATGCTACTTGCCCATGGGAAGGGGACAGGCAATTGGTGGTGCTTTACGACCGTGGAGAGTCGCAGAGTTTGCCTCCATCGCACCATGAGTTCTTGCACCAGCATGCCTTCGGCCTACCTGCACGTTAGTGGCGGTCCGCAAGGTGGAGCACGGCAACGGCCATGTGGCATGGCGAACCCCCCAAGTCACAATTGGTGCTGGCTTGGTACAACATCACAATGCCTCCTATTGGCCTCTGGCGGACTGGAGGCTTTCCATGATGAGTGCCCAGATGATGTGGCGGTGTGGGCTACACTTTGGGGTAACATGGTGGCAGGTACGACAGGTGCTGTATACCATCCACGTGCCATTGCACGTCACTTGGCCGAGGAGGGGCAGCCAACTGTTACTCTGTGCCAGTGTAGTGGTCGGTGTCAATGTGTTAGGAAGGCTCCCAAGTTTGAGCCGAAGCAGCAGTCCGAGATTGCTGAGTGTTGGAAACACATGGTACCTAAGTTGGTTGCTGCTAGTGTTCGTTCTGTGTCTGACTGCTTGTCTCGTGAGCAATGGTGGCAGCGGTGCCCAGTATGTGACAAGAAAGTCCTCCAAGCTGGAGGGGAGTTGGCAATGGCTGCCCAAGTGTTGCATGTTACTAACCAGGGGCAAAGCGTGCGGATGCGAATAAGGGAGGGAATGAGGGGCCGTTCATTGGGCCGCCCTTCAAACGCCCCCCCATATGGCTGTGGGGGGGATCTCCAAGAGGCCATTGTACTATCGTCACTGGTGTTCAACAAGTTGGCTCAACTCCATGTCCACAATCAACAGCTTCACAGCTTGACTGTGGATCATGAGTTTGTGGATGTCAACGGGTACCCTGTCCCTCCGGGCCATGGTGCTACACATTGCAGCGACCAGGAGCAAGGGCACTTTGTTGTTCACATTTTGGTTCGCGATCAGTGGTCGCTGAGTGATGATGCCTCAGTGACAAGGGGACGGCCCCCGCCCGATTCGCGAAAGGTGACGTTCCTATTGTATGAGCGTACTCCCACAGAGATGGTGTGTCTGTCACAAGGCGGTTCACAAAGGGGTGCCTGCAATCGTGGTGCACGTGGTGCCCCCACTCACTGTGCTGCAACAAATGTTGACAGGCATGTCCAGAGCATGCCGAGTAGCACCCCGTTGCCAGCCATGGCGCTGGCAACGGCTGACCCAGAGTATACCATACACATTGGGGAAGCACAACCCTCCCGCTCGCAGTCTATAGCACCAACTGTCGACAGGCATGCCCCGAGCCTGCTAGGTAACACCCAATTGGCAGCCATGGCACTGCCAACGGCTGACCCTGAATGTACCACACATGTGTGGGATGCCCAGCTCTCCACCGAGTTTATCGAAGCTGTGGCAAAGCTTGTACAAAAACAAACGGTACGGGTGAAACAACATTTGCAGGTCCGTGTGCAGGCCCACTAGCTTCATCTCGGGGCGCGTCATGAGAAGGAGTGGGATGAAAGGCATGCAAGTCAGGGCATGTCACACCGGTTTGTTGCCGAGTCCATAAAACAGGATAGAGCCCGATGTGCAGCATCGGCAGCACCTGGGAGCAATGCTTTTTGTGTGATGATGGGGGCGGCCCCCAAGCAACGAAAGGCAGGGCCAAAGACATTGCAAGCCTTTGTGGATGGGCATTGGCAGTTGCAGTTCACCGTTAAAGGTGCTGTACAGTGCATATGTTGTGCATGGGCTGCTCAAACGGATGGTTCTGGGGTTAAGCGGCCACCGCAGGCAGCTACAGCCTTCGTGACTGGAACATATGGCATAGGCATGCGTATGATGATGGTTGGACCAAAGGTATGGCGTAAAGATGTCCTGGAGGGTCACCTGGGTGTGTCACGTGGCACGACCAGCAGCCCCACGAAAATTGATGATCCTGGCTGCCACCACTTGGCCGCCGAGGAGAGTTTCTGGGTGCATTGTGCAGAACGTTTTTCGGCAGTGTGCCCTAGTGCATCTGTGTGTGCAGTCAATGTGGCAAAGAACAACACTGTGTTCATTAGGGGTGATGGCATGGACCTCGGTGTACCTATGACCGACGCGGTGAGAGCCATTTTGTCACGCTTGGTGGAGGTATACATTGGGCTCCGCATGTGCACATCCATCCCCGCCATTGGTGAGCGCATTCTTCTGCATCGCACGTTGACTTCTGAACCGGGCCATCATGCCTCTCGTTGATGGATAGTTGAGAAGGCCATGTTTGCAATGCATGGTGCCATGCAAGGTGGTGTGTCAGAGACCCTTCAAAGGGCAATGTTCATTGCCTTGTTGTTGGATGGATTTGACCGGCAACGGCATCGCATCAATGTGTATGCCATCCTGCTCCTCTCTCAGGCACTTGGCCAGGGGGAATGTGTGAGGTGTTCCTTGGTGTGGTGGATGTGGCGTCAGGGGAGGCACAAGAGGTGACAGCACAGGTGGAGGCAGTGCTGCTGTCATGGATGCCTGACCGTGCCTGGTGGGCTCAGAAGGTTGTGGCTTTTGCCGCGGATGGTGCCTCTAACCTTGGTGTGCGTGGTGCCACTGCACGACAAGCTGTTGATGTGTCGGCAATGGAGCACAATGTGTTTGCCATGCTTGTGAAGTGGTTGTGCTTGCTAACCCCCTTGGGTGAGCCATGCCATGTGGTTCAGTGCTAGCTAGTTCTTGCCTTTGTGGCTGCAGGCCAAGTGCATGGTGACTAACTGGCAGCCGTCGGTCGCCAACGTGCATTGTACAACGGTGCGCGCCAGTGGAAGGACCTCGAGAGGTGTGTCCAAAAGCACATCACACCCTATACACGCAGCGGGTTGCGTTTGATCCCTGCCAGTCACCGTATCTGGTGTTCTTAGGCAAATGCCCGTCGCAACATGCAGTGTGCAGGCAGTCTGTGCGCATCTGGTGCAACACATTTTTGGTTTGCCACCCATGCTTTGTCAAAGATCCAAGACAGTGTGGTGAGGCAATGGTGCAGGTTGTGGATGATGCACCCGAGGCTACTGAAAATAACAGTAAAGAGGAAGCAGTGGCACCACCGAAGTCCGCCCCAAAGCGTGCCTTGGCCCGTGCACATGCCAAGCTGGTATGGGACGCAAAGGCAGGCACATTGCCTGACTGGACACGCGCTCGCATTTGTGATTCCTTGGGTGCCATGGGTGTGAAGGTGCCATATAACATGAACCGGCGACAAGCCCGAGACATTGCTATGGAACAGGCATTGCCTTTGCTAGCCCAGATGGACTCTGATTTGGTCCCCCCAACGGATCACGTTACCCGTTTTGCTGCACCACCCAGTAGCTCACAACCATGTTCCCAGGTGCCCGTGGATGACATGGATGGACTCATTGATGCATGACATAGCTACGGTTGCAGTGATATTGTGCTTTTGCATGCTTGCTGTGCCAATGCCCATGGTGCCCTTTTTTTTCCCTCCTTTTCTGCAGCTGCATTCATACATTAATAACCATCAGCATGAATTGTGTTTTTTATTTTCTGTCCGATGTTGTGCTCTAGGAGCGGAGGGCTAACATTTTCCCATTTATTTGGTTTTCCCTTTCCCACATTTTCCCCAACCCCCCATTTTCCAAGAGGTTTGGGTGTTTGGGGGGGGGGGGGGGCACTTATACCACACTCTTCTCAGAATTGCCTTTTCCACATTTTCCAACCCCATATTTTCCCCAACCCATCATTTTCTTGAACTGAATGGTTGTGTGTTTTTTTGGGGGGAGAACCCTTGTATCAAACTTTTCCTAGAATTCCCTTTCCCACATTTTCCATTCCAACCCCCCATATTTTCCCCAACCCACCATTTTCCCGAAGTGAAGTTCCTGCTTGTCTCTGGGGGGGGGGGGGGTACTTCACTTTTATCACCATTTTCCCGAAGTGAAGTTCCTTTGTGTCTGAGAGGTGGGGGGGGTAATGCATTGCCATCACCATTTTCCTAAAGTGCAGTTCCTGTGTGTCTATGGGGAGGGGGGGCTGCACTTTTATCAGACTTTTCCTTGGATGTGCTTTAATTTGGGTCCGCGACACGACATGCCAAACCAGACTTCAGACTTCACCCTTTATACCGATAGCTGGAACTGGTTCACCAGTGTGCGGCCTCCCTCCTCAAGGGCCATGCGTGTGCTGGATGCCATGGCCGCCTCGGCCTTGCGAGCCACCGCTGGCTGGGCCCCGTCAGCCTGGGCCCATTTCCTCCGAGACGTACCTGAAGGGGGCATTGGCATCCCCCCGGCTCCAGTCATCGGGTACGCCAACTTCCTCAATGTTTACATCCGACACCTCAACCACCAAAACCCTTTGGTCCGCGGTTCTACGCGCCACGGGCTCCTCACCGCCCTTGGCCGTTTCAAACCCAGGCAACCGTCCCTCAAGACGGAGCTCGGGCTGCGATGTGCCGCCCACCCCACTGACCATGACCTGTTCGTTGCCCTATGCCACCGATGTGACATCTCCATCCACCTACCCCCTGCCTATTTTCTACCCGACCACTCCCCCCACGTGATGGCCCTATCCTCCCCCGCATTCGCGGTCCAAGACACCCACGCGTGGATGATTGCGTGCCACCGTGACGCGGAGGACGCGCACAGGGCGGGGTGGCCATGACTATCTTCGCCAGCCGGCACGCCCCCCCCCCCCGTTGGCCGCTGCCACGCGGTTCTTGTTGCCATCCCCACGTTCTCCCGGCTCCCAGAAAACTATGGCATTCTCCACGATGCGTCGTGGTGCCCGAAGACCCGGCGTTGTGGCAGAGCTGTGGCGGTGTTCTGCCCCGATACACTACGGTTCCAGATATAACCCGTCGCCATGCCCCTGAGAATGGACAACGCCTACACGGCAGAGCTGTACACGGCGTGGGTAGCCCTTTCCGCCCGAGGTCCGTCTGTTGACCCTACCTTCACTTTCCGGTCCACCTCGTGGCACTTTTCCGACTGCAAAGGGTACATAACGGCCCAGGAGGGGCGGCCGGAGCCGGACGACTCACTGCAAGGAGACCTGATACGTGAGTGCCGTGCTCTGGTCGGCGGCCGACTTCTCCCTCGCCACCTCTACTCCCACATCACTGGAACCTGGCTCGACGTCCTACTGGACCAAGTGGACGCGGCCGCAGGTCGCTCCGGCACAAGCTCCCCGACTACAATGGGGTGGCTAAGCCAGGAGCCCCGTATCTGTTTCTCCCACGCGGGGCTCCAAGTCCACGACGCCCTCCCCCAAGCACGTCGCGCCCTATTCGTCTCCCACCACGCCTCCGCCCAATCCCCCCCACCGCAACGTAACCTCGTCCTCGGTGATTACACCATCGCCGTCAGTCATGGCCTCCTCTCGTGGAGCGACCACTTGACTGTCACTGGCCTACGCCTTTCCCTGACCCCCCCCCCCGAGACGCGCCTTGCCCTCTCTGCCTCCTACCCGACCCTGGCGACCACGTCCTATCCTGCCCACTTGACCCTCTACTCCGCGCCCACTACCATCGGTCGGCTCGCGGCCCGGCTCTCCCAGAGGTGTCATGCCTGGCGTCACTGTGTGCTCAAAGCCTGGGGAGTCCTCATCCTTTGGGGCAACAAGCCATTCCTACTGGCCGTGGACGGCTCCTTGGCCCACGAAACCCTCCCTCCCTACACCATTGGGCGCCTTGGAGCCATCTCCCCGCCGCACCGAGATGCCCTTCGGCACCAAGGGTTACGTCCTGCCGACCTACGTCGCCTCCTATGCGACGTCGTACTCACCACCGTCCTCCAACACAAACGGGACGCGGTGCCCGTCCTACCCCTCGCTGACCACTACTCTCCGCAGAAGGGGGATCCCGTGGGCAAGTGCCTCGTCAACAACCCTCCATCAGAATGGTACCATGCTACCAACTGGTCCCCGACGCCTGGAGCTACCAGGTGGCCAGCCTGGGACGGCATCCTCAGCATATGGTTGTCAGGAGACCTCCTGCTGGCCCCCGAGGTGAAGTCCACCATCACCACCCGGATCCTTTATGTGTACCTCAAGAGCAACCGGATGCCACCAAGCATACGCGAAGAGATTAACTTGGAGGCACACGACGTGGTCATCTTGGACAGCCTCGGCCGGCATGGGCTTACCCCCCCTTTCCCGGACCGTCGCCGCCTCTGGGCCATCCATTACGGTGGCGAAGGGCGGAGCCTAGAGGCCGGCCTCTGTGGTGTTCTTGGCCAATGTGCCATGGGTGGCGAGGCATTTGGATTCCCAAACGCACCTCACCACCAAGGAGGAGGATGTGTGGGAGGATTGCCATGATGCAGGTTTGCTGTCATGGGCAGTGGTATATGGAGACACACTACACGGCCCACGCAGCTTCAACAATGTTGCACAGTTGCATGCACCAGCAGGTGCCCACCTGACCAAAGCAACCGAAATGTTACAGGCACGGGTGGAAAAGGTGGCAAGGGAGGAGGGGCCAGGGTGGACTCAATTCAAGGAGCACACTGTGACGGGTGCATGGCATGGCGTTGAATTGGTCCGGTTTGATACCGATGGCCAAAGGTGCACAACCAGCCCCCCTTTTCCAGCCACAGAGGCACGTGCAGTCACAGACACATTGCTTGCTGGCATCAGGGAGGGGCAGGGGACCATTGACCCCCGGGGTGTTCTTGAGTGTGTTGTGTTGCTTGACCATGGTGGTTGGCTCGCTCTACCAGCGGCTGATCGGGCCACATTTGGAGTGGATCTGCTGAAGCAGTTCATGGGCACACACCACGCTGAACTGGCAGCTGCGCATGTTAATGCTGCTCTTGCATTGGAAGAGTGGGAATCCTTCAACGAGCATGTTGTTCAAACATTTGCCAAGACCCCCATGTCCCGGATGTGGGAGGCCTTGACGCCGGAGCGGGAGCATCTCCAATTGGTGAATGTTTAGCGTGTTTTGTCATTGCTGCGCACATATTGCCCTGCTGAGGCTGCTGTTGAGCGTGCCATTTTGTTGCGTGGGAGGTTCACCAGCAGTATGCATGATATGGAGGACACACATGTCCTTAGCATGTGCATGGCTCTGCATTGTAATCTGCCACCTTTGCGGCAGTGGGTGAAGGGGCAGGGTGTCGAGGTAGCCCGCAAGCTGGCAGCCAATGCACTCTTTGATGTGCGTCCCCGGCATAGGATTTCGCAGCGCATTGATCCACGTTCATCAGTGGAAGCGGCCATGCTGCAGTGCCTAGAGGGGGAAGCTGCAGCGGCAGACGATGGTGACATTTTGCCATCTTTTGGGGGGTCGGAGGTGCCACTGGCTTGCCAAGGCGCAACACGCAAACTGGCTGACCAACAAGCCCCGTCAGAGGACACTGTGGTCGAACCAGATGGTAGTCCTGCTCAGCATGGTGGCAACCATGACTTCTTCACTTTCCGAAGGGGCATGGAGTGAGCCTTCTGTGCCATCCTCAATGCGGCTTCCCAAGGCCCCCGCACGGTCTTCAAGGACGTGCAGGTGGCACTAGGTCGGCCCTCCCCGTGGCCGTGTCCACGTCCGTGATCACGTCCTCGAACTCACGCGCCCGGACCGTTCCGGCACAGCGCTTAGTCAGGCCGGACTGCGCTCCCTGTCTGGCGACGTTCTATGTCGGGGGTGATGCCCCGGGGAGACCGACGGCTTTTCGCGCTAGACGATTCTGGGACGCTGACTCGGGTGGATCGAGGACTTTCAGACGGTTTGTGATAGGGACCCGGAGGCAGATCGGACCGTGGCGTTGTCGTTCAGCGGCGCCGAGACCCGGACGGCCTGCTGGGAAGAGCGTCCTCAGGTGTGCAACGAGATCCGTCTTGCTCTCACGGCGGTAAGATGGAGGACTCCTCTGACGGGTCTGCGCGGGACTCCCAGGGGACGATGCTCAGGCCCATCGTCCATTGGACCACGGCAGGCGCTCCTCCCCCCCCCACTCTTCCCCTCCTACCCCCTTGTTGTTTTGTGTTGCTCTCCCACCTCTAGGCCTTCTCCCCTCTTGCCCCCGTCCCTTTCTCCTTGCCCCCCCCCATTTCTCCCCCCCCCCCCACCTTTACAGCATGTCCTGTTCCACCCCTTTCCCTCTCTCCCCTACCCCTCCCTATCTTGCATCTTCGCCCTATTCCTCCCCGCCGTCATGGGAGTAGTGCAGCCGCTTGTATTCCTTGGTCTCCCCCCTCCAACTCTTTTTTGGCGGCCCCCATGCCCCTCCCTCTGCTCCCGCGGTCTCACCACCCTTCCATTGTTTGTTGCACCCACACGCCCGCATTCCGTCTAGTGCTCCACCCAAGCCGATTATATTTGGGGGGGGGGGCGGGGGCCGGAGGCAATTTGCGCTGAAAATTACGTAAATTTTTGTAAATCTCGCGGAAAACGGCGTAAATTCGTATAAATTTTTGTAATTTTGGTGTAAATTAGGGAATTCACAGACTTTGCTTGCTAGCTATTGCTATACTATATATATAGATATATATATATATATATATATATATATATCCTCTAATCTACACCCCTCTCCTAAAAGACACGCGGGTTCTTTATGTGGGAGTTGTGCACAAGGTGGAGGGGAAGGCTAATGGGAATTTATATCCGCTCAGAAAGAGCCCGCCCGTACGTATGTCCATCAAACCGCAATCTACCGTAACCGCGTGGCAATGTTGGAGGAACGAAGCACAGTTGGCAAAACACGTGAAGGAATTACTTGCGAGTCTCGTGGTAATCATTGCAAGAAATAGTTGTAACCCTTGCTCCCAAGGTTTGGACATGGCATGAAGGTGATGGTAATTCCGTTAGCAGTACACCAGTACATTGGGAACTCCCACGGATGGCAACCTGAACTGGTTGGAACACTTGGCTACTAGAAAAGTTTGGAATTGAAGGGAACTGGCTTTAAATTGCATAGAATTGCCGACGAAGGACCTAGTCGTCGTCGCTGTACAAATGGGGTGAATCGAATGCATCACATGAAATTGTTGTATGCACGTCAACGGCAAAGTGGTCTACTAGCACTTGCAATGCACAAACCCCCGCCATATCAATATTATAATTGTAGAGAAGATTTAGCGAAAGCAGTGCGGATGTGTTGCTTTGTTGCAACACTTGCGGATTCCATTTGTTAACCAAGGTGTTGACGAGGTCAATCACACTATGGTCAACAAGACCAATGTCTTGGAAATCCAGTTGAATGGAACACAAAGTGGTTGCAAGTTCTCGGATGTCGCCGACGGATGGTAGGCGGGGGGACTTTGCTATGCAGCTTGATGAACTCGGCCACCGGGAAGTCAATGTCCGTGTCCAAGCATTGTTGCAACTCGTGCTCCCAGCGATTTGACATGGTGCGAAATAAAAGGTAACTCCGTTAAGAGTACACCTATACTCCAAATCCAACTGCTGAGAGCAAGAAAAAACATTAGTTGGGAAAAAACAAAGTGACTACTTTGGGGGTAGAAGCATCATTGATAATGTTGGTGACGCCTATACTTGTACAGCCTCAAACCCAACCGGATGGCAGTATCTTGTTTTGCGTTGGTGGGCCTTACCTATCCTCCCAAAGAATGAGCCCCATTCCTACCCACTAGTACTCCAGCCCAAACGGAACCTCACCTTTTGGTACCCGTGGAACAACAAAGCACACAAACGGCAAAACACAGCAGGGAACTACTCGTCCCTCTTGTACCAAAAACTCCAGCCTATTGTTGCAACTCTTGCCTTTTGATTAGACATGGCGTGAATGTGAAGGTAACTCCGTTAAGAGTACACCTGTACTCCAAGTCCAAACACTAAGAGCAACGGGCAGAGAAGAACAAAGCACACAAACGGCAAAACACGGCAAAGAACTACTCGTCCCTCTTGTACCAACTCTTGCTCCCATGATTAGACATGGCGTGAATGTGAAGGTAACTCCGTTAAGAGTACACCTGTACTCCAAGTCCAATCACTAAGAGCAAAAGGCACGAAAGAACAAAGCACACAAACGGCAAAACACGACAAGGAACTACTCGTCCCTCTTATACTTGGCGTGAATGTGAAGGTAACTCCGTTAAGAGTACACCTGTACTCCAAGTCCACTCACTGCGAGCAAAGGGCACGGAAGAATAACCACACAAACGGCAAAAAAAGACAAGGAACTACTCGTCCCTCTTGTACCAAACACTCCACACTATTTTGGGAAGTCCTGCTCCCATGATTAGACATGGCGTGAATGTGAAGGTAACTCCGTTAAGAGTACACCTGTACTCCAAGTCCAAGCACTAAGAGCAAAGGGCACAATGAACGAAGCACAAGAACGGCAAAACACAGCAAGGATGACTCCTCCCTCGGTACCAAAAGGGACACAAAATTTCACTTGCTTTTGTCCCATAGTGGCCCATTTTCGAGGCATTTTGGGATTCTCCATGGGCCACAACGCCGGATCTTGGGCTCAAAACAGGCTAAAAACACTTTTCTGAGCCTCCCAAATGGCCCATGATCACTTTCAGAAAATTGCGTTTTTCATCCAGTTTTGACCCATTTTTGGTGTTGAACCAGCCTCTTTTCAGGGCATTTTGGGATTTTCCGTGGGCCAAAACGCGGCACCACGGGCTCAAAATGGGTCCAAACCACTTGTTTGAGCATCCCGAATGGTCCAGGATCACTTCTGGGAAAACACATTTTTCACCCATTTTTGACCCATTTTTGGTCCCAAAACGGCTCATTTTCAAGGCATTTTGGGATTTTCCGTGGCCCATAATGCACCACCACGGGCTCAAAACGGCCTAAAAACACTTCTCTGAACATCACAAGTGGTCTAGGAACAACTTTGAAAAAAATGATTTTTTTCGCCCCGGAGACCCTGGTGGACCCACCGTTGGCCACTGTGCGCGGGCTGGGCTGCCCTCCGGCTCCACCAAGTGACCACTGGTACGGGGGTCTGAGTGGCTCGTTGGGCGATTCTGAGGCTTGGAAACCACAAAAAGTGGGGGCTTGCGGGTGGACTAGGTGCCCTCCGAATTTGGATTTGAGCCACCTAACCCAAGATACGCCCTGTGCTTGGTTTCGGGGTGGTGGTGCGCATTGCGCAGGTTTTTGGGGCTTTTTGGCGCCTTTTTGGGCTGTTTCACCGGACATATCGTGGAATTGAAGGGCACTAGAGAGCTCTTTGACACGGTTAAGTGAAGCCGCACGTGCAGTGTACTCACCGTATCCCTTCGTTTGGGCGTTTCGCCCGGGTTTTGGGGCTGTTTTGGGCGAAAAATGGCTGTTTTTGGCCCAAAACTGCGCAGATTTGGGAGGGCACCTCCCGAGTTGGCGCCCCCGCCCCGGGCCGCCACCGGTGAGTTTCTGGCCCAAAAGTTGGATTTGGCAAGGCCACCACCTAGGCTCTAGGATGGCTAGAGTAGAGTAGAGCCCGGAGCGATGAGGCGGAGCAATGGCCAAAACGGTGAGGAGAAGTGCTTGTTGCTTGTTGCTTGCTTGTTGCTTGCTTGTTGTTGCTTGTTAGCTAGATTTAAGGGGAGAGGGGTGTAGTAATATATATATATATATATATATATATATATATATATATATATATATATATACTCCAATCTACACCCCTCTCCCCAACTCTAGGTGGCTCCACCATACGGCTCTAAGGTACGTGCGAAGGGCACAACGGGGTGCATACATGTGGTGGAAGGGGCTAAACTCGGTCAAAACGGGGTCAAAATGGGCTAAAAACACTTGTTTGAGCATCCCAAATGTTCCAGGATCACTTTGGGAAAAACGCTTTTTTGACCCATTTTTCACCCACTATTGGTCCCAAAACGGCCCATTTTGAAGGCATTTTGGGATTTTACATGGGCCAAAACGCGTCACCACGGGCTCAAAATGGGCTAAAAACAGTTATTTGAGCATCATAAATGATCCAGGATCATTTTTGGAAAAACACGTTTTGGACCCATTTTTGACCCATTTTTGGTCTTAAAACGGCCCATTTTGAAGGCATTTTGGGATTTTCCATGGCCCAAAACGCGCCACCACGGGCTCAAAACGGCCTAAAAACACTTGTTTCAGCATCCCAAGTGGTCTAGGAACAACTTTGAAAAAAATGATTTTTTTCGCCCCGGAGACCCTGGTGGACCCACCGTTGGCCACTGTGCGCGGGCTGGGCTGCCCTCCGGCTCCACCAAGTGACCACTGGTACGGGGGTCTAGGTGGCTCGTTGGGCGATTTTGAGGCTTGGAAACCACAAAAAGTCGGGGGTTGCGGGTGGACTAGGTGCCCTCGGAATTGGGATTTGAGCCACAAGATACGGCCCGTGCTTGGTTTCGGGGTGTTGGTGCACATTGCGCAGATTTTGGGGCTATTTGGCGCCTTTTTGGGCCATTTCTTGGACATATCGTGGAGTTGAAGGGCACTAGAGGGCTCTCTGACACGGTGAAGTCAAGCCGCACGTGTAGTGTAGCCACCGTTTCCCTTCGTTTGGGCGTTTCGCCCGGCTATTGCCTGCGCTTACAGAATTTTCTGACCTAGAATTATGTCCATTGTTGAATGCAAATTGTGTGAATTCGGGGGAGCACGTGATGCAGCACCAGCAGGCGCGGGGCGCGCGCGACGCGGAGATTAGCTGCTTTCATCATACCGTCCATGCTTTGGCTGCCAGATTGCGCAAGACAAGGCGCTGTACAAATGTCGTTTTTTGTGTGCTGAAGATCCCACCCTCGAGATCTAGCCCGGCTCTAGGTCGTGGTGCTTGCCAGCCCGGAAACTGATGGTTACATAGTGCATCTTACCCCCATTTATCCTCCCTCAAAAGTTGTTGAGGACAAGGATTCCCACACCCACCCACCCACCCACACCCCATCGATGAAACGTAGCAGATGAATATTTGGAGGTGCCCTTCTGCTTGTGCAATGTAAAGGGGAGGAGGGATGTTTCCTTAGGTATGGTACCCAAGTGTTATCTCTCGTTAAGGGGCATTTTGGGACATGTGTAGAAGCCGACCCTTTTTGGGTAAACCGGTTGGAAAAGTAGCACTCGGCGCGAAGGCTCCCCCTTCCTCTCCTTGGTGTCAGCTTTGTCATGTAATGTGGGTACGGAAGCAAGGTGGCAATGCGGTGTGGCAAGAATTTGCTGGACCCGCAGCCGTGCTCCGCCAAGTGAAGTCCAAAGGTGCCTCCTCAAATGTGTAGCAAGAGCAGATTCCGCATGCGGCCAAGTATTCAAAGCCTCGCAACGGTTTTGAGTTCTCGTTTCAAGCTACCCTCAGCTTGGAGCACAACCTGAGTGGATTGCAGGCTTGAAGAAATGCAAATGGCACAAGAATGCCAAACATTCAAAATCAGGGACTCATGCTGTCTCTTTGGCTCTCTGGGAATCGGGCGGTAAGGTGCGGAATGTGACCCACACTCTTCCGCTACAGACGAGGCAGGCCATTCTTGCGCCTGATATACCGTACCGTGAAACCGCGCGGTATGCTTCGCGATGTGGATGGGGATGCTGAAGCCGCTGATTTGAATGGTGCATGCATCCTCACCGCATATTGCTGCTAGGCGTGTGCAACTGGTATTTTGGAGCATGTTGCTGCTGATGTGCGCATGGTGGAGGCCAAACCCCTCTCCCGAGCCCCCTTTTCTGCTCTCCCTTCTGATTCCTGCACCGATCGGTCTATGAAGAAAGAGGAGATGTTGTATGTCTGATACCCCCTCCCCGATCAGGTAGTGACACACTTTTTTTTCACTAAAGGCATTGGAAGGGGGCGATGCAAAGTCAATTCTGAGAGCCTACAAGGCAGCATTTGAGCAAGCCGCCATTCCTTTGGAGGTTTGGGTGCGCCGCCTGGCATGGCTTTGCACTGATGGTGCAAATGTTATAGTGGGAACAACCGCCGGTCTAGTAGACCTCCTTTGTGCGTCGCACCAAGAGGTAACAGGGCATGCTTACTTTGTAGCCATGCATGCCAACTGCCATAGGGCAGATTTGGCATTCAAGGATGCCCTGAAGGAAAGTCATGTCGATCTGGATGTGCTCAATGCCGGTCTGCACTTGTTGGCTGCATTCTTCAATTCTTCCCCGGCGCGTTTGAAGGCGTTGCGGGAGATAGCTTCAAAATTGGAGGCTGCTGTTTTGAAGTTTGGTAGGTTACACGACTGTCGTAGGGCAGCCTTTGCGTTCGGTGCACTCCAAAGCATGCGAAGGGGTTGCCCTGTGGTGGTTTGTGCACTACGTGCAAAGAAGCCCAGGGACCCAGATGATTAGGTCAAGCAACAGGAAGTTTTGTATTTGATCACCAGTTACACATTCGTCACTGCACTGCATTTCATGGTTGATGTGGTAGGGGCATGTGCTATTATGTCACATATCATGCAACTAAGTGAATTTGCACCATTTATGCGGAATTTACGCCACTTTTCTTGGGAATCTGCGCCGTTTTGGGGAAAACTTTACACCCATTTACACTACCTGGGTCCGGGGGCCGAAAAGCCTGTAAACGCTCGTAAATAATTGGCTTGCCCCTACTCCCTTCTCTTGGCCTGTTTCACTACGCAACTGACTATAAGGCTAACAGGGACTATGCAAGGCACTGTGCATGCATTGCATGGTGTACGGTAGGGGCGAGTTACTGGTTCAGGAGGGATGTGGCCAACACGCACCTAGGATGCTGCTACAATTTGCCATAGGCGGCAGTTGGCGCCCGCGGTGCTGCAATGCTGCAGTTGGAACTCCCCTCGGCTGGTGCCCACCACGAGGAGAGCGTGGTGAAGCAGGCTCATCAGTGCAGGGGAGGGTGCATGCGGATGGGGGGCGGGGGCGGCGTAAGGGGGCATCAGGGAGAGAGGGAGGGTGGCAGGCATTACGTACGGCACTTTGCCTTATGTTTTGTGGTGAGATGCAAGCACTTTGTGGTGTTTCATTGGTGGGGCAAGCACTACACAAGGTACTTTGCAGAGCAAACATGCACTATGCATAGGTGTTCACGACAGGCATTTTGTTTAATGTGTTTTGTTTTCTGTTTGATGGAGCAAGCAAGCACTTCGCAGGGCACTTCACATGCAAACAAGGGTTGAGATATTGGGCTGCATTGGGGTGGGGCGCTGTGGGGGCACACCGGCTGCAGGGGGGGGGGGGGGGGGGCTCTGGGTAGCCCCGGCTGCCCCCTGGTCAGGGTTTCAGTTTCCTCGTGGTGTGGGGAGGAGCCATCTCTGGTTTCCGCACATAAAAAAAAACTCGATGGGATGCTTGCTACACATGTTCATGCATGTTCATGCGTGGTTGCATGTTGTGGGTGCATGCTGCATACACATGTTGATACATGCCTGCCTGCTGCAGGTATGTGCGGCCCACACATGTTCATACATGCCTGCATGCTGTGGGTACGTTATGGCTACACATGTTCATACATGCCTGCATGTGGTGGTTGTGTGCTGCCTCTGCATATGCATATGTGCTGCAGGGGTACACGTACTTTGTATGTTATTCGTGTGGCGCGAAGTGGCGGATTGCCAAAAGCGACCGCACCGACCCCTCCGACGCCTATCCTGATAAGGACGTTGATGGTATTCAACAGGCCGTTAGTTGCGCCACTAACGGCATTCGGCAAAGCGTTAGTTGCGATTCTGTGCGTTATTTGTCTGCCGGGAAATTGCGGATTGTCAAGAACGACTGCATGTCCCCCTCCAACGCGGATCCTCATCAGTACACTGGTGCCCTTCGACAGAGTGCAAGTTGTGACACTGGCGGTTTTCGACAGGCAAGTTGTGATGCTGACGGCGTTGCACAGAGCGTAAGTAGCGGGTCGATGGACCATTTACGAAACATCCTGCAAGACCCATTCCCTGAGGCTGGGATCCCCACAACCGCCAATTGGGAGTTCGGCACGGCACAGTCCCTGGACGCATCAGACACAACCCACAAGATGCCCAAGAACAGCCCTGGCTTTGCTTTTGCGTCGGGGTTCAGCACCGCCTACTCTATGGACGCCCTTAATGTCATCTACAAATTGAGCAGTCTCAAGGACACTGCGTTGGGATGGCGGGAAGCTACGTTCTCAGAGAGCAGCAGGTCCCAGTCTGATGACGATTTCAGCCAGATCTTAGGGATCTTCGACCCCAAGGGCACTCCAAACTCGAAGCCTTTGAAACAGACCGCCAATGAATCTTTGGACAATGTGATCAATTGGGTGTGCGATGGCTGCGATGATGCTTTTGACGTCCTGCAGCAGTCGACGGGCCACACTCAGCAGCATTTTGCCGTTGGAGCTCTGGACAGTCTTCTGCGTCTGGATCAGTGATTTCTATTGATGGTCAACCAAATGGAGGGGGGCACAGCCTCCATCAACCTGGGGAATAACCACAGCATGACCACGGACCACCTTCTGTGTGAATGCATGTGTTGCGCGTAAGCACGGCCTTGTCAAAGCACGGGGGCCCATGATGCTGCTGTTTTGTGGTGTTGCACTGGCGCACAGCCCCCCTGCATGGTGCACATTTGTCTGAGCACAGCCACCTCAACAAAAGGTGGGCCTGAGCTTGCTAGCAGTGGCTGAACCAACACTGACAATGACCACAGGTGACAAAGCGCTTTGCACATTGCGAGGGGAATCGGAAATTTGGGGGTCAAGGGAGCCCCTCAAAAAGGCCAGGGGTGTGGGAGGTCCAGGATGAGGGCTTGACTGGGACCAGTAATCAGCCACTGTTTCTCGCGTTGAAGAAAAGAGTTTTTTTCAGGTCAAAAACGCAGACAAATGGTGATTGTCCTCCCTCCTCTCGTGTCTCTTACTCCAGAACTAACATTTTCACTTTTGGGACCAGCTGTCTGAGCAGTGTAGTTCTAATCAGAGACTTGCATCATTCCTGGATAGTACCTGAAAATCTGTGCGTAGTCCCTGCGTAGTCCCTACCCTATTGCACTTGCTGCACTGAATTCATGTTCTTCGTTGTGTACCTCCCCTATTTTGTGGACATATCAGAAGGCAATGTTTTCTCATTATGTCTGCCATGATACATGTCTGCCGTGTTTGCACTGAGCACTTCCTGGGAAACTGTGCATATTTCCTGCATAGTTCCTGAACATCTCTGCTTAGTTGTGCATAGTTCGGAACTACACAAATAAGACAGCTGTTTGGGACCCGGGGTCCGGGCCACCTTCAGGCTATCCTCAGAGTCAAGGCCCAGTCACTTGTGCCCCTTCTCTTGGGCCAGCAGGCTCCCCCCCCCCCCCCCCCCACATGCAGTCCCTGCACGTTCCATCAATGTGGGTCAACATAGGCCGACCAGGGTGCACACAGGGAGGGATGCTGGTTCTGTATTTGTTTGGGTCATGTCCAAAAATCCATGGCACTCCAGCCCTTGTCCACAACGAAGGCGTCTTGTGCATCAGTTGCACAGTGGCAAGTTCCTACGCCATCAAATAGGTTGCATTATCCATCATCCTCACGTAATGTAAAGTGTACTGCAACAGCACTTTCGGAAAGTGCAGCTGGCATCAGGCAATCTTGTTGGCAGTAGTGTCATGCTGGGCGTCATAGTGTCCCTAGATGCAACGAACAGTGTGAATCAGTGGTTTCTATTGCATGTTGCCTTGAGGGGGAGGGCAGGGACGTGGGGGTTGCGTTATCCGTTATTTTATTTTTTTTAGATGCGGATTATTTTGTTTTGGAGTTTTTTTTTTTTAGATCCCGAAGTCTGTTCCTGAAACGTTGTTTTATTTTTTGTTTTAGATTTGCAGCGGATTTTTTTTTTGGAGGGCCATCTAAAATTTTAGTCATTTTCCACATTTTTTTTAGATGTTTTGTGTTAAATTTTAGATGTTTTGTACTTTTTTTTACAGGTTCTATTATTCATTAGCGCACCTCAAAAAATATTTTTGCATGTAAAAAAATATTTTCCCCAGTCCCTGGCGCTACCTTTTGCACACCCATTTGAATGAGCGACAAAAGAGTTTCATTTCCATACCCACAGATATCTGGTGACAACGGCAACAAACTGGGCGACCGACCAACTGTTTTTCATGGCCCCACATGTCTGTCTCCCTTTTGTTTTGGGGTAGAGTAGGGGTCAAGGGGTTGGGGGAAAAGCATTTCCCTACCTGGCTGGTGGTAGCCTGGGTGCTGCGCAGCGATGGCACTCCATGGGGGACACTGTGTGGTAGTGGTGCCACCACAGCATGCTACCACCACTGCACGGCGGCATGCCCCCGAAAAATCTCATGCCACGGGGCTGGGCAGTTAGGGCCAGGGGTGGTGAGGGTTTCATAAATCCGATAGCGAGGGGGTTATGGAAAACTCTTTGTTTTTAAAATGGTCCAGGGGGGGGGTTAACGGTGCTTTATGACGCAAGCGCACGATCGCTGAAAAAATTTTCCATTGACATTCTTTTGGGCCTGCACATCCACAGCTTTTGGGCGCCACTTGAGTCGGTGATTATGGACTCACAATCCACAACATTTATGGCCCCTTGGCTTGGGGATATGGGCTCCCCAGACGGCATGGGTGATATAGCCTGTTCTGATTTTGTCCTACTTTCTGGGGACCCTGGGAATGATGGGGGTACGTAGCAATTCCGACCTCTTCTGGCCCCTGAGAAGGTAGGGCTGAGGAAGCGAATTCTGATTTTGTCCCCTCTTTTGGGGACCTCCCAGAACGCACGGGTTACATGGTGATTCCGCTCTTTTCTCGGGAACCCCCGAGAATGCAGGGGTTGCGTAGCAATTCCGCCCTCTTGTGGACCCCCGAGAAGGTGTTGGACCCCCAGTTGCGACAATTTACCCCCCAAGTTGGAACATCTACCTCCATGGGTAATTTGCTACTACTTGGGGGGTATTTTCTTCCGTATTTGGTACGGAGGGATAATTTGTAACATGGTAGGAGGGTAATTTGCAACTTTGTAGCGGGGTAAAATGTGCTATCTAGCGGGGGGGTGGGGGTAAATGAACATCTTTTGGGGGGTAAATTGTGCTTCCTGGGTCGTTGCGATGACATGGTTGGGGGATTGTTCCCAGCCACTTGCTAGTCTGCACATTGCCGGCTAAGTTACGCAGTGCATTGAAGAAGGTGCCGCTCATAATGGACTGATTATCATGTTGGATGTCTCGAGGCAAACCGATGAAAAAGCTACACTTTTGCAGAATAAGTTCAGCAGACTTATGGCCCAAAAGGTTACCATACCTACACGCCAAATGAAATATTCTCCGGTTCTTACATGCTGTCAGGCACCTGCAACAAAATTTGTATGAAACCTAAGTGTGTCCGACAATTAGCACCGGCCCAATACGTACGATTTCATAGGCTTTGGTATTTTGCACTACAGGTACCAAAAACCTCGGGGTTGTGGGTCTCTGAAGCAGCTATGGGGTTCGAAATACACAAGGTGGTGAAAAATGCAGCGCGGGGGGGGGGGGGCATCAAGGGCGGTCATGGGGTTTGGAATGCACCATGGGGTTTGCGATACGGCAAGGGGTGAGAAGTGCATTAAAAGGATGCCATACAAGAAGGGGTGTGTGCGATGTAATACTGCTCAGGCGACGCAGCTTGGGATGCCTTCACGGCTATGGCAGGCAGTGCCTCTCTCCCCGAATCATTGTGTGGGCCTTCTACTCCTAATTGGCATGCTGCCATAGGAGAAAGAGAACACGACAAAGAGGTGTACCGGTTGGAGCAGGTTTGTGTTGTGTATGTTTGTCCGTGTGGTTCTCTGTGTTGGTGTGTGTGTCCGCCTACTTTTCCTGCCTTGTTTCTTTCACGTCGTGTTTTTTCCACTTTGCATCGTAGTGGTAACGTGCCGGTTTATGCCCTTGGCGTTTACAAGTTCCTTTTTGGGGTCAACTTAAGCCCTCGAAAGAAGAAGTAAAAGAGGAAGAAGATGAGGTCGAAGCGGAGCAATTAGCATCTTGGGAAGATAGAAAACTTTCGTTACCACTAGATGAATCCCAATCTGTTGTAGACCTTTGTTCTGCATAGCTTGCATCCTCCTCTAGTTTTCATTGCGAATCGGAACGCCTAAGAGGGGCTTGAGAGAAAGAGCGCCCTAATTGTCAGCCACTTGTGCCGCGCTCAAAGTAATCTTGGGCTTCATCAACATTGGGATTTTTTTTGGCTCGCCCATTTTTTTTCTTATTATACTGCCTGAAGGCAACTCATTCCGACAAATCAACGGCGTTCAATGCCACGGTGGCATGGCAATGAGCCAAGTGAGTAATGATGTACGAAAACCACGGTGTGGCAATGCACCAACAAATGAGCTATTTATGGCCCATGTTTTCTTGTTGGCGCATAGCGACTGAGTGCTTCAATGTGGCTATGGGCACATGTTCCTGATTTTGCCGCGCACAATACTCGTCGTACAAGTGCATGTGCTGCCACCACAACGCCGCAAAGTTCGGCGTCACCACACATGCTATGGTCCGTTACCACCTCTCTCCTCTCTGCAAATGGACTGCCACATTATTTTGCCCTTTGCGAGACCTATGGGCACTCTACAAAAAATTTCTGCTTCTGCGAGCCGCACACCAATTTCTGTCGCAGCAGCGCACGGCTGTGAACGCAGGCAGAGACAATTTGGCATCTTTGCGGCTTTCACGAAGGCAAACAAAGTGCCCACTGGAATGACTTAATAACCATCGGCATCCATTTGGACATCCAAAAAAACCACATGTCCAGTCCGGGACTCGCATTCCGGAGCAAGCCGTGCCGTCCACGGGAACAAGGCAAGATCATCGGGTGTTGCAACCAAAAGCACATATTGTGGTATCATGAAGACGGCACGTCTTGTCCCAAGTGACTCCCTGGTAGTACCGAACCCTTCTGCGCTATCAACAGTGCACAGTGATGTACTAAACGTGCCCCTGAAAGAGGTCCGTTGTCAGCTCCATATGAAAATCACTCGTGCAAGAAAAAAAGCCCTAACATTGACTGCATCCTCATCAAAATTGCACCCGTCAAACAATGCAACATGGTTAAGATGCGTGGACGTTTCTCTGAGCCGGGAAACATGTGCTTTGCGTCACAGCAGATCGGTTGACGCATGTGTAACATTGCGAATGAAATACCCATTGACAAGTAGAGTAATATACACGGCGTTCCAAGTGGCGCAGAAGACATAGGCTTGCTTCCGTTCGGGAACATGGCAACACGGCCATGATTTCAAAAATCAAATATCGCCACAGCCGTTGTTGTCCGTGACAAAATCAGTATTCGCTCCCTTACTGATGCCTTGTAAGGGGCACAAAATAGGGCGGAATGGCCATGTAACTTGTGCATTGCCTGTGGTCTCTAGGACGGGCAACAGAATCAGCATTTGCTACCTCACTACTGCGTCTTTAGGGGGTCAAAAGAGGGCAAGATACCTATATACCCCCTGCATTATTGACATTACTACGCAACCCCTGCATTATGGAGAATCCTCTAGAAGAGGGCGGAAATGCTATGCAACCTCTGCGTTTTTTGGTGTCCCTAGAAGAGAAGACAAAATGAGAAATGGCTACCTCACCCCTACCTATTTGGGTGGGTAAATGCAAACTACCCCCCCACTTTGTTATAAACTACCCTCCCAAGTTGTTCATTTTACCCCTCCACAAGGCAGTACATTACCCCCATTATATGTTGTTTTGCCCCCCCGGCTTGGTATTCAATACGCCCCAGAATGGTGACTTTTACCCTCCTTAAGAGTGCAAATCAACCCCTGCCCCCACATGTGCCTTAAACAGAGAGTATGTTGGTCCACTTCCGCACTCGCAACTTTAAAGCCCGGCTCGCATGCATGTGTGCCACATTGTTGTAAAACATCCGAAACACTACCTCCATCTAGTGCTATGGAATAACTGGTAGCAGCCGCAACCAAAGTGTCTTGACCTTCATGTGTGTATAAAGCAACGGACATTGGCAGAAACCGCTGATCAAAGTGAAGAGCAATCACCAAAACACTGTTGCACCCCTCACTAGTGACCAACCCGTCAAAGGTGGTTTGCAAAGCAACTGTCCCCACCGACGCTAGCATCTGCAACGCGATTTGCAGCATGGCTAGGGTGTTAATGGTAATAATACCATACTTTCCATGGGCGTCAACATAACTGACGTTGGACACAACGAATGCGGCGTGGGTGTCGGATGGCACAGCATAGCGGCTTGGGAGATCCGTCAGCAGCTGGAGAAGCAGATTGCCGTGTGGGCCAAGACCGCGCCGAAGTCACCGCCGCGGAATTGAAAGCTAGGTGACCGAGTATGGGGAGTGAAACCATGGTGTTTGGGCACTCACCACACCAAGACCTGGTTCACAACCGGAGAGGTGGCCTGGGTGACTTGTGAGGACACCTACCGTGTAAAGATAGGCCCCGGACAGTTCAAGGAGAGGCATGAGACCCAACTCCGGGCCCATGAGCCCGACATCCTAGGCAAATGTCTGTGCCTGGACTTTACCTCCCATGAGGCCAATTTGGATGAAGACTGCGCTGAGCAGGGCGACTACACCGTCGACAACATGCTAGCCCAGCATCCAAACCCGTCGGCAGCTGGACGTGTGGAGTTCAAAGTGCGTTGGCGGGACTACGGGCCGTCCCGCGACACTTTGGAAGCCGTCTCATCCTGCGTGCCGCGAAATAACACGCTCTGCATGGAGTACGTCCTTAGGCACAAGATCCAGTTCCAGGTCTCTGTCTTGGCGACTCTTATCCGGGTGATTGAAGCCGAGGGCGACCGATCCCCGCCCTGAGCTCTCTCCCAGATAGGAGGCTTCAGCACGTCTCTTCGTTCACCGATGCATCCCTCTGCTTGTTCTCTTACAGCTCTAGTCTAATGTCGTTCCGTTGGAGTGGTTGAAATGCTGCGCAAGTCAAGCAGCCCCCTCAACGGGTGGTTGACACAGCCGTTGCGAGCCGCTCCGACCTCTGTGTGATGCCCACCTCCCGGAGCAGATTTGGGCGGACCAAGTTCTGCTCCCACTCAGATGTGGTGTAGTCAAATGACCAAGGGATGCTTGCCCACTCTGGCAGTTGAAGTCAGAGCTGGAGCACTTTTTCTGGCTCCCCTACACGCTTGGTGTGCATGGCTTTACCAGACAAGAGCGGCGCCTAAGAAGAAGTGCCATAGAGGGAACATTAGGCTAAAACAACTGGTCATACCCCACCCTGTTGAATCCTGTAGAAACCAGGCGGCTGTGTGGCCTTCACCTCCCCGTTTTGAGGTCTTGTGGCCTTTGTGGCCATACAACGTTGAGCAACGGCTGGCGATGCCATCCACATTGCGAATGTGTGTGTGATGTGGACGCCTGCCAACTTCAAGGTACTAGATCGTCTGCAATCCCTGCCGCAGATTGTGTATTCCCTGCTTTAAGGCATCTCTTCCCTCACATCCCTTGGTGACACTTTATCCTGACGAAGGCATGGTTTGGTGCTCCGCTTGGAGCGTGTTTACATGCCTTTTGAGGTATTTACATATGTGTGTCATTGCCTTGTGCTCTGGGATTCGCGTCGTCCTATGCCATTTTGCTGCTTTTTGCCCTGTTTTACTTCACACAGGAGCTACCACGGAGACTTGTATCATATGCATTATTGACCGCCACACTATACATAGTTGTACATCCATGGTCCAGCCTCGGCCAGTGCCTAAGTACAGGTTGACTTCAATGAGGTGAATGTGAGGAATCGTGAGGGAAAGCGATATGTGCTACCGTGTGTTTCTGTGACTGTGACTGTGACTGTGACTGAGAGCCTGAAGGCACCAGACTGATAGCCCCAGTGCCCAAAGCCAACTCCTAGCGTTGCGCCACCGTTAGTCCCAGTTTGAGCCTACCAACTTGCGTCTGCAACTGGGTGGCAACCTGCGGTTTCCTGGCCTCGGTCAGTCTGCCTGGGAAACTGGTACTTGGAGGAGTGGAAGCCTCCGCCCAGACTGCGTGGGGTCTCATCCATGCATGGCCTTTGTGGTAATAGGGCGAGACAGAAGATGGTCTTGATGCCCTGCCCTTATGGAGGATCTCCTGCGGTTTTACTACTGTGGAATCGCGTCATGGATATGATCCGTGGGACCCTTGCACCTATGATTTTAGCAGCTGTTTTTTCCCAAAATTCAACAAGTCAGCAAAAAGGGGTTTTTCGCGAGAAATGACCTATTTTTTTGGTTTCTACGGCCCCAAAATAGGGGGGGGGGGTCCACCTACCCGAATTTTGTCCAAAAAAATTAAAAACCCTGAAATTTGGCCTATTTTGGGGTATTTTTGCCTGCTCTGGGCTGGTCCTGCAGAACAGTGCTGCACACCAGTGTACCTGCCTATAGAGGATTTTCGACAGAAATTCCAATTTTCTTTGGATTCTCTGGCCCCAAAATAGGGATGGGGGGGTTCCTCCCACCCGAGCTTTCTCCCAAACCATCAAAAACCCTGGAATTCGGCCTATTTTGGAGTATTTTTGTCTGCTCTGGGGTGGTGTAGCAGAACAGTGCTGCACACCGGTGTACCTGTATAGTATAATATAGGCACGGGAAAACATGAAAATAGGTTTTGTACCCAAAAAGACCAAAAGTAACCTTTTGTTTTAATTATACCCCGAATAGCAGGGGGGGGGGGGTTCCTCCTACCCCATTGTTCCCCAAAAATAACAACCTAAGCCCCAAACATGTGTGTGTACGGTGATAGGCACGCAAAAGCCTACCTATGAACCATATGGAAACGGACCACAAACGGTGCAAAATAGGGCCAAAAACACCTCAAATGTTCATCGCTCATCCCATTCTTATGCACATACTATCATATTTTAAGTAGTTCTTTGGCGTATTTCGCTTTTTTGCAACGAGCACCCTCCAATCGGGAGGGGGGCTGGTTCAACTGCTTGTGGGAGACCTGTGGGGACTCTGCCTCAGTCTGCGCCCTTGTGGAGGCTGGATTTACTGAAGAATCTCTGTGAATGCTCCTGATCAACGGAACCACCTCGTTCGTCGAGTGACGCCTATGTTGGCTGTTTATGCCACTGCCAATGTGGTGTTGACCATCGCAGCTGGCACTTGGTGCGCCTGGTATGGCTTAACGGGTCCTTTGGATGCCGAACAATTGCTGCCAGCACCCGCAACTTGGTAGTTGATATATTACAAGCTTGTACGATGACTTACACGCCTGTAGGAGTCTTCACCATGGGCTGTGCTACCAATGTCTGAAAACTTCGGTGAATTTTGTTGATCCTGACCCGTTCGTGATCCAGAGGCGTATGGAGGAAGCCCCCCCCTCAGGGACTGTTCTGGCTACCAAGCGTGGGTCTTACCGGCTCCCCCCAGGGTTAGCTCCCAGGAGGGGGGTGACGCGGTACCCAGGACCTCGTGACCTTTGGGGCCATAGCCTTGGCCACTCCCGCTAAACGGAGTGCTGTCTAGATTGGCGGCATTACCGGCAGCCTGCGAAGGCCGCAAATTTTTCCAATGTGTGGAATCGATCAGGAATTCCATTCCGCGTCAATTCCTGTATCAAAATTTGCGCATTTTGCATTCTTCTGCCAGAGGATCGTCTTTTACTGTTGCTTGTTGCCGTCGCTGTGATTCCATCGTCGCGATCAGTTGACCATTCGGATGGATGGATGTGTCGAATTTTGTCCTTCTGAGACCCAAAATCTAATCCGCATTTTCAACGCGGTCATTTTGATGCACCAAGCGCCATGTCCCAGGAAGTAACCAACCGGAACTCGAGGTAGCAACTGCTCGCGCAACACAAGTCCTCGATTAGACTTCAAGAGCTCTATCATATTGCCTTGATGTTTACTTTACGATTGTGCTTGGGTTTTCTGGGAATTGAGAAGGATTTAAGGGATTTAGGTTAACATTACTGAACTTAGGTTACTGAATGAGGCACATTTGGTACCAATCGCCAATCGATCGGTACCCATGCGTGCAATGGGCGCTGCAGTGTCATATGATGAGGCTTTCAATATAAAAAATCGGCGCCATTGTGGTTGGGTGATCTCCATAGCCCAAACATATCCATATAGCTGCATAAAGCCCCAATATATGCCATATTGGGCAAATATGCACTCCAATCAGCCACATTTTGTCCATATGAGCATACGTCTGGTCCCTTGAGCGCTCGTTGCCTTCCTAAGCACATGGTTGGCACAATTGAGTGTATGTTGTGCCATCCCTGTTGACTCAACCGCCTTCAGGCTGTGACATGTATTCTTGCCATAATTATGCTTGTACTAATATCACAATTGTGGCATTCTCTCATGAGATATGACTTATCACGATGCCCACATGTGATGTGTTGGTTTGGGATCAAGAAAATCGCCAATATGTGACCCAGGGGTACTTTAGCTAATGCATCCTAGGTTGTTCGCCGGCCAATAACCTAGGGTCCATTAGCTATGTGTGGGTTGTGCCCTCTTGGTGTGTGTTTGAGTGTGATGTGGCGATGGACCCTCCTAAGGTGCGTTGGGGAGATTTCCTGCTCTCTTGTTTTTGTTGGGGTCTCTCCTTCCGTCCCTGGCGCGGTGAGCGGTTTGGGGGGGGTTGCCCCGTCTTGCCTCTGCCCTCCCTGCGACGACAAGTGCACTGGTTGGTGTTGGTTTTCCAGCTGGTGTATCGCTGTGCTGGGTTTGGCCGCGGGCGTTGTAACGGTTCAGTCCACCTTGTGGGTTACGTACACGCGTGGGCTTCGGCGGGCTGGCAAGCTCGTTAGGGGATAGGTTCTGGTGCTTCTGGCTGGGCTGTTACGCCAGCCTGTTTGCTTTTACAAGGGCGGGTCAGGGGGCTGCGGGGTGGCTGGGGTGTCTCTCTGGGGTTGGGGGTGCCCGGCATCCCGTTGCCTTGTGCCGTTCTTCGGCGCCTGGCGGTTTAACGTTCATTTGGCCAGCGCTGTACCAGCTTCTGTGTGTTATGGCCTGCCTGTGGGCCCTTAAAAAATTACACTCCTGCAGACAGCGTTTTGTGGGCACAGCCTTGTATGTGTACCGCCTTCTGTCTGTACGGAGTCAGAAAAAGTGTATTTCTATACCGAGGTGTAAGCTTTAGTTGTCTTAGAGATGCCAAGAGGCATACTACATTTTTGTCTTAGTATTTGCCTAACCAAAGAGGGCCGACAAAGCATTTTGTAGGATATTTTCTAACTACCACCCAGTCCAGGTGTCCGGGGTGGAGGGGTGTCCCCACATGTGTCCATGGGTAGCGTCACATGCCCCATCCTTTGAACGGCAGCTCTGGGGGGCTGCCCAGCTGTTTGGAGTATCTCTCACCACAGGGGGTGTTGCTGCCGCGAGTCTACGGTACGATCGCCTCAGCTCTGTGGCATGACTTGCGGGGCCTCTGTGCTTGGCAGGCGACCCCCTCCTGGACTGTGTACCGGCCCCCTGTCAGCGGTTGCTTCCATGGCTCCGGCTGACGTTTACCATGTTCTGCGATGCAGCCTGGCAGGGCTTGGACTAGCGGCCTTGGGGTACCGCCCCTGCTGCTGGCCCGGTGGGTCGGCTGGTTGGCCCCAGTTCGTCTAACCTGTGGGGTGTGTCTTGTTGTTACCTGTCCCTTTGCCGCCCTAGGTACGCTCGTGTGTGCGGTGTCCACGGCCCCTTGGTGCTTGTTCACCGGTGTGCCCGCCTGGTGTGTTCTGTGTGCGGTGTCCTTGGCCTGCTGGCTCCTGTTCACGGCCGTGCCCGCTTGGTGTGTTGTGTTGCGTGTGCGGTGTCTTGGGCCACGTGGCTCCTGTTAACCAGTGTGCACGCTCGGTGTGTTGTGCTGTGTTTACGGTGTCCTTGGCCAGTTGGCTCCTGTTCTCCGGGGTGCACGCTCGCCGTGTTGTGTTACGTGCGCGGTGTCCTGGGCCATTTGGGTCCTGTTCACCGCTGTGCACACTCGGTGTGTTGTGCTGTGTATGCGGTGTCCTTGGCCACTTGGCTCCTGTTTACCGGTGTGCACGCTCGGCGTGCTCTGTTGCGTGTACCGTGGGCTGGGCCACTTGGCTCCTGTTCACTGGTGTGCACGCACGATGTGTTCTGCTGTGTGTGCGGTGTCCTGGACCACTTGGCTCCTGTTTACCGATGTGTAGGCTCGGTGCGTTGTGTTGCGTGTGCGGTGTCCTGGACCACTTGGCTCCTGTTCATCGGTGTGTAGGCTCGGTGCGTTGTGTTGCGTGTGCGGTGTCCTGCGACCCTTGGCTCCTGTTCACCGGTGTGTACACTCGGCATGTTGTGTTGCGTGCGCGGTGTCCTGGACCACTTGGCTCCTGATCACCGGTTTGCACGCTGGGTGTGTTGTGCTGCGTGTGCGGTGTCGTGGGCCACCGGACTCCTGTTCACCGGTGTGTACACTCGGCGTGTTGTGTTGGGTGTGTGGTGTCCTGGACCACTTGGCTCCTGATCACCGGTTTGCATGCTGGGCGTGTTGTGCTTCGTGTGCGGTGTCCTGGGCCCCTTGGCTCCCCTTCACAGGTTTGTACGCTCGGCGTGTTGTGTTGTGTGTGCGGTGACCTTGGCCACTTGGCTCCTGATCACCGGTTTGCACGCTGGGCGTGTTGTGCTGTGTGTACGGTGTTCTGGGCCACTTGGCTCCTGTTCACTGGTGTTTCCCCTCGGTGCGTTGTGTTGCCAGTGCGGTGTCCTGGGCCACTTGGCTCCTGTTCACTGGTGTGTAGGCTCCGTGCCTTGTGTTGCGTGTGCGGTGTCCTGGGCCACTTGGCTCCTGTTCACTGGTGTTTCCCCTCGGTGCGTTGTGTTGCGTGTGCGGTGTCCTGGGCCACTTGGCTCCTGTTCACCGGTGTGTACGCTCGGCCTGTTGTGCTGCGTTTGTGGTGTCCTGGGCCACTTGGCCCCTGATTACCGCCGTGTACGCTGGGCTTGTTGTGTTGCGTGTGCGGTGTTCTGGGCCCCTTGGCTCCTGATCACCGGTGTGCACGCCCGGCATGCTTTGCTGTGTGTGCGGTGTCCTGGGCCGCTTGGCTGCTGTTCACCGGTGTGTATGCTTGGCGTGTTGTGTTGCGTGTGCGGTGTCCTGGGTCACGTGGCTCCTGTTCACCGGTGTGCACCCTAGGTGTGTTGTGCTGTGTGCGCGGTGTCCTGGGCCACTACGCTCCTGTTCACCCGTGTGTACGCTCGCCGTGTTGTGTTTCGTGTGCGGTGTCCTTGGCAACTGGGCTCCTGTTCACCGGTATGCATGTGCGGCGTGTTGTGTTGCGTTTGTGCTGTGGAGGCCACTTGTGAAGCGGTACCCAGAACCTACGGCCCATGGCCCGGAGGCCTGTGAGCCGTCACACCCGTGCGGAAGCCGTGGACACCGGCTATCAGCGGGATATCCCTGTTCTCTAACCCGCGAAATCTGGAATCCGATTTCTAACCATTAAGTCGATGTGGAATTACCATAATTTTACTGTCTTGGTCGATTTGCGGTTAGAAATCGGTGAAATACTCGATTTCTACCGCGATTTCCAATTGTCGTGAAATCGCCGCAGTCGCGCCGCCTGTCGTCGCCTGTTCCGTGGACTGCATTAGATAATTCTGTAGAACGATCTTTCTTGAAGTTAAGACTAAAACAGTCTTCGAGTGATCCGCAATTTTTTCCTTGATATAACGGATCGCGTCCGAGATTCTTCCCAGAAAATCTGCACACCCTAAGGCGCCTTGAACCCCCAAGTGGAATAACAAGGGCTACAAGCGTTCAAGCGCCCAAGGACGAATGAACGTGCCTCATAGGGACTGTGTATGAGGTTTTGCCCCCCATAGTCATAGGATGAGGCCAAAGGATCCCAACTCCATAGGCTCAAAGGGTTATTTATTTTGAGTGTTCTCCAAGAAGTGCGCTTTTTCACGTGCTTGGCGTCCAAGTACGTGTAGAAGTATGTTGAGTTGCCGTTTTCTCCCTCTTTGGTTGCCTCTACATCCGGGGCATATGACTTGTCTTCCCCGGATAGTACATATATGGTCTCCATGTATATATTGGCAATATATTTTGCGTGCATGCTAAAATTCGGCTTTCCGAAAGGAGGTCGATTTTCGACCAAAGCACTTGCATGCGTATTAAGGGACCATAGTTACATTAGAACATAGGCATACTTTGATTCTAGGCCACTAGGTTGGGTGTAGAAGGCGTGGGTAGCGTTGTATGCCATATTTGGTGTCATATCGCGTGCCCATTTGGCGGGGGCACCATTCCGAGACTAACCCGCCAATGGACCCCATATCGCACGAGGCCCTTCATTGTACTCCCAACCAACACTCGCAAGCCTAACCTTCCTGAAGGGACGCTTGTGGAGCGCCCCCGAAGCGATGCGTTGCGAGCAAGGTGTGTTTTTTGCAATATTCCATTTTTGCATGTGCCCACTTGGGAGGCAGCGCGCGCCACCTTCCAAAGCGCCCCAAGTAGAGCACATATGTGGAATAGAAGGTCATTGGTGTCAAGTCCTTGTGTTTAAAAGGATTGCTCGATAACTCAATCCAAGCCAAAGATATTATAATATATTTGTGTAGCTTTCAAGGCACTTTTGTGTGTCTTTTCGCCAATTTTACTGTTTTTGGCCCGTCATGATGTCAAGTGGCGACCGTGTATCTCAACGTTGCGCTCAATTGACATCATGACCTAAGTATGTTGTGGGGGTACATACTTCAGTGCCCAACATATCTTGGACCCGGCGAATAACTCCTCTTGGGCTTGGCATACCGTGGCCGCCATGTTGGCGATTTGGGACTATCCCAAATCATTGGCTCACTTGGGGACCCTGCCATTCCCAAAACCGGAGGAGTTGGGCGACGCCCAAAAGATATGTTGGACGCATATGACTTGATACCAATCCTATGGCACACCCCGGTCCAAGTTGGGCATGTGCCTCATTTGCCTCAACCATGAGTGTGCGCATTTTCGGCCATTTGGAGCAATTTTCCACCTTTTCTGCCCGCCGTGCACCATGTTCAGCCCCCTCGTGCACGCCGGACGCATGAACCAATGGACCATATATGACATGGGTGATATGGACATTGGTCATCATGGCTCGCACACCACGTGGGCGAGGCGGAGCAACCTTCGTCAAGGTGCTAGCCCAAAGTGAGTGTGGACGATTTTGCCATTTTGGCATTTGTGGACCCAATTGGGATTGTCACCACACCGAGCGGCATGGAGATCTTTGAGAGCCAAATGCATGGGAGTCTTTGTTAGACTCCCGGTGGATGGCGTATGGAATGGCGGATCTGATCTCCAAGCCGGCGTGGAGATATACTATTGGGAGCACCCCCGAATTTTGGCTCATTTCGCGCAGCCAAAATGACCCCCTTTTGAGAACCCAAAATTCACCTCCCCGTGTGGTCAATTGGCGGCCCCATATCTCTATGCCCATGAGGAGCCCGGACTTAATTTTAAGTTGTGCACTCAGATAGAGCTCCTACCTCCTGCCTCCTACCCTGTGAGCTATTGGCCTTGCCCTGGCCGGGCGAGCCACGCGCGAAAATGATGCCAATTTTGGTGATTTCGGCATCATGACCCCACTTGACGAACCCGTGGTGCCCTGATGCCGGGATCTCAGAGGGAACCAGGTTGGGTGAGTGCTCCAGAGAGTTCGTACTCCATTGGCATAGGGTCAGTTGCATCGTCCCTACCTCTGGCGGGTCCAGACGAGGGGTCAATTTTGGAGATTTTGGAGTTAATATCAGTTTGGGCTGAAACAGCCCATTTTCAGCTACCAACTCCTAGGGGATAATGGTGGGGCCATCCCTCTAACTCAGAGTGGAGTTGAGACCTGTCGTTAAGGGAGCATAGGGAGTGACTGTTGGCTGGCCTTGGAGCTGCTTGGTTCCTAGGAACTCGCCTGTGGCTGGGCGGAACACGCCCCCGATGGGCAGGGTTTCAGGGTCCGGACTGAGTAGGGCATGGGTTGTGTTTGAGCCCCCGCCCCTGCCAGCCACTGAGAGGGTCGGACCTGGGATTGGGATATGAGTTGCAACTGAGTGTCTATTGTCCTGTGATGCACTTCCCCCAGTCCAGTCTTAACCCCATGTGTACATATCCTGATGTGTTGCTGTACATACTTCTGTTCCCTCGTTGCAGAGTGGCAAGGATCCTGAAACGCTTTGTCACATGACACGAGCATATTGATGCCCCTGTGAGCGCAGTGCTTTGCCTGCCTGCTTGCTTGTGCGTGTCACCGCAGCGTCCCGTGGCCAGGCCCCCCACGGGAATGCGTCAAAAGCGTTTCACCGCCGCGGGGTTACCCATCCCCCGCGTGCCACTCGGGGCCACCCGAACCCCGAGCATCGCAGCGCAGCAGCTCGCAGCTTGTAGCTCGCAGCGCAGCGCAGCGGCTCGCAGCGCCGCGCAGCGACAGCGCCGAGTCCGTGAAGGAAGAGCAGGGACCGGAACTTCGACATCAACGAGGTCCTTCGGCCGACCAGCAAGGCCGCACTCCCAGCTACAGCAACCACCTCCACAACCACCGGCCTACCAGCACCGGCCGCCGTCCCAGTCCAGTGCTACGTCAACCGCTTCAACAACCACCACCCGGACCAGTCCGTTGAGCGGAACGAGAGCCCACCAAGGACCTCAAGACCAAGTACGCCCCCCGCTGCCATGGTAAACTGCCAGGAAGCGGGCAAGACGTGGCCGCGGCCCCACCCCCATGCGGTGCGCCTACTGCGTGGGTTGGTGTGGGACCAGCATTATCGCCACAGCCGTCCCCAGTGCGAAGGCGGCATGCCCGGGAGCTTCGAGCTCCGCGAGGACATGGGCCATTACCGCCTGCAGGCAGTCGAAGGCTGGCTGCGGGTAGAAGAGTTTGCCTTCCGCTTCCGCCAGAGGCGCTGGAGGGTCTGAACGCGGCCAGACAGTCCCGGCGAAGGGCTGCGCCCCGACGGGATTGAGGAGGACGAGAACTCCAACGAGTACCCGTCAGGCGCCACGATCAACGTCTCCATGTGGGACATGATCGAAAGGAAGTTCCCGGAGCCGGGGACCGAGCGCACGCTGCAGGGAAGCAGCAGCAGCGCGTCTCCGGGGAAGAAGAAGCGGTCCGCCGGGGACAGGATGCGGGACCGGAAGTGGCGGGAGAACCAGGAATCCCTGGCCGCCGAAGCCAGCCAAGGCGCCAAGGGCGGAACCCCAGCCCCCAGTCCCCAACGGGCCAGTGGCGGGCACCACCCGGGCCACACCACCCTTGGCGACTTCCTTCAAGTCGCCAAGCATGCCAAGGCCAAGCCCGTCAGCTGCACCTGAGGAAGTCAGGCCCCAGCAGCGACGTGGAGTCGGCCCACCGCGGGAGGATGCCGGCCAGCCAGGCCAGCTCCAGCAGCAGCGTCGCTCCCGACCAAAGGGACGTGGCGCGCGCCTGTGAGCGCGCCTGTGGGGTGCCCTGCAACCTTCGGGTTGCCCGGCAACGGGCCACGCAGCAGAACGCTGCCATGGAGGGCGCCGTTGGCATCGCCCACCAGGAGGCTGCGGAGTGGGAGCATGGCATGGCCATCCACGCCTCGACCCTGGCGGCCATTGCGGCCGGACTCACGGCCGGAGCCGCCTATGAGGCAGCGACTGCCCAGGTCAAGGGTGAGGTGGTGGCAGCCGCCGAGGAAGCCCGCCTGACGCAGGAGGCCATTGCCTGCAAGGAGGCCGAGGTGAAGGCGCTAGAAGAGGCGCTGGCCAAAGAGAGGGCAAAGAAGGAGGCGGAGGAAAGGGCCCACGCCGAGGCAACGGCCAAGGCCCAAGCGGACGCCGCCAAGAAGGACGCCATCGAGGCCGCGCGACGGAAGGTCGCTGAGGAGAGGGCCAAGACGGAGGCGGAGCTGACGGCGTTGGAAGTCGGGAAGGCTCGGCTGCAACAGGCCCGGGAAGCCGAGGCGGCTCGTGCCCGGGAGGAAGCCGAAGGGCGAGCTGCCGCGGCCACGGCCGCCGCAATGGCGGAGGCGGAGGCGAAGCTCCGCCGCGAGACTCCCCCGGGAGGATCCCGAGTGGAGACCCTTCGAAAGCTTTTCGAAGGGGACGCCTCCTCCAAGATGGCGCTGGATCAGAAGGAGGTGGACACGGGCAGCAGTGGGAGCAGTGGCCCCACTGCCTACCGACGGGGGAAGGGTAAGGGGAAGACCCCCGAGAGGTCACGGAGGCCAGCGGGTGGACACCCCCACGACTCCGAACCCTTCTTCACCGCCAGCGACGGGGATGAACGAGGCCGCCGACATCGCCGAGGAGTGGCTGGCGGAGGAGGCGGAGACGTCCCCATGGTGCCGGAAGGTGAGGATGAGGATCTCCCTGCTCCCTACCGGAGCTCGGAGTCTTTCGCGACCGAGACGCCCAGGTGGGGCGACATGGACGAGGATGATGACATGGACTTTGACTACACGAAGAAGCCCCCATCCTCAGACCCACCGAGGCGACCCGGCGGAGACCCACCGGGACCCCCTGGCGGAGGACAATCAGGACCCCCTGGAGGACGCCCACCAAGTGGACCCCCTGGAGGCGGACCACCGGGCGGGGGAGGACCCCCTGGACCGGGCGGACCCGGCAGAGGCCCTCTTGGAGGACCCCTTGGGGACCCCGACGACCCACCAGGGAACGGCGACCCAGATTCCACCTGGCGGTGGATCGTCTACCTCCGCAGGAGGGTCCAGTCCCTCGATCGCGAGGTAGACACGGGCAAGGGCGAGATGACTCGCATCGCCATGGTCGCCGCGCGCGCACAGAAGGAGCTGGACATCGCCAAGATCCAGATGGTCAAGAGCGCCAAGGTCGCCACCGCAACCCAGAGGCAGCTGGACATCGCCAAGGGCGCGACCAGGCAGCTGAACAAGGTCATCAGCGGCCTGCAGCAGAGGTTGGACGTGCTGGAAGGCCGTGGGAGCGTCAGCAGCGACCACCCACCCCTGGAGTCTGGCTCGTCGGACGACGACTGGGGACCCGGACCAGGTCCAGGCAGACCCCACGCCCCCGGCGGAGCCCCCAGGAGTCGCCCCAGCGCCAGTGCCCCCTCTCTCAGCGCCCCCTCTCACCACAGCGCGGGCCGCCGCAACGAGCGCGTGCTGCCCGGCAGTGGCAATGAGGATTGGCGTGATGAGTGGCTCAGTTCGGAGTACCACAACAGCCGTGCTCCACCGCGGACACGGGTACGCCCCCGACGCCCCGCACCAGCCCCGGAGCCAATCCCAATAGTTTGGGGGACGTTATGGTGGACTCAGGGATGAGGTCCCCGGAGGAGACGTGGAGTGGGATGTCGGCGAAGGTGAGGACCTGGACCTGGACCTGGAGGAGTTCGGCATTACCCCGCCGCGTGGTGGACGACAGGAGGCCGCGGAACGCAGCCGCTGGCGCCGTGATGAGGAGGCGTACATGGAAGGAGTACGGCGTGAACATCTAGGTTCAGCGTACATGGAGGAACCACGGCGTAGCCACGCGGATACCGGGGAGGAGATGGAAGTGGCGGCCGTGGGAGTCGGTGGGAGAGGCCGATGGGGACCTCGGTCGACCTCGCGGCCGGCGTTCATGGTCCCTAAGGCCGCGGATGCCGCCGTGTGGGAAGACTTGAAGGACATTAAGCCCCCCATGTACGATGGCAACCCCCTCAACCTCAACCGCTTCTTGGAGAAGCTGGACGATTGGGGGGTGACCGTCACTGGAGACATGGATCCTGCAGATGCGGAGAAGTATGTCTTCAGACGGTTCAGGTACCGCCTGCCGGAAGTGCTCCAAGAGCTATACTTCCTGGCGACCAAGGAGGGGAGAATCAAGACCCTCAAGGAAGCCAAGAAGTGGCTCAACGAGCAGGAGCGGGTGGACGCTCCGCAGGTGGCTGCCAAGCGGTGGAAGTCCATCAAGCTTCAGCATGATGGACGGGAGATCCGCCTACGAGATTGGCGGGACTTCCAGGTGCAATACACCCTCTTCCGCCGCAATGTGGCGGATTCGAACGAGGGTGACGAGCAGGCCCGCCTGCTCTCCATGCTGCCGGAAGCATGGATCAAGAGAGTCACCAAGGAGGAAGCTAAGAGGGCCAAGTCCAACCACACGGTCAAGATGATGCTCGCCAAGGAGTATCATTCGAACGTGGTGGCTTGGACAAGGAGGAACGTGGCCCGGGATGTCAAACGGCACTCCCTGCGGAACGCTCTCCTCATCACCGTCACGGGTGATCGCGAGAAGACCGCGATGTGGCGCCTTGATGAGTGTGACGTGAGCGGCCAGACCATCCGTCTGCAGGCCATCCCGGCGCGGATGAGCTGCGACGAGATCCTGGAGTGGGTTGGAGAGGAGGTACTCAAGGAGTACCGGAACCTCCACCACACCCGCGGATTGAGGCCCGGCGACCGTGACGTCAACTAAGTTGGCGACGGGCCTGGCGCGGAAGCTGCCATGGACCCAGCGGGAGCCGATGGCGATGAAGCTCTCGTCGACGATGACGACGACGATGAGCCCGCCGAGATGGCCGTTTGTGCCTTCGTGGCCAACAACCTGAGCGCGGGGAGCAACCGGGGAAGCTGGAAGCCCCTGCAGCGGGGTGGGAAGAAGAAGGAGAAGAGGGACCCCCGCCGCATTGGCGACCCTCCGCTGTCCTTTGGGAAGTTCATACGAGCTCACCCACAGGGCTGTTTCGTGTGTTATGGGAGGAAGCGAGGCTTCAACCATGACCACCGAACATGCCCCATCCACCAGGCCGTCACGGAGGCCTACAAGAAGGCGCATGGGTCGAAGAAGCGTGCGCCTGCGGGTATCCGGGAAGCCAAAGTGGAGGTCGACAAGGACGAGCTCTCCAAGCTGATGTCGGTGGGGACCGAGTCGGCCAAGGAGATCCAGGAGGTCAAGAGGAACTGGGTCCCGAGGTCGGACAACAAGAACAAGGAGAACAACGAGAACGACAAGAACAAGGACAAGGACAACAAGACTAGGAATAGGGGAAAGAAGAAGGGTGTCACCGAGGTTGATGCGGAGGAGAATACCCCTACTTCCACAACCGACGCCCCCTAGCGGAGCCCCTGCAGCCAAGGGCCCCAGCTAGGGCGGTCACAGGATGGTGTCGTGCGAAGCGCCACACCATCCCCGTGGGGAAACGATAAGCACAAAGGGACTGCCGCGGGCGGGAGGCCCGGTCCTGCACCCAGTCGCGGTGGCGGGGTGAGGGCAAGTAAGGGCACGAACCCTTGCACCCGTCCATCCTTCGCGACTAAGAATGTATTCGATGTGCTTCAAGATCTATCCGAGAGTATCGGAGGATCACCCGGACCGCAGCTGGATGCTGCAGATGGGCAGCCTGAGCCCATTGTCCACGACCTGCACCAGTCGCTTGTTGAGCTTCTGGAACGGCCGGAGATCCTGAGCTTGCACGCCGTGCGCCGAGTGGGGCGTGAGCGGCAGTTGCACCTTAAGGTCCGTGCCTTATGCGGGGAAGTGGAGAAGGTCTTCGACGTGTTGGTCGACACGGGAGCTCAGGTCAGCTTGGTCAAGGCTGGCCTACTTCCGCCAGAGTGTTTGACCGACAGTCGGAAACCTGTCAGGCTGAAGGTGGCGAATGGCCAGTACATGGTGGGAGGCACGAAGGAAGCGGCCATTGGGCTGCAGTTCGTGAACCACCGTGAACTGAGCCGCCCGGAACTCGGCAAGGAAATCATCCTGCAAGGTCGCTTCTACGAGGCCGAGATGGACTGGGACATGATCGTTGGGTACGACTTCATGATGGAGACGGACTCCGGCGTTCTCCCGGCCAAGGCCTCCATGACCCTGTACGAGGACGACCAGCTCCCGTGGCTTTCGTCACCTGAACACCATGTGGAATGCCAATGGATCCACCCGGAACGCAATCAGCTCGAAGTGGCCGCGCTGGGCACTGAGCCAACTGGGCCAGCAAACCAGGAGTACGGCGTAATGCCGGAAGTGGCGAGCCGAGTGGTTGCGGACCTGGGAGCTTCGGATCTGGCCCTGGATGAGTTCTCTTCAGGAACCTCCGCCCATCTTCGGGTTTGTGAGAAGTACTCGAGCGCCCAGGACTCCGCGTGGAAGAAGCACTGGGGTCCGCATCAGGGCTTGATGTGGATCCATTGCCCCCGATGGGACATTCCAAGGGCGGTAGCGAAGATTCGCAAGGACCGCTCCAAGGCAGTGCTGGTTGTTCCTATGGGATGCACCGAGGAGGAAAGTTCCCGACATTGGGTGGTCTCATTGACCAACATGACCTTAAACAAGGTCGTCCTACCGGCTGGAGAGAGTGTCTATCAGGACGCTAAGGGACAGCCCATGCCACCCCAGAGATGGCCAACTGAATTCCACTATGAGGATGGGGGCCTTGATCAGGCCGACACAACGGACTTTGTGTGTGTCAACCGCATCGTAGCGGAGCCATGGCGGAAATGCATCGCGGTTTCCCCTGTTGACATTGGAGAATCGGAAGACCCCCTCACTGAAGAGGAGTTGGATCTGGTTCAGGGGTATATCGATCAGCCCTTTCACGACTGGGGAAGCCAGCGTGAGGGCAAGGGCCAGGACAGAGCCTGGGGGGAAGTGGACTCGATCGTCTCTGGTTCCTATGATGGGAACACTTTCGTACAGAGGGTGCTGGACCACACGTCCAGCCAGGACGAGCCAATCGGCGGTAACCCACCCACCTACGGTGATTTGTTCCGAGGCAAGACCAGAGATGGCCCTTTGGGCCACCTGGGAAGACCACCTGAGCCGAAACCGAGTGGGGTCGCTACCCCTCAAGTAAGCTCAGTGGTCCAGGTGCCCGGAAAGGCCAGGGCGGAGTCTGATCATTGCCCCAAGATCCAGGCATGGAGGGCCAGGCTGAAGCAGAAGTATGGTGATACCTTCTTCAGCAGAAAACCTGTGTTTCTTCCACCGGTGCGTGGACCGTATGGCGAGGCCAAGATACGACTGAAGCAGGACCCCCGTGTGTATCGGCACCGGGAGTTTGCCCTGCGGGGCGAGAGGAAGGAGGCCATGGAGAAGATCCTCCGTGACTTCATGGAGAGAGGCTGGCTCGAGCCGTGCCACTCCAAATGGGCCTCTCCGTGCTTCGTCGTCCCCAAGAAGGTGCCCGGAGAGTGGCGGCTCGTGGTCGAGTACCGCGGCCTAAACATCCAAACGCAGCACGACAGCTATACTCTGCCCCTCATTGAGGACATGCTGCAAAAACAACAACGGCGGAGGATCTTCACGGTGATTGACCTGAAACATGGTTATCATCAGATGCCTCTCGGCGAGGAGTCCCGTGCCTGCACAGACATGAGCACTCCACTTGGACCTCTCCAGTGGAAGGTGATGCCCATGGGCGTTACCAACGGCAATGCGGCTTTTCAGCGGATGCTGGAGAACCTGCTTGAGCAGGTGCGTGACTGTGCGAACCCTTCGTGGACGACGTGATCATCGCGTCTGGGGACCCCAGTATGAGCTACGAGGAGCTCCCGGAGGCACATGAGAGGGACATCACTCGAGTGCTGGACCTTCTGGTTCGGCACAAACTCACGGGCAGCAGTGACAAGGCCACCATTGCGGTAAGCGAGCTGGTCTTCGCTGGCCACGTAGTTGGGAACCGGCAGCGAAAGCCCATACCTGACAAGGTGGCTGCGATCGAGCACTGGGAAAAGCCCAAAACGGTCTCTGAGCTACGGGCGTATCTGGCGTTCTGCAATTACTACTCGGGGTATATCAAGATGTATGCCGAGTATGCAGCCCCCATGACGACCATGCTCTAGGGCAACCGAGAGGAGACCAAGAAAGGGTCCAAGAAGGCTCTGGTCTGGACTGCTGAGTCCGACCGTGCCTTTGAGGGGATGAAGCAGGCGCTGCTATCTGCAGTGGGTCTGCACCTCGTGGATCCCGACCAAGGGTTCGTCCTGCGCACCGACGCTTCCAACTACGCTGTTGGCGCCGTGTTGGAGCAAGTGCTTGACGATGGGAGGCACGTGCCCGTGCCTTCTGGAGACGGGTCCTGGCGGAAGGCCAGAGACGGACGTGGACGCCCCGAGAAAAGGAGGCGTATGCCATCGTCATGGCTCTCAGGAAATGGGCTGGGTACATAGCCCTCCATCCCGTCACCGTCTGCACCGACCATCAGAGTCTGCAGTCGTGGCACAAGGAGCATGTGGACACCCCCTCTGGTCCCGCCTCCCGACGGGCAAGATGGCATGAGACCTTGGCCAAGTTCGACCTCACGCTTGTGTATGTTCCTGGCAAGGACAACACCGTGGCGGACTGTCCCAGTAGGTGGGCCTATCCCGCCAGCAAGGGCATGACGGATGTCTCTGCCCATGGCGATGAGGCTGAGACCGCTGAAGCCAAGAGGATCATTGAAATGGAGCGCCTGATGGAGGAGGAGGGTGTTAAATGCTTCGTCGTCATGGCTGCGGATGCCCCCCTTGGAACGAGGATGGGCAGAGCGGTCAGAGTACTCGCCCCTGATGGAGCTGAGTCCGACGAGCACCTCTTCCCTGAGTCTTGCCACCAGGACGACTGGACCGACGACTACGCCGAGTCTGAGGCCTTTGCGGCCGAGTATAGGGCTGTGACCGACCCTGATGACGGGCAGAAGTGGCCAAAGGGGCTGACTGAGGAAGATGGCAAGCTCTACTGGAATGGTAAGCTGCTGGTCCCAGAGTCCCGAGTGCTCGAGCTATGTGAAGCTTGGCACCACCACATCCTGCACCCAGGGGTCAGGAAGCAAGCCCTGGACATGCAGCGCGGGTTTGAGATCGACCAGATCGGTCTCTACACTGCCATCAAGAAGGTCAGCAAGGGTTGCTCGGTCTGTCAGGCCTGCAATCCCGATAACGGGAACGTCAAGGGGGAAGCCCAATGGACTCCGGTGCCTGACCAGCCCATGGAGAGCGTGGCCATGGACGTCTTCTCCATGCCCGAAGTGCACATAGGCAAGGAGACCTTTGACTGTGTGGTCCTTTGTGTGGATTGCCACAGCGGCTACGTAGTGGCCGTTCCGGCACGCAAAAAGGGGTTGCTTGCCAAGGAAGTGGCAGTCATGATGATTCGTCATTGGCTGACCGTCTTTGACATCCCCCGCACCATTTGCAGTGACCGAGGGCCCCAGTTTACTGGTGGCTGGTTCAAGGCCATGTGTTCCCTCATGGGAATACGTCATGCCAAGAGCGTCGCCTATCTCAGCCGGTCTAACGGCCGAGCTGAAGTGGCTGGACGGCAGCTGTTCGAGAACCTGCGCAAGATTCACATCACCGATCCACGTCAGAACTGGTTTGAGGAGATGTGGCCCGCTCTGAAGGCCCATCATGACACCCCCACTCCGGGTGGTTTGTCCCCTCATCAGATTCTGTTCGGCAGGGACCCCCTGGGTCGGGGACTGCCCTTGTCTGGTGATGGTATGGCCATGGACGCCAAGGAATTCTTTGCGCGGCAAGAGGCAACGGCGCGGGACATCCGCCAGCAGCTCGAGAAGGAGCATGCTGAGCGTCAGAAGTCCGCCCCGAGCTCAACAGCGCAAAAGTTCAGGGTGGGAGACCCGGTGTGGGTGATCAGACCCCGCCCTATGGGCACCCACCGCACCCAAACCTGGTTCACACCCGGAGAGGTGGTCCGCAGGATTGGTGAGGACACCTACCGCATCAAGGTGGGTCACGGACAGTTCCGGGAGCGCCACGAGAGTCAACTCCGTGTGCGGGAACCCGACCTCTGTGGCCAACATGTGTCCCTGGACTACGCCGCACATGAGGCTGATTCGGACGACGACTATGCTGAGCAGGACGACTATACCGTCGAGAAAATCCTGGCCCAGCGTCCGAACGCCTCGGCACCCGGAGGCCTGGAGTTCAAGGTTCGCTGGCGAGGCTATGGGCCGTCCCACGACACCTGGGAACCCGTCTCCTCGTTCGTGACGCGGATTAACACCCCCTTCATGGACTACATCCGCAAGCACAAGACCAAGATCCATGTCTCGGACTTGGCACCACTCGGCCGGGCGATTGCAGCCAGGGGCGCCTGATCATCGCCCTGAGCTCTCCCCTGATGCATTTTGAGCGCTTGTTTGGTCGACGGATCGTCCCTTACTTGCTTGCTCTCTTCCATCTTCCGGTGACCTGCCATCGGAGTGGCCATATACCCCCGCCTGCTGAATCCAGAGGAGGATGGCCCCTCTCTTCTACTTCTATTCGTCACTCCCCGCCTGCTGAATCCTTGGGAAACCAGGCAGGAGGACTGACCATTTTTTGAGCTCTTAGGGCCTTGAAGCCCATACGACGTTGCGCAACGGATGCCGCTGTCATCGGCATTGCGATTTTTTTGGTGTGTGGTCTGGTCCCATGGCACTTGCGGGATCCAGACCAGTCTACGTGTTTCTGCAGACTATATATGGCCTGAACTCAGGCGTTTTCCTGTCCACCCTCCTGCATATGCCTTATCCTAACCAGGGCGTGGTTTGGCGCTCTGTCCAGAGTGTGTTTACACGCCTATTACCCCGCTTATTGCTTGTTTTTCTGCCCCCCCAGGATATGTGCATCTGTATGTTCAGTGTTGTCAGTCCATCACCGCGGTTGACTGTTTTTTTTTTCCCCCAGAAGGGGCACGAATCGGAATACGGAGGCGCCCTGAGTCGCCGTGCACAGGCCCTTACATGAGGTCCAGCCTGGACCAGTACCTAAGTACAGATTCTTCTGTTTGAGTGCCCGTGATACCGTGTGCCCTAGTGGCTGTGATGTGCTGAGATCCTGATGGCGCCAGGCGGGAAGCCCAGTTGCCTGACTACACTCCCAGCGGTCCGCCACTGTCAGTCCCAGTGTGAGCCTACCGACTCGCAGACGCACTTGCAGTCGGGTGGCGACCTCCGGTGTCCTGACCTCGGTCAGTCTGCCTGGGAAACTGGTGTTTTGAGGAGTCGACTCCTCCGCCCATACCCCATGGGGTCTCCCCCATGCATGGCCTTCGTGGTAATGGGGCGAGGGAAAAAACGGCTTGATGCCCGATCCCCTAAGGAGGAGCGCGTTCGGCTGTACCACTCTGGACTCGCGTCGTGGATATCGACATGGTGCGCCCAAGGAAGGACCCGTGGGGACTCTCCCCCAGCCTGCGGCCTTGGGAAGCCTGGGGTAGCCTGATGGATCTTTGTGGTCGCTTTCGACCTGTGGGACCACCTCGGTCGTCGTGTGACGCCTATGTTGGCCGTGTATGCCACTGCCACTGTGGTAGTGACCGTCGCAGCCGGCACCCGGTGCGCCTGGTATGGGTTAACGGGTCCTTTGGATGCCGAACAATCGCCGCCAGGACCCGAGACTTGATTCTTGATACTATACTTGCAGTTACTAACAGCTACAGCACCGTACCTGTCTTACTGTGGGATTTGGGCAGCCTAACCTGCAAATCAGCCTGAAGTGAGGATGTGACACCCCCCCCCTTCAGGGGATGGTCGTGGGTACCCGCTGCCATGCTTGGGTGTTATCGAGCCCCCCCAGGGTTTGCTCTAAAGAGGGGGGTGAAGCGGTACCCAGAACCTATGGCCCATGGCCCGGAGGCCTGTGAGCCGTCACACCCGTGCGGAAGCCGTTGACACCAGCTATCAGCGGGATATCCCTGTTCTCTAACCCGCGAAATCTCGAATCCAATTTCTAACCATTAAGTCGATGTGGAATTACCATAATTTTACTGTCTTGGTCGATTTGCGGTTAGAAATCGGTGAAATACTCGATTTCTACCGCGATTTCCAATTGTCGTGAAATCGCCGCAGTCGCGCCGCCTGTTGTTGCCTGTTCCGTGGACTGCATTAGATAATTCTGTAGAACGATCTTTCTTGAAGTTAACACTGAAACAGTCTTCGAGTGATCCGCAATTTTTCTCCTTGATATAACGGATCGCGTCCCAGATTTTTCCCAGAAAATCTGGGCAGCCGAAGGCGCCTTGAACCCCCAAGTGGAATAACAAGGGCCACAAGCGTTCAAGCGCCCAAGGACGAATGAACGTGCCTCATAGGCCCTGTGTATGAGGTTTTGCCCCCCATAGTCATAGGATGAGGCCAAAGGATCCCAACTCCATAGGCCCAAAGGGTTATTTATTTTGAGTGTTCTCCAAGAAGTGCGCTTTTTCACGTACTTGGCGTCCAAGTACGTGTATAAGTATGTTGAGTTGGCGTTTTCTCGCTCTTTGCTTGCCTCTACATCCGGGGCATATCACTTGTCTTCCCCGGATAGTACATATATGGTCTCCATATATATATTGGCAATATATTTTGCGTGCATGCTAAAATTCGGCTTTCCGAAAGCAGGTCGACTTTCGACCAAAGCACTTGCATGCGTGTTAAGGGACCATAGTTACATTAGAATATAGGCATACTTTGATTCTAGGCCACTAGGTTGGGTGTAGAAGGCGTGGGTAGGGTTGTATGCCATATTTGGTGTCATATCGCGTGCCCATTTGGCGGGGGCACCATTCCGAGACTAACCCGCCAATGGACCCCATATCGCACGAGGCCCTTCATTGTACTCCCAACCAACACTCGCAAGCCTAACCTTCGTGAAGGGACGCTTGTGGAGCGCCCCCGAAGCGATGCGTTGCGAGCAAGGTGTGTTTTTTGCAATATTCCATTTTTGCATGTGCCCACTTGGGAGGCAGCGCGCGCGACCTTCCAAAGTGCCCCAAGTAGAGCACATATGTGGAATCGGAGGTCATTGGTGTCAAGTCCTTGTGTTTAAAAGGATTGGTCGATAACTCAATCCAAGCCGAAGATATTATAATATATTTGTGTAGCTTTCAAGGCACTTTTGTGTGTCTTTTCGCCAATTTTGCTGTTTTTGGCCCGTCATGATGTCAAGTGGCAAGCATGTATCTCAACGTTGCGCTCAATTGACATCATGACCCAAGTATGTTTTGAGGGTACATACTTCGGTGCCCAACATATCTTGAACCCGGCGAATAACTCCTCTTGGGCTCTGCATACCGTGGCCGCCATGTTGGCAATTTGGGACTATCCCAAATCATGGGCTCACTTGGCGACCCTGCCATTCCCAAAACGGGAGGGGTTGGGCGACGCCCAAAAGATATGTTGGACGCATATGACTTGATACCAATCCTATGGCACACTCTGGTCCAAGTCGGGCATGTGCCTCATTTGCCTGGACCATGAGTGTGCGCCTTTTCGGCCATTTTGAGCAATTTTCCACCTTTTCTGCCCGCCGTGCACCATGTTCAGCCCCCTCGTGCAGGCCGGACGCATGGACCAATGGACCATATATGACATGGGTGATATGGACATTGGTCCCCATGGCTCGCACACCACGTGGGCGAGGCGGAGCAACCTTCGTCAAGGTGCTAGCCCAAAGTGAGTTTGGACGATTTTGCCATTTTGGCATTTGTGGACCCAACTGGGATTGTCACTACGCCGAGCGGCATGGAGATCTTTGAGAGCCAAGGGCATGGAAGTCTTCGTTGGACTCCTGGTGGATTGCGTATGGAACGGCAGATAGGATCTCTAAGCCGGCGTGGAGATATACTATTGGGGGCACCCCCGAATTTTGGCTCATTTCGAGCAGCCAAAATGACCCCCTTTTGGGACCCCAATTTCACCCCCCCGTGTGGTCAATTGGCGGCCACATATCTCTATGCCCATGAGGAGCCCGGACTTAATTTCAAGTTGTGCACTCAGATATAGCTCCTACGTCCTGCCTCCTACCCTGTGAGCCATTGGCCTTGCCCTGGCCGGCCGAGCCACGCGTAAGAATGATGCCAATTTTGGTGATTTTGGCATCATGACCCCACTTGACGAACCATTGGTGCCCTGATGCAGGGACCTCAGAGGTAACCAGGTTGGGTGAGGGCTCCATTGAGTTCGTACTCGAAGGGCATAGGGTCAGTTGCCTCGTCCCTACCTCTGGCGGGTCCAGACGAGGGGTCAATTTTGGAGATTTTTGAGCTAATATCAGTTTGGGCTGAAACAGCCCATTTTCAGCTACCAACTCCTAGGGGATAATGGCGGGGCCATATCCTGGCTCAGAGAGGAGTTGGGACCTGCTGTTAAGGGAGCATGGGGAGCCACTGTCGATTGGCCTTGGAGTATCTTGGTTCCCAGGAACTCGTCTGTGGCTGGGCGGGACACCCCCGCTTTTGGCAGGGTTTCAGGGTCCGGAATGAGTAGGGCATGGGTTGTGTTTGAGCCCCCGCCCCTGCCAGCCACTGAGAGGGTCGGACCTGGGATTGGGGTATGAGTTGGGACTGAGTGTCTATTGTTCTGTGATGCACTTACCCCAGTCCAGTCTTAACCCCATGTGTACATATCCTGATGTGTTGCTGTACATACTTCTGTTCCCTCGTTGCAGAGTGGCAAGGATCCTGAAACGCTTTGTCACATGACACCAGCGTATTGATGCCCCTGTGAGCGCAGTGCTTTGCCTGCCTGCTTGCTTGTGCGTGTCACCGCAGCGTCCCGTGGCCAGGCCCCCCACGGGAACGCCTCACTTGCCTCCTTCTCCCCAGTGTGAACGCTTCGCGTGTTGTGCTGCGTGTGCGGTGTCCTGGGCCAATTGGCCCCTGTGCACCGTTGTGTACGCTCTGCGTTTGGTGTTCCGTGTGCGGTGTCCTGGGCTACTGGGCTCCTGTTCACCGGTGTGTACGCTCGGCGTGTTCTGTTGCGTGTGCGGTGTCCTTGCCCCCTTGGCTCCTCTTCACCGGTGTGCACCCTCCTTGTGTTGTGCTGTGTGTGCGGTATCATTGGCCACTTGGCTCCTGTTTACCTCTGTGCACGCTCTGCCAGTGTTGCTGCGTGTGCGGTGTCCTGGGCCACTTGGCTGCTGTTCACCGGTGTGCACGCTTAGTGTGCTGTGGGGCGTGTGCGGGCTGTTGATGCAGGGCGCGCACACGTCCATCCAGAGCGTGGCTGTTTCGTAGCCGGCAGCGGCTGGGTACCCTCCGGTTGTGCACGCGTCCATCCGGACGGCGGCTGTTTCGTAGACGGCAGGCGCTGGGTACCCTCCAGGCGCTCCATCGGGACCCTGGCTGTTTCGTAGACGGCAGGCGCTGGGTACCCTCCAGGCGTTAACACGTTCATCTTGATGGCGGCTGTTCCGTAGCCGACTGGAGCTGGGGTCGCTGCCAGGCGCACTCACGTGGATCTGGAAGGCGGCTAGTATGGTGTTGGTCTTGGCATGGTTGGGCGGGCCGGCCTCCCGGGCGCGTTCTGGTGCGCCTCACCGTTCCTGTTGCTGTTTTGCTTTTCTTTCGGCCCCCTCTGGACTGCGTTTGCCCTTGTTGTGTTTTCGTCCTTTTTTTTGGCCGCCCCCTTTGCTTTTGTATTTCCGCTTTTTCCGGCCCCGGGTGCCCTTGGCCTTGCCGCTTTGTGGTTGCCCCCCCTCCGTCATCTATGGATACACAGATCGCCCAAACACAATTTACATTATCCGTATGCCCCAAAATCTGCCAACTTTCAACAAAATTGGCAAAAATAGTATTTCTGATCATAAATTGATTTTTTTGGCCTCTGAAAAGAGTGCTCGTTGCAAAAAAACAAGTTATAAGGACCCGCAGAGCACGAAAACACCATTTACCGCACTCGTATGCACCAAAAAGTGCCATTCTTCATCAAAAATAGGTCAACTACACCAGAACACCAAAAGTTCAAAAATGTTCATGTGAATGACACATGTGGTTTAAATTGCCCGAATGCGCATTTTCTATGCTGTGCTATATCGTCGACAATGGTTTCGCAACCAAAAATGTTTCATAAATCAGGTTGGGATGAGAGAAGATGTATGATTTATGCTACCAACTGCTCAAAAATGTTTGTTTTTCACTATGCAGGTTTTGGGATTTTCGGACGTCATAAAATCCTATGTGTCAAACCATACACCGCACCTGGCTTTGATGACGCCTCCCTCTACCTCTTCTCTGTGGTCCCCCACAACATGCAAACTTTCATTTGCAACGCTTGCCTTACCCTGATCAACAGTAATATCCCCTTTCACTGGCGTAAAGCAAAAATCTTTCTTCTTTATTAAAAAGGAGACACACAACTACCCACAAATTACCGTCGCATCGCTCTCCTTAACTCAATTTACAACACACTTGCCTCTTATGGAGCATCCAGCCTTACTTACTACTCCACGACATACGATCTCACTAATAACACACAATATGGTGGTCTACGTAACCATCGAGCAACCGATTACATCTTCTCCATGATATCCAATCTCTGCCTCCAAGCCACCACTTTCACAGGCCGAGCGGGCGCCCCGTGGGAAGCCCCCTACACGGCACTCTACTGGGCTCAACGATCCCCCAACCGTGCAGACACAGCGGAACCCACAGAGGCCTGGGTCAAGCAGGCAAAGGCCCTGAGGAGCTACCACCTCCACCACCCCTTGGACTACAGCCCACCATACAGCATGCTTCTCTGCATCCAGCTCCCTCAAAATGGGGGGGGGGGCTCTGCAACTGCTTGTCTGAGGCCATAAGACTGAATTTGTGACCAACAAACGGCCATTTCTGGCTGTTGTTCCATGAAAAATGGCAAATTTTGGTGCATAGTCCTGCTGTAATTTCTGCTTTTGTTGTCTGTACATCCATACAACTTGCTTCTTTGCACTCAGCACCCTCAAAATGCGGGGGGGGGGGGGTCCTTCCACAGCTTGTACGAAGCCAAAAAGAATTTGACCACAAAACGGCCATTTTTGCCCTTTTTTTTAATGAAAAATGGCAAATTTGGGCGCATACGGATGCTGTAAATTGTGTTTGCGTGATCTGTGTCTCCCTACAGTCCCTACTTCTACTAGAATTAGGGGTCAAACAAGGCAAATATGCATTTTTGAGGCAGTTTTGGCACCCGAGGTTCACATATCTTGATGCAAGAGCATGTAGGGTCAAATATGGTATTTTGCTCAGGCCAAACTAACCTTAGGACCAAGGTTGAGCAATTTGAATTCTCATGATACCTCCCCTAAATCTACGTGTACGAGAATTACACGTCAGATGGGGCACAAATGGGTGTTTTGAGGCAATTTTGGCACCCGTCGTTCACTCATCTTGATCTGCTGAAACCAATATGGCCTGCCACCAGCCTGCTAGACAGGTCTCGGATAGCTCAGCATCTGCACGTTAGCACATTGGTGCATTCAACTGCGGCTGCAAACAACGAATTGCAAAATCTGGTGTATCCACTGTGGACTTCAAATTGGACAGCGTCTTTCGGACTATTGAGGACTCTGGGCATCCCGCTAGACCTGATTGGTGGCCCCAAACATCCCGGCCTGGGGCAACACCGGAAGGGCTCTCTGCCGCAAGCGGGAGAGACATCCCAGACCGGGAGAATGTGCCCCCGTGCTTGCACAAGGGCCCTCCTTTTGGCAGAACCCAAAGGGTTCACTTGACCAGCTGGCGTATCTTCTCTCCAAGGCATACCGGAAAGCCGCATTGTCTTCGTACTTGGGTTCGGAGGTGCTTGGGTGTTGCGGAACCTGCCTCGAGTCCCAAAGCAGCGCAAGCCCTAGGACGCAGCCTTACCTCTGGGCTCCGGGTCAGGTCTGGCCGGCTGACCTGCGTGGCTTGGCCTGCCTCATTGCGCGGGCTATGGACACGGGTTTCCTACTTCTGTGCGCGTTTTGCCTTTAATTGCCAATCCTGGACTTGGTTTGTGGCGTGTCTCTTTGTATACGGCTTTAGCCCTACCACTGCAAATCCTGCCTGGGGCTTGTGTTGTGTGTTTGTCTGGGGGTTTTGCCTTTAGCGCGCCATTTCTGGCTTTGGCTTGCGGTGGTGTGTGCCTTTCGGTGCGGACTTTACCTTTACCCCGCCAATTCTGGCTCGACTTTTTTGGTTGTGTGTTTGGGTGTGGGTTTGGCATTTACCCCGCCAATCGTGGTTAGGGTTTGTGGTGTTTGTGGTTGTGTGTTCATTCTGCTTTTACACCACCATTCCTCCTTGGGGCATTTGGTGTGTGTGGTTTCGTGCGGGTTTTGCCTTCGGAACGCCATTCCTGCCTGGGGTTTGTGGTGTCTTTTTTTGTGTGCGAGTTTTGCCTTCACCCCTCCAATCCTGACCCGGGTCTGTGGTGTGCATTTTGATGCGGTTTTTGCCTTCAGCCCGCCAATCGTTGCTTGAGTTTGCGCTGTGTGCTTCTGGCTTTCGTGGCACGGTTGCTTGCCAATCCTGGCTGAGGCTCCTCGCGTTACAGTTCCCCGCCAGTCCGGCCTGGGGCCTGCTGCTGGCTGTCATGGGGTGGTTGCCAATCTTGGCTGAGGTCCTTGTGGCTGCAGTTCTCCACCAAACGTGGCAGCGGTCTAGTCTGAAGCCGGTTCCGATCCCTTTTGGCTGCACTCTGTCTTACACTTCACCAATTTCAGCGATTTCAGCAGTTCTCGGGTATAAATTCAGCGGAATTCCGAGTTTACAATATTTATAATTCACAGGATGGAGGATTTCACGTTTCTAGTTCAGACCAGGCCTGCTGTGTGTGCGTGCGCCCTTCTCGTGTTCCTGTTGGTGTGCGCGTGCTCTGTTTTCTTTAATGCGGGCCGATCGTCTGAAAATTTTTTCCAACGGGTGCTAATAGTGTTAGGTCTATCGTGTTACGGAAATGGAAGCGAATTGGAAGCTAGGACAACTCCAGTGGATGATAGAAGGCCCGGAACTGCAATCTGGCTAATCCCTGGTGTGGTGCCTACGCCCACACCGGCTGCCGCCCTTGGGTGCATCAGTGCACTTGGAAACAGACCGCTGTACGTTAATGGGCGCATCTGCTTCGGCAGTGGAACGCCTACGTGCATGGGGGACCCCGAGTCCCTTGAAGCTGGAGGAGGTCTAGTGGAAGTGAAGTGGAAGTGGGTGTAGCTGAGGTAGGCGCACCCGAAGGGAATAAAGTAACTTGGTCATTGCTCCGCAAGGCAAAGCAATTCCTCATTCCTTGGCTCATCATTCGTTTGCTTTGCATGTGTCATGACAACTTGATCTCCCTTGGAAATTAAACAGGGTCAATCTTTTGTGATTGTGTATGTTGAACATGTTGTGTGCACGCGCAATGGGTGAACATGCTAAAGGTGGAGAATTGTACTTATGCCCTGGTTGTTAACCTCTATTTTGCCGTATTACTCCGGTGACCTTCCGTGAATTCATATCATTGGTCAAACATGGTTGGTGATGCACTATCCTTCTCTTGGCAGCAAGCAATAGGGCATGAGTTCACTTAATTGGGCAATTGGATATAGGGACAATCGTCGGTCAAGGTTGGGGTTTCTCACTCCGTGTGCATGAATGCTCTCCTGGGTCATGGCTAGGCGAAACTCTCCCTCGATATGCATGTTCCCGGGATTGGGTTTTGGTGAGGTTCCCCCTTGGGCCATGGATTGTATAGTTTCTCCCTCCTCGTCCATGGATTGGTTAGGTTCTCTCTCCGGGCATGGATCGGGGTGGGACCATCTCTCTGAAGGCCTGGATCGGGGCGGGACCACCTCCATTCGAGGCAGGACTAATTCTCTTTGGGATGGGACAATCTCACATGGATGTGCTCTCATTGTACCCGGGATACCTCTCTTTGTGCACTCACTCTGCGGGCCGGGTCTAGGCCTCTACATGTGACCCGGGGCATCTGCTTATCCAATCTTCTTACCCAATCTTCTCCCAAGTAGCTTGCATTGAGTTGGTTTGGTGTCACACGAACATGTAAACAGGTAATATTGATTTCACATGTTCATATGTGGATGGTTTCTAATGAACATGACGATTGTGTTTGCCTATGCCATTGGGTCCCAAGCAGTTAGGCACCAGGTGATGGGACCGAGTGGCATGTCCAAGGATGTGAGGGCATGAGACATATGTTGTGTGCTGGCCTTTCTACTCATGTTTTTGGTTCGCAACACTGTAACCGTAGGGAGCCCAGTAATTGGTATGTACCAAACACTAAACATGTGAGGTTTGGTGGGCTGGCCTTTCTTGACGTCTTCTTTGCAAGCAGCAAGTAAACCTGTCAAGCCTATTCACTTGCTGGCCATGGTCTATGATATTGCTGAGTGACAGGCACCCCGTGTCCGATGTGGAGTACCGAAGCATAGCCATCATGACGATATATATGTCACACATGCCACGTGTCAAGTAGTGTTTGCCATTGCCGTGAGGTCACTCTCTGGACTCATATATAGTGATCCTCATTGCAAGCTCTTTATATGTGCACATTGGTGACTCAAGAGGGTGGGGAATTCATTTATGTGGCCATGTCGTGGTTTGTGTTCAGGGGGGCCAGGGTCTCATGGTTGATCAACGGTGAGAACATTTCTTATGATTGGAACCCATGTTGTTTGCTCCATTTCACCGTCTTGTGGGCAAGGGTAAGGATGGGCCATGTGTGCCCAAGCTTTACGAGGAACCCATCGATGCCATTGTGTTTTATCTGCTTTTCTTTGTGTGTTGCCATACACCTAATGGACCGTATCGAATTGTGTAACGCATGATCCTCCGTGAACCAATGAGTTTTCTCAAGCCATTGTACCGGGATTGTGTGAACATGGCGTCATGCGTCCATAACGGAACGCATAGTTCGAGTGTGCATGGTCTATAACTCGATTTTTCGAGTAGGGATGCTACATCGTCTTGGATAATCGCATATTTTGTTCGAGGGCTTCATCTCCATTTCTACCGCTCAACTCCTTTGCCCAACACTGTCATTGTTTGTTCCCTTCTCCAGGACTTTAATGTATTTATGGACCCAAGTGCCTCCGTCCTCAACACTTCCCTCAATTTGAATTGGTGGATCACATATTTGGATTTCCATTGCCAAGGGTTGCCAAGGGGTGTGTTTGTGGGACATGCTTGGAATTTGGAAACTGGTGATTGGTAAGCATGGAAGCATTGGTGAGATCTAGGACAATGGGTGTCACGGGGAAGAAGGTGGAAAGATTGGGAATAGGCGCCAGAGCCCACAAAATGGCAGGGGCCGGTCCTACAGACCTTCATTATGGTAGCAGAGATTTACCTGCCGCCTACCGCCACCCGGGGAGCTTCGGCCCTCATGAGTCCTGCCCAAGTGGACCACAGGTAACCATCAATGACACCATCCGGGAGTCGGTGTTTGAAGCCTGAGAAAAAGAAAGGCATTCGGGAAGAATGGAGGGTACCGTCGACGACATGGAGGACATCGTCTCTTTTTGTGAAGGGGCATGCCAAAAACGATGTCATCTGCAAGTACCCGGGGAAGAATCGGACAAGGAGGTTACGAGCTGGAGCAGTGGCTCAAAGGCCCGGTGGTACCGCAAACGCGGTTCGCCAAAACCGTCTAAGAAGGATGGGGAATCGGCAATGGAAATGATGCCGAGCCCTGTCCGCCGGATGTTCAGTGCTCCGTCGGACTCCGAGGGATATCATACTTGTTACCCTTCGGATGGTGCTGGAGCAGAGCCAGATTTCCCGGCGGGGCGATCGCATACCGCCCCAAATCCTGAACCTGATCATGATGCAGAACGGGAAGCGTTGCCGCGAAGGTCGGCAACAACAAGAGTCCCAAGACATACCGAGTTCGGTATGATGGGAGCGGAGGCAGGAAGGATGGACCGTGACGGGTCGGGCGACACCGTGATGGGCGGAGGAGAGGAGCGGGGAGCTCCCGGAGGTCCGCCGCGGGATGGCTGGGACCAAGAAGGAGATGGTCAACCTCCACACGGGGACGCCAAGGAAGTGGCGTGCGGGGACAGGGCGCGTGAAGATCACTGCCATTGCTGACACGTGGACTTCCTCATCCGAAGTTATCCCCGGGTGGGCAAAGATGCCCTTATTCAAAGGATCCACAAGTTAGACGACAACACCGGTTGAATTCTTGAGGACCAGGCTATCTTGGACAACGCTCCGAAGAGTATCCGATCCGATGAAGAGGACTACGAGGCCAAGCTGGAGACAATGCTGGTACAGCAGCAAGGAATGGTGGAAAAAATAATCAAGTACCCGGAGAACGTTGAGGACAGGATGAAGGAGTTGGGGAGGCGCGGAGGAGTCCCGGCACCATGTCCCGATCTACCACGGGATCCTGCCCCAGAGTCTTTGGTGAGGCGGCTGACGACATTGTGGACAGCTGCAGAAGGAGTGTGCTCATGGAGGGTTCCATGGAGTCGGCACCATATGGTCGGCCACGGGTTGTCCCCTTGTTGTTGAGGCACATCCCACTTTTTCCGGCCAGTGTCATGTTGGGAGAGAAGACGCTGGAAAAAGGCTTGGGGATTGCTACGCCCAAGCGTGATAGCCGTATGAGTGGCCAGCCAGCCGCAGGGACGTTCGATGCCCGTGCAGCGTATGAGCGCCGGGTAGCCGAAATGGATTCGGAAACACGCCGAGGATCAAGTGGGGAATCGTGGGTGCAAGATCCGCGGTCAAGCATATAGACCATGGTCCGTCCGAGCATGGAAAAAACCAAATCTGGACCGCGAGAAGACATGGAGATCCGAGGAGTCTACTCCCACTCCCCGGGCAATGGGAGTGGTGGAAGTATCCGTCTTGGGGGGGTCATTGCTTCGGATGTTGGAGACGCTGTACCTATCGAAGACCTCCGGGCTGTGAAAATACCCCATTACGACACCAACCCCACCAACTTGGACCATTTCATCCTAGATTGAGAAGACTTCGCCGAGGAAGGTGTTGATGAGATGCCGTTCAGATCGCATGCTCGAGACAAGTGGGCGTGTCGTACTTTCCCACATCGTTTGGCTCCGGAGTTGAAGGCGGACCTACGTAACGCGATTCGGCAGAAGAGGATCCGTACGGAGGAGCAGTGCTTGGACTGGTTGGAGCAGGAAGAAAGGCTGGATACCCTGATCCAAAAGCTCGATGACTTATGGGCAATACCTCTCCATTTGGAACATGGGGAGCTGCGGTTGAGGGAGTGGAGGAGATATCTTGGAAGGTACCGCCGACTTCTAAAGCAAGATGAGGATTAGTCGGAATCGGGTGAGATTCGCCACCTCTTGCGGGATGTCCTTCCAGCCTATTGGAAGAAACGGGTGGAAAACGAGGAGAAGAAGCATGCCAAGAAAGGTATGGCAGTACGCATCATGTCGCCGGAGGAGCAGCACCCGGGCAGTATGGAATATTTCGAACGGAACCTCGGAGCGCTGGAGCGGATGATCTCGTTGAAGAATTCCGTGTACATGGAGGTCTTCTGCGAGACGGCGGGAGGATGTCTCCTTCGGCTCAACAATGTCGATTGGAGACGCAGGGAAAAGCTAAAGTGCAGATGATACCCGCGCGAATGAGCCTGGACTCAATCATTGAGTACATGAGCGTCGAGTTGAAGCTCAACTCCAAAAACGAACCGCATATTCAAGGCCGTCACAATCATGGGAACCATGATCGCCGCGAAGATCGACATCATCGAGAGATCCAAGATGATCGCGGCGGGAGTTAGGAAGATGCCGGGGGCAGAAGTATGACCCGAGAAGATCATGAGAAAGTGCACTTCTTGGCGTTTGTGGCGCACAACACGAAGGAGCATGGGCAAGACAAGTCGAAGTGGAGGCGAGCACCACCCCGTGGAGGAATGGGGAAACCGCCGCGGAGGATTGGCAATCCGCGGCTCTCCTTCAAGGAATACCATGGTATGGTATGGTATGGTACCGGCGGGAACATGGCGGATGCTGGATCTGTTTTGGGAAGAACCTCCAACACAAACACGATCATAAGACGTGCAAGATCTGCGAGGAGGACAAGAAGGCTTACTTCCAAGCCCGAACCGAGAAGGTGCCCAAAGGGAAGCGCATAGAGGCTTGGAAGCGTGGGCAAAGTGCTGGTGGACGCTCAGGAAGACAAGGGCATGGAGGTGACCGCCGAGTTGAAGAAATCGAGGAGTGGCCAATTCGTTAATGCTTGGCATGGAAGCGCTCAAGGGATTGCAGAACGAGAGAAGTGCCCCATGGCCGGGCGATTTGCAGCAACACGGGGCTGCGGTCGATCAAACTTAGAGAAGCCGCCACGGGAGTGGGACACCGGAGGACTCTCCTCCCAAAATCAGTGGAATCCAATCAAAGAAGGCATTTATGGTGCCGAAGAAGGTTCCAAAGGAGCCAAAGCCACTGAGTTCAGCAAGTGCTAATCCATGGGACGCCCTGCCAGACAAGAAGGTTCGAGAGACCAAGGAGAGTCCGGTGGATGGGCGGACCAACCCAAAATATATGAGATACGTGATCACACGTTGCAAGTCCTTATGCATCCATACGTGTTCGAGTTGTAGGCCATGAGAGATGTCCGTACACCACATTGCAATGAGCGGCAAGTGCACTTGAAGGTGCGGGTAATGTGCGGACGGAAGTAAGTGATCGCAGAAGTCTTGGTGGATACTGGGGCCCATGTAAGCTTGGTGCCGAATGGACTGTTTCCGGACACTTGTCTGAAGAGCAGTGACCGATCAGTGCCCCTCAAGGTTGCAAACGGCGGGATCATGGGTGGAGGAGGCCGTGAAACCGAACTTGGCCTGGAATTCTGGGAGCGTGACCGATTGGATGGACCGGACGAAGCTAAACGCTTGATGCTCCATGGACAATTCTACGAGGCTGATCTCTCCGATTGGGATATCATAATGGGCTATGATTTCCTGGTCAGAAAAATCCGCGGGATGATAGCCACATAGTCCCACACTCATTTGTGAGGCAAACGAGAGGCTTTCATGGCTATCGACCCATTATGCCCCTGGTGGATCCCGATGCACCGGAGATGAGGAGGAGAAAATTGTTCGTGCGGTGAAAGCAGCGGCAATTAAGTCCAAAGGTGGCGATGGAGAGCACCTTCAGGAGTATGGTCTATCCCGGGATGCTTATTGTCGCACGATGGAAGGCTTGGGTATGAACACACCGTCGACTGATGTCCTCCCATCAAAACAGGCTCCAAGGTTGCAAAAGTGCGCGAGGTACTGGCACAAGGGTGACTCCGCATGGAACAAACACTGGGGCGCAGAAAGGTGGGGCTATCTGTATGTACACAGAGCCGAACGGGACTCGGAACGGATCGTGAACAAAATTATCGCCAATAGAGCCAAAGGACTCTCAGTGCTCACTGGACTCGGCTCGGGGGACGCCCGTGGCGTAGTTCTAAGATCCAAGATTGATTCCATCCCCTTGAACGAATTTGTGTTCTCGCCGGATGAGGAGATATTTATGGACGCTACGGGAACGTCTTTGCCGTCACCGGGATAGGCATGGTCAACCCGCGCGTATTATGAGGACGGTGCACAATGCCAACCCACGGGCGATGAAATTTTAATCCGGAGGATACAAGCGGTGCCCATGAGGGTCATGTTCGAGGAGAGCAAATACCCCAAAGTGGAAGTCAAGACCTTGTCGTTCGACGAGATTAATCGTGTTGTCCACTACATGAAGGATGCGATGCATGACCGTGTGGCAGCTAAGCAGCCAAGCAGCCGGGTCCAATCTCCTCATTGGTGGGACAATCAAAATTTGATTACCGGGAAAATCACCAAGAACGAGTTTGTGGCGAGGGTGATGGACCACATGGCCAATGAACCTGAGCCTGTGGCTTCGGACCCACCCACGTGGAATTTTGCACGCCCGGTCATCGGATCGAAGCCTGACACCCCATTCAATATCCAAGAATTCAGAAAATTATCCGCGCGGTTGCAGACCCACGATGTTGAAGAGGGTATGACGGATGAGGAAATGTCGGAGGGCGATCCGGAGGAAAGCTATACGGCCATTCTGTCAGTGGTGACTGTGCCGACAGCTGCGGCCCAAGAGGCAAGGGAAAATCCAAGAGTGGATGAGCTGCGGGAAAGATTGGTGAGGGATTATCCACGGTTGTTCAGCGGTGTGGCCAACAAAAATCCACCAGATCGAGGTCGATTTGGCACCCCACATATTAAAAAGAAGCCCAACCCCAAAGTATATCGGCATTGAGAATATGAGCTTCAAGGTGAGCAGGCGGAGGCCAGGAAAAAGCTGTTGAAGGAATTCATCGAGCGTGGATGGACCGAACCTTCGCACAGTGAGTGGGCAAACGCAGCATTCATCTTGCCGAAGAAGGAGAAGGGCGAATGGCGGTTAGTTGTTGATTATCGAGGCTTGAACGAGCAAACGCAGCATGACTCGTATTCTCTTCCCTAAATCGAGACTATCCTGCAAAAACAGGCTCAAAAGCGCATCTTCACGGGGTTAGACCTCAAACATGGTTATCTCCAGATGCTGGTGCACGAGGACTCCAGGGCCTGTACGGCGATGAGTACGCCACTCGGCCCCATGCAATGGAAACTGGTGCCTATGGGAGCCAAGGATGGCAACGCGGTATTCCAACGCATGATGGATGATCTGCTGGGACCTGTGCGGGATAGCGCGGACTCGTTCGTGGATGACATCATTATCGGGTCAGGCACAGAGGACATGTCAGAAGACGAGTTGATCAAGGCCCACGAGAAAGACTTGAAACGAGTGCTCAACGTCCTAGATCGGGACCAAATGGTATGCAAGCCGAAAAAGGCATCCTTATTCGTGAAGGAGGTTGAGTTTGCGGGACACGTGGTTGGTCATGGGCAACGCAGGCCGATGCCGGGAAAGTTGGCCGCCTTGAACCATTGGGAGCGACCCACCACAATCAGCGCGTTGCGGTCGCTTATGGGATTCTGCAATTATTGTTCCAATTATGTTCAAATGTATGCCAAAACCTCGGGACCATTGCACAAGATGCTGCAGGTTGGGAAGTTTGATGGGCGCAAGGGGAGCAAGAAAAAGCTGGGTTGGACAACGGAGGCGGAAGAAGCGTTGGAGACGCTCAAGAGAACTCTGTTGGGAAAGTTGGCGTTATTCCTTATCAATCCGGACTAAGCATCGGTGCTCCGCACCGATGCATCGGATTATGCCGTGGGAGCAGTCCTGAAGCAAATCCGAGAGGATGGTTCCCATGTCCCAGTGGCTTTGCGGAGTAGAGTTTCGGCGGAGGGACAACACCGCACTTGGACTGCAAGGGAAAAGGAGACGTATGCCATTATCTGTGCCTTGCGCAAGTGGTCCGGGCATATTGGTTGCAACCCATTGCGGTGTGCACCGACCATCAAAGTTTGCAGAGTTGGCACAACGAGCAAGTTGACGGCCCCTCGGGTCCGGCAGCCCGACGCGCCCGGTGGCACGAGATGCTCGCCAAGTTTGACTTGAGCGTAGTGTATGTGCCCGGAAAGCACAACGCTGTGGCCGATTGCCTAAGTCGTTGGGCCTACCCGGCCAGGAAAGCCTGGATGGAGATCTCCATGCATGGCGGCGCCGGGGAGACTGCGGAGGCCAAACGTATCATCGAGGCAGAGCGTCTCCTGGAAGAAGGCGAGGCCAAATGTTTTGTGGTGATAGGATCGTGCGCCGAGCTGGCCGAAGTCGGAGATGCCAAGGTGCAAGCGGTGGAGGCGCAAATGAAGGAGGAGGACATGGTACGAGCCATTGAAGAAGTACAATCGGTTTGGATGGAGGATTGGTCCGATGATTATGCAAGCTGGGACAGTTGGCTCAAGTACTGGAATGCGGTAAGTGCGCCATCCAACGATGATTGACCGGGGGGATGGACGGAAGACTGAGACAAGCTCTTCCTCAAGGACAAGCTCTTGGGTCCCAAAAACTGGGTGGAGGACTTGATTGATCATTGGCACAACGCTCAATTGATGCATCCCGGACGAGATAAATTGCAGAAGGACTTGGAGTCCAGGTTTTTGTTCCCTCCGGGTTATTACGCAGTTTTGAGGCGGTATTGCAAGGGGTGTGCGGTCTGCAGGGCCACCAAACATCCCAACTGGTCAACTGCTGGAAACCCCGTGTACACGGCCATTCCGGAGAGTCCCATGAGGTCAATTTCAATGGATGTCTTTGCGATGCCGGAAGTCAGCGTGGAAGGCGAGGTCTTTGACTGTATCATTTTGGCAGTCGATCGCCACAGCGGATACATCGTGGCGGTTCCAGGCACAAAATCCAAGAAGAAGGACAGGAGCGACAAGCACAGAGTGGGGCTGCAAGCCAAGACCGTGGCACAAGCAATAATCCAGCATTGGTTGACGGTATTGGATGTGCCAGCCGTGATATGCAGCGACAGGGGCACGCAGTTCGTTGGCGGATGGTTTCTGCACGATGTGCAAGTACATGGGCGTGAGGCATGCTAAGACAGTGGCATATCACAGCCTTTTGAACGGAGGAGCGGAGGTGGCGGGCAGGCAATTGTTCCAAAAATCCCGGCAATTGCATATTGAGGAGCCTGGCAGAAATTGGTATCATTCCCTTTGCAGGGTTCTGCAGGCATACCACGATTTACCCGGACAGTCTGGTTTGTCCCCCCATCGTATTCTATTCCTGCGGGATCGAGGTTCACATACTCTCCCATGGATGAACCATGGTAATGTGGCAAGGGAGACCGATGCCATGATGTCCGAAGCCGACAGAACAGTCAAGAAAGTGTGCGATGCCATGGTGGCGGAACATGCGAAGAGGGCCCAGTATTTCCAATTCGGGGGGGTTCACAAATATCGGCTCAAGGACACCGTGTGGGTGGAGCGGCACGCCAAGGACATCTTGTCCCGGCACCGGCAGCAGTCATGGTACATACCGGGTGTCATATTGCGGAAAAACGGGCAAGATGTGTATTTCATCCAAGTGGGGAACAACAGAACGGTGGAGCCCGATCACACTCAGTTGCTCCCGCGGGAACCGGATCCCCATGGCCGTGCCGTCACCTTTGAGTTCAACGACGCCTTCGACTCCGACAACGACGGAGAGGAAAACGAATACACCACCGACCGCATCCTCCCGAACAAGCCTGATCCCAGCACACGGGGGGGACGGCTATACAAGGTCCGATGGAAGGGCTTTGCTGCATCAAGGGACTTGTAGGAACCTCCAAGCAGTTTTGTGCCGCGGTTCACGTCTGCGTGGTTGCACCACCTCAAAGCCAGGAAAATAAGTTGGATGTCAAGGATGTGCTGGTTGACTTGGGATTGAGGCCATCGTTCCTCACGCATATTTTTGTGCATCCACATATTTGCATTTCCTTTCTTTGCCGCGATGATGCACATGCCATGGCTTGGAACCTCCCAAGTACCCTCCACCCCAATATAATTTTTTTTTGGCTGTAAATATCCAATATCATTGACATGAGACGGGCATTCGGAACTAAGATCAGTGATGGGTTGTGTTCATATTTTTTTGTGTGCACAATCGGTCACTGCTTGTTCAGGGGATTCCCACGGAACCACGGTTGTCACGAACCCCTCATAATTTCCTATTTTTTTGAGTGGAGCCTTTGGTAAGTGCATCGGCAGGAGTGACAGCCCCGCTATATGGGATCGTTTGTGGGCTTCTAGGTTCAAATTCCAGAGTCTACGGGGGATATGAAGTTGATGTTTATTCATTCTGATCTCCTCACCCACCTTGCTTTGTTGCTCTGTTTTCGCCATTTTTCAGAGCGATTGCACCTATTTGGAGGTTGCCGGACGCGATGGGGACCACCTGTATTGCTTAATCCCCCCCAAGTACTACTTCAATTTTTAGCACACCACGTTCCATTTTTAGAAAGCCTGCGCTATTTTTAGTAGCAAAATTTCCATTTTTAGAACTCCACCATACCGGCCCTGTTTCGCGTTTTGTCTTAATCCGCAGCGCTGGACTAGCTGTCGCCGTCGCATTGGAGAGGTCCGTTTCCCCCCAGGGTTCCTCAGTTTGGAGATCTCCGTTTTTCGTGTGTGCAATTTTTAGTAACAAATATTACTATTTTTAGTAGAACATTTTTTGCTGATGTCTCCACATTTTGGGAACCTTGGGACAATCCGACAGGATCCACGACCCTTTATTTGCGAGACGGACGCCATGGCGATGTCCATTTGAGCTCATCCTGCGGATGTTTGGGTTCAGAACGTTGGACTGCGAGAAAGAAAACATTCGGTAATTTTTTTTTCCGAAATAAAAAAACAAATTGCTGTCGTTTGTGTGTACGCTTGTCATGGTGCAGTGTCATCTCCCTCCCACGACTGCCAAAGTCTCCTGGAGGTGCTCCAATACTGTTATGTTTCTTGATGGGAGTGCGGGTCATGCAAGGGGTTACTGCTCTGCATGCCCAGCATCATATACCTGTTTGTGGTCTTTTATGTAGAGTAGTCGACGAGGTTGCTTTGTGTCTATCTTTGATCCGCCGAGCCTATGCTTTTAGGTTTAGTGGTGACCGGAGGGACTTCATTCTTTTGGGTTCCTGTCCTATCTCCCCCCAATTACTCGGGCGGATGGCCAGGGTGTATGTGGTACCCTCCCACAATGAGGGGAGTGCCAAGGGAGCAACCGGGATCCTCCCGTCGTCTTTTATGTTTTTCCGAGCAGCTGACAATGCTCTAGGAAGGGGGATGAAGCCGGTTCCGATTCCATTTGGCTGCACTCTATCTTACAGTTCACCGATTTCAGCGTTTTGAGCAGTTTTCGGGTAGCAATTCAGCGGAATTCCGAATTTATATTATTTATAATTCACAGGATGGAGAATTTCACATTTCTAGTTCAGACCAGGCCTGCTGTGTGTGCCCGCGCCCTTCTCGTGTTCCTGTTGGCGTGCGCGTGCTCTGTGTTCTTCAATGCGGGCCTATTGTCTGAAAATTCCTCCCAACGGGTGCTAATAGTGTTAGTTCTATCCTGTTATGGACATGGAAGCAAATCGGAAGCTAGGGCAACCCCAGTGGATGATTGAAGGCCTGGAATTGCGATCTGGCTAAACCCTGTTGTGGTGCCTCCGCCAACACGGGCTGTCGCACTTTGGTGCATCAGTGCACTTGGGAGGAGACCGGTGTACGTTAATGGGCGCATCTGCATCGGCAGTGCCACGCCTACGTGCATGGGGATTACGAGTTGCTTGAAGCTGGAGGAGCCCTAGTGGAAGTGAAGTGGAAGTGGATGTGGCTGAGGTAGACGCACCGGAAGGGAAGAAAGTAACTCGGTCGTTGCTCCGCAAGGCAAAGGAATTCCTCATTCCTTGGCTCATCATTTGTTTGCTTTGCATGTGTCATGACAACGTGATCTCCCAAGGAATCAAAGAGGGTCAATCGTTGATGATTGTGTGTGTTGAACATGTTGTGTGCACGTGCAACCGGTGAACATGCCAAAGGTGGAGAACTGCACTTATGTCCTGGTTGTTAACCTCTCATTTGCCGCATTACTCCGGTGACCTTCGGTGAATTCAGATCATTGGTCAAACATGGTTGGTGATGCACTATCCGTCTCCTGGCAGCAAGTAATAGGGCATGAATTCACTTAATTGGGCAATTGGATATAGGGACAATCGTTGGTCAAGGTTGGGAATTCTCACTCCATGTGCATGAATGCTCTCCCTGGTCATGGCTAGGCGAAACTCTCCCTCCATATGCATGCTCTCGGGATTGGGTTCTGGTGAGGTTCCCTCCTGGGCCATGGATTGGGTACCTTCTCCCTCCTGGGCCATGGATTGGTGAAGTTCTCTCTGTGGGCATGGATTGGGGTGGGACCATCTCTCTCAAGGCCTGGATTGGAGCGGGACCATCTCCATTCGAGGCAGGACTAATTTTCTTTGGGAGGGGACAATCTCACATGGATGTGCTCTCATTGGAACACGGATACCTCTCTTTGTGCACTCACTCTGTGGACCGGGTGGCGGTCTCTACATGTGACCCGGGGCATCTGCTTATCCAATCTTCTTACCCATCTCTCTCCAAGTAGCATTCGTTGAGTTGGTTTGGTGTCACAGGAATATGCAAATAGGCAATATTGATTTCACATGTTCATATGTGGATGGTTTGTAATGAACATGACGATTGTGCTTGCCAATGCCATCGGGTCCCAAGCAATTAGGCACCAGGTGATGGGACTGAGTGGCATGTCCAAGGATGTGAGGGCATGAGACATATGTTGTGTGTTGGCCTTTCTACTCATGTCTTTGGTACGCGACACTCTAACCGTAGGGAGCCCAGCAATTGGTATGTACCATACATTAAACATGTGAAACTTGGTGGACTGGCCCTTCTTAATGTCTTTTTTGCAAGCAGCAAGTAAACCCGTCAAGCCTATTCACTTGCAGGCCATGGTGTATGATATTGCTGAGTGACAGGCACCCGGCGTCCAATGTGGAGTACCAAAGCCCAGCCATCATGACGATATATCTGTCACACATGCCAGGCTTCAAGTAGTGTTTGCCATTGCCTTGAGGTCACTCTCTGGACTCATATATAGTGATACTCATTGCAAGGCCTTTATACGTGCACATTGGTGACTCATGAGGGGGGGGGGGTTATGTATGTGGCCATGCCGTGCTTTGTGGACCCGGGATACCTCTCTATGTGCACTCACTCTGCGGACCGAGTCTAGGTCTCTACATGTGACCCGGGGCATCTGCTTATCCAATCTTCTTACCCAATCTCTCTCCAAGTAGCATGCATTGAGTTTGTTCGGTGTCACACGAAAATGCCAATAGGCAATATTGATTTCACATGTTCATGTGTGGATCGTTTCTAATGAACATGACGATTATGTTTGCCTATGCCATTGGGTCCCAAGCAATAAGGCACCAGGTGATCGGATCGAGTGGCATGTCCAAGGATGTGAGGGCATGAGACATGTGTTGTGTGTTGGCTTTTCTACTCATGTCTTTGGTTCGCGACACTCTAACGGTAGGGAGCCCAGCAATTGGCATGTACCATACGCTAAACATGTGAGGTTTGTTGGACTGGCCTTTCTTGATGTCTTCTTTGCAAGCAGCAAGTAAACCCGTCAAACCTATTCACCTGCTGGCCATGGTGTATGATATTGCTGAGTGACAGGCACCCGGCGTCCGATGTGGAGTACGAAACCATAGCCATCATGACGATATATATGTCACACATGCCAGGTGTCAAGTAGTGTTTGCCATTGCAGTGAGGTCACTCTCTCGACTCATATATAGTGATCCTCATTCCAAGTTCTTTTTACGTGCACATTGGTGACTCATGAGGGTGGGAAATTCATGTATTTGGCCATGCCGTGCTTTGTGGACCCGGGATACCTCTGTTTGTGCACTCACTCTGCGGACCGCGTGGACGTCTCTACATGTGACCGGGGGCATCTGCTTATCCAATCTTCTTACCCAATCTCTCTCCAAGTAGCATTCATTGAGTTGGTTCGGTGTCACACGAACATGCAAATAGGCAATATTGATTTCACATGTTCATGTGCGGATGGTTTCTAATTAACATGACAATTATTTTTGCCTATGCCATTGGGTCGCGAGCAATTAGGCACCAGGTGATGGGATCGAGTGGCATGTCCAAGGATGTGAGGGCATGAGACATATGTTGTGTTTTGGTTTTTCTACTCATGTCTTTGGTTCGTGACACTCAAACGGTAGGGAGCCCAGCAATTGGTATGTACCATACACTCAACATGTGAGGTTTGTTGGACTGGCCTTTCTGGATGTCTTCTTTGCAAGCAGCAAGTAAACCTGTCAAGCCTATTCACGTGCTGGCCATGGTGTATGATCTTGCTGAGTGACGGTCACCCGGCGTCCGATGTGGAGTACCGAAGCATAGCCATCATGACGATATATATGTCACACATGCCAGGTCTCAAGTAGTGTTTGCCATTGCCGTGAGGCCAGTCTCCTGACTCATATTTATTGATCCCTATTGCAACTTCTTTATACGTGCACATTGGTGACTCATGAGGGTGATGAATTCATGCATGTGGCCATGCCGTGCTTTGTGTTCATGGGGGCCTTGGTGTTATGGTTGATCAACGGTGAGAACATTTCCTATGATTGGAACCCATGTTTTTTGCTCGTTTTCACCGTCTTGTGGGCAAGGGTAAGGATGGGCCATGTGTGCCCAAGCTTCGCGAGGTACCCAATGATGCCATTGTGTTTTATATGCTTTTCTTTGTGTGTTGCCATACACCTAATGGACTGTATTGGATTGTGTCATGCATGAGCTTCCTGAACCAATGAGTCTTCTGAAGCCATTGTACCGGGATTGTGTGAACATGGCGTCATGCGTCCATAGCGGAACGCATAGTTCGACTGTGCATGGTCTACAACTCGATTCTTGGAGTACGGATGCTACATCGTCTTCGATAATTGCATATCTCATTCCAGGGAATCATCTACATTTCTAACTCTCAACTCCTTTGCCCCCCATTGTCATTGTTTGTTCCCTTCTGCATGACTTTCATGTATTGATGGACCCAAGTGCCTCCGTCCTCAACACTTCCCTCAATTGCAATTGGTGGATCACGTATTTGAATTTCCATTGCCAAGGGTTGCCAAGGGGTGTGTTTGAGGGACATTTTTGGAATTCGGAAATTTGTGATTGGTAAGCATGGAAGCATTGGTGAGATCTAGGACAATGGGTGTCACAGGAAAGAAGCTGGAAAGATCGAGAATAGGCGGTAGAGCCCGCACAATGGCAGGGGCCGGTCCTACGGACCTTCATTAATTGGGCCTTTGAGGGGTGGTGACTCGCCAATCCTGGCTGAGGTCCCTGTTGATGTTGTTCCCCGACAATCCTGGCTTTGACCTGCTCTTGGTTTTCCGGGGGCGGTTCCTCGCAAATCGTGGCGGAGCCCCCCTGTGGGTGCAGTTCTCCGCCAATCCTGGCTGGCGCCTGCTGCTACCTCTTGTGGGGTGGTCCCTTGTTAGTCCCAACTGACGTCTCTGTGCGTAGAGGTCGCCGTCAATCACGGCTTGTGCGTGCTGCTGGCTTTTTCTGGTTGGTGCCTTGCCAACATTGGCGGATGTCCCTGTGGGTGCAGCTCCCCGCCAAACTTGGCTGAGACCTGCTGTTGGCTGTTTCCGGGCGGTCTCTCGCCAATCCTAGTTGGGGTCCCTGTGAGCGTAGTTTCCCGCCATTCTGGGCTGTGGCCTGCTGCTGGGTTTTATGGGGTGGTCGCTTACCCTTAGGCGGCTCAAGTTGCATGGTCAAAAACGACGGAAAAGGTAGTGAAATGACAGGTTTCCAAAGACAGCAAATGATAATTGTTTTGATGGATATTTCTGGACCGTCGCAAACTAGTATGGCGAAATAAATATTTTTATAAGAATGACATGTCCCATGGGCGAGACAGGGAAAAGTATTGTTTTGTGACCATTCTTTGCGAGAGGCCTCGCACAAAGACGTTCATTTGTGTCGGATTAATGTACTGCAGCACAAAGCATTAGGCAGGTTGTCGAAAAAAAGAACCCTGTCGTATTTATACACGTAACTTAGTACCATTATCAGGATTGCGTGATAGAGATGGATGCATTAACCAATAAAGTTCAACAGTGGTGTACCAAAGAAACTTGAAAAGTATAAATGTTCCGAAACAAACTGTAGTTTCAAGCGCGAGGCCTCGCGCATGGAACGGCGCACCAGAAACATTAACGTTTTGGTGATCATTGCGCGAGGCTCCGCGCAATGGATGTCATTAGCGCCAATAGAAACCAAAAATGGAAGAGATCCACCAACTACACAGCATGTGCATTCCCTTGATGCGGCGCTGCTGCATGGGCGCCCATACAGGTCCCGCCGGCATCTCCAGTTTTCATACTGTGGTCACCGCTGGCTTCACTGCCCAACAGCGATGGTAGCGCGCCGCAACTGGGTACCGCAATTCAGATTAACTAGTCAAACGTGGGACCACCAGACAGTTACAGTAAACCAAAAATGGTGCTTGGGACAGGCGAACCATTGAATAAGCGGTCGCGCGAAAACTGTGTGACAGGTTGATGTTTCAAAGCAAGAAAGTTTTTCGAACAGGGATTTTTACGCAGATACACTTGCACAATCATTTTCCACAGCAACAATGCCCCTGCGATCAGAGGTGGACCTTGAGAAGACAGTGGCTGCAGCATCTGGAGTTTTCGGAGATGTCTGCTCAGAGGAACTGCCGTATCACACGGCAGAAGAACTGTTGGAAGGGCTAAAACAGGGGGACGAGGACGCGCGATTGTTGTTTGTGTTTTTTTCTGCGTCTGCGCCAAAATGAACGGAGGCGTTGCAGCGTTGAAAAGGCGATTGCGGCAGAAGGCAAGAGACAGGTTGGTGTTTTGATGGAGGAGGCCTGGCGCCTTTATTTGCTGATGCGCCACCGCGCAGTTCCATACCAGGGAAAACCAAAGTCAGTTGTTGCGATAGAGGGAAGTAGGGTGCAGCGTCGCATTTTAGCAAGGTCAGGTGTGGCGGGATATAGCGCACCTTCAGTGAAGGAAAAGGCCGCAGTCAGGTTACAGACTACATGGAATAAAATACACCAGCAGTGGGTTGTGTTATGGATGGACAACTGGTACAACAAACAGTTTACCACAAACCCTGAAAGGAACGACAAAAGCCTGAACGCAACAGCGTTGGCTGTTTTGCTACTGAAAGATGCACCGCGCTACTGGCATGGTCATCCTAGCCTGGAAGAGCTTGAACGGCGTGTTCCTGTTGTTGCACGCATGCTGGGGAACACTCAGGGAACGTTTGCACGTATCCTGCGCAATCCGTGATTTGCAAGCGGGCGGCCTGTTGTGCGAAACATTAGGGCAACGCTTGACATTATTCGCCCTGTGCCTGCCAAGAGACCACAGTGGCGACCCCTTTGTCTAAGCAAAGAAAAGGTGAGCGGCAACGTATCGCTTCTTAACCTATTGCAATTCACTAGGGACTTGGCGCAGCACACTCGACCAGTTGTCCCTGTGTTATGCGATGAGAACATCCATTATCGCATTTGTAAGATAATGTATGGTGAAAAAACAACGGGTTGGAATGTACGGCTTTTTTTGCGTTCACACCCTATATTGTATGGTTTCTGGCACGCGTACAAATTTTGCGTTACACAAACATTTCGCTCGTTTTGGCCGATCGTGACTTTTTTCCGTAAAGGTTTGCTGCGCAGCAGTGACACAGTCCCCTGTTTCCCCAAGCTGATCACAATGGAGATAACTATTGGCACACTGCTGTTGGATATGGGCCCCAACATACGGCGCCTTAACAGAAAATGTCATTCCCTTGGGCTGCCACGTCCTGCAAATCGGCGAAGTCGCCTCCGGTACGCTGTGTGTAAGGCCATGCAGGTTCTGTTAACACAATACTGTCCTATGTTACTATACCTAGGACATCTCGTTACGCAGTGCAATTGGGCTGGGGAGACGGCCAACACGGGTGTTTCTGCTTCTGAGGGAATGCAGATTGTTATGTGTCTGTTAGACCGTTTGAACATGGGGGACACACTTTAAAAATACGAACGCACTGTTGCAACTGCGTTATTGTGCCACCCTGCATGGCACACAGCCATGCCTGGACAGGCTTTTGCCGAGGAGTTTTGTGAAAGTCTGCTCTCCAGCCTTGTGACAAAGAAGGGCCAAAACAGAGGTGCAGTGACCATTGAAGATGTTGACGATCTGTACCATCTCATCACTATCCGCAAAGATGGTCACAGGGTGCACGTCTGCAAAATCCCCAATTCCTTTGTTTAATTCCGTGCGTCAGCGGTTAACTGCTTACTTGAACGCAGAGCGTGTATATTTGCCTTGGGTTAGGTGGTGTGCGGAGCCTACTTCTACAATTCAGGCACGGTGGCCGCGCAGGGGTGTACCTAACTTTCCACCGTCTCCTCTACTTCCAAAAGGGTGCTAACCACTACAAACAAGCCCTTGTGTCTGTGTCGTTGGTGCTGACGAAGCAGGGCCCGCTCAAGGCTGGTTTTAAGCGAAAATTGTCGAAGCTGATCCCCCAACGCAGTGTGTTGGAGGAGCAGACAGAAGCTGAAACGATGCGAAACGTTCGAAGAAGATTGGAGAGCATGCAGTGATGCGCGAGGCCTCGCGCAAACAGCATGATACAACAGGTTATTACACCCCCTCTCTTGCGCGAGGCCTCGCCCAAGGTTGTCAGTCAAAAACAGTGGCGTGCCCCTCCAGTTTTGCCTTCTCAACCATACTGTACCCGTTTTCGCTAAAAACGCGTAACATATGCATTATTGACGACGATTTTAACCATTTTTAATGTTTCGTTTCCTGCAATAGAGGCTGTCTTCTTATCGCAGAATGGCAAGCCCCGCCAAAAAATCAGCCCAGGAACGAGAACATACCGACTATGACCCTGGGACCTCAGGATCGGAGTCTGGTACACCAAAGAAGGGGCGGAAGAAGAAGGAAACACCAGATCCTGGCCTAACCTTGGGTACTGACATCGAGGACCACTTGAAGCCGGATGGGAGGCAGGTGGACGTTGAGCTGGACAACCTGAGAATCGACCAGGAGAAGACAAAGGGACAGATCAGACGAAAAGATACGAAGTTACTGCAGAAGCCTGTTGAGTCACTGGAAGCAGCACCGCCAACAGGCCCATTACACGTCGTTCTCTGAGAAGATAATAGTATGTTGCCAACGGACTGTTCGCTCTTCTCCTTGCGCGAGCCCTCGCGCATGGACGTGTCTCATATTTGCAGATGGCGATTATTGGTGTGTATCCCGCCAACACAGCGTGGAAGGGATTGCGAAGATTCCGGAAAAGCGGCGCACAGCGTGTCTGGATCTGCAGCACTGGCATATTACATGCATCGCCGATATTCTGAAGCCTGAGACACCGTGGGCCTTCCGTGCAAAGCTGGGGGGACAAGCACAAGAAGCGCACAAGACGTTGAGCCAATACCGCTGTATGAGGCAGCAGATAACCTCATTCGATGTGTTGAAGATCAGTGGCGGCAAGGCCTACCTGACACGTACAGCAATCTGAAGATCGCCATTGTGGATGCTGTGCAGATGAGTGCCCTGGTTCCAACCGCTGAACTGAAGCAGCCTGGTCCATTCGTATGTCCATTAATCGTTGTTTTGATGCTGTTCGTTGCGCGAGGCCTCGCGCATAACCTTATCATTTTCAGGACAAAACGTATAAATTGTGGAAGGATTTCATGACTTTTGCCTACTATGCTGGTCCGGAAGCTATGAAAGGTCTGCAGAAGTTCCACGACAAAGGGGAGAAAGTCACGCCGAACGCACTGAAGAAACTGGACGTGATCCTCTTGCCGGAGTTCTACATGAAAGTGGCAGAAGAGATGCAGGAAGAAAAAACAATTCTCAAATCCTTGCAGAATTCGTTCAACGACATCATCCTTGACCAGTGGGTCTCAATGCATCTGGACCACCCGCACAAGGGCCAGTAGGTTTGAGCTGAGAAAGGTGTGTACCATCGACGAGACGTGGGTTCCGTTTCTGCATTGTTGCGCTGCACCTTCTCCATTCCTGTTCTTTAGCCAAGGACATGCGCACCCGCAAAGAGGTTGCTGCACTCGGAAAGCCTGCCCTGAAGGTGACTCTTGGTACATGGGGCTATTGGCGGGAACCTGAAGCCAAAAGTCGCGGTCCATGGCCGGCATGCAAATCCATGATTCGCGCACCACTGTGGCAGGTGGCAGAGAAAGGCAAACCCGCCTCCCTCAAAATCCTCAACGTCCAAAAACTCCTGGGTCAAGAGCCTACCAAGAGCCGTGTGGTCCCCCCAGCTGCTGGCATTACTGGTGACTTCAAGACAGTGGAACAGCAGGATCCATTACTGACAACTCAAACTATCACAATTAAGGCGACCCGAATTGCAGCTCTGGCCCACAATCCCCCGAAGCGGTTCATGGAGATTGACAAGAACCTGATTGTCATCAACGGCGACATATTTGAACATCTTGCTCCTGAGATGATGTGCTCAGCCTTGCTGTATGAAGAGATGGCCGGTGCCGATACCCTTATCTGCGCCTCGCAAACTGTTGTTGACGGCATGTACGACGTGCTGAAAACGGAAACAGAGAGGCGTCTCATTGATGATTTCAACGCACCGCGCATGGCTAACATGTTGCGTGTTCCCATCTTTAGTTGGCCAGTAAAACCGAAGCCAGCAGGGGATCCTACAACGTTCGACGTTTGCTGGTTGCTGATTTCGTCACCAGATAGCTGGACGAAAAAGGTATAATTTAGTCTTTGCGTCCTCTCTTTGCGCAAGGCCTCACGCAATAACTTCTCCCTCATTGCAGATTCCAAAGTATCTGACGTTTGGACCTACTCAAGTAGAGGAGATGGACGACGATGAATGTGGTGGTCCCCTTCCGATAACGACAGTTATGTGGTATTTCGACACTCACCTCCATTACCTGAAGAACGATAAGAGCTTCAAGCCTTCGTTTGGGTTCATTCATCATCAGCCAGACCTCGTGTGCAAGATTGCGTCCATTGAGCCGGATTATTGCATGTACCTTCCTGGTGTCACCACCGACAATCTCTCTGATTGGGTCAACAGAGTGCAGACTCAGTTGAACCACGTCTTGACACAAGGGTCGAAACTGGACGCGTCTGGTGATTGGGACCAGCAAGCCAACTGGGCAAACCGTGGCATTCCCCTTTTAATTCGCGACGAGAAGTTGGGTTCTCAGGCGTTGTTGCTGAAGGAGGAAGAGACTGTTCAGAAAGGTCAAGCTGCAGAAGCACTGGCCCCTGCAAAGCGAAAGTCTACTGGTGGGGAATCAGCCCCCAAGAAAAACAAGACTGCTTGCAAGCCTCAGGCAGCGAAGTCGGCTACCGGTGAAGAATCTGACGAGAGCGATGGGGATGAGGAGGACAAGAGCGAGGAAGAGGAGGAGGAGGAACCGCAGGTCTTCCAAGGCAAGGCAGCGAAGAAAGCGGCAGCGAAACCAAGGCCCGAGAAAACCGGGCCCAGGGCTCCATTCAAGCAGCCAGCTCGTCAGTCCCAACCAAGGGACCAGCCCGCAAAGCCACTGCCAAAGGGTAGGATGTCCGTTGCTAATGCTCTGGGTTCGAAGATGCAAGTTGTTCCGAAGAAAAAGTATTTTGAATTTGGTTTGTTCTGATATACTATGCGCGAGGGCTCGCACTATGCATTCCTGTTCGACGACCTTTTTGCTGTCACCTTGTGCGGCACATTTTTCCCTGTGATGCACTTTATTGCGCTGTTGTGTTTGTGTTTGCGCGAGGCCTCGCGCAAAGAAGGGGTGCCAAAAAATGCTTCTTGTGGTGCTGTGCGTAACACGGTTTTCGAAAACTGGTTTTTGAAAAGATTGAAAGCTCATGGGTGTTTTCATAGGAAAGCATTAGTGGTAGAGGAAACAAAAAGTCATGGTTTTCCGAAAAAAGTATTGCATTATTAGAGAAATAAATTCTTTTCCCGGGCAGTCGGTTTTCTTGAAAATAAATGCAAATGGACCAGTTAATTGCTTTTAGCGGAATCTTCGGTTCTTGTGTTTTTGGGTCCCCGCAAAAGAACTATTTCTTCGCAGTGCCACGGAGAGGCAGTTTTGGGCACATTTTGAGCATGCAACTTGAGCCGCCTAAGTTACCAATCCGCGCTGAGGTTTGTGTGTGTGCAGTTTTTCGAATATCCTCGATCGGGCCTCCTGATGGCTTTTGTGGGGTGGTCCCTCACCAGTGATAGCTGAGGTCCCCGTGGGTGCAGTTCCCCGCCAATCCTGCCCGGGGACTGTTGCTGGCTGCCGTCAGAGGTTCTTCGCCAATTCTTACTGCCGCCTGCTGATGGCTGTTGTGGCGTCGTCCGTCGCCAATCGTGGCTGAGGTTCCTCTGCGTGCGGGTCCGGACGGATCCTTGCTCCGGCTTGCTGCTAGTCTTTGTGGGGTGGTCCCTGCTAATCCTGGCTGAGGTCCCTATGGCTGCTGTTCTCCGCCAAGCCTGGCTGGGACCCGCTGTTGGCTGCCTTAGGGTGGTCCCTCGCAGACCCTTCCTGAGGTCCCTTTGGTGGCAGTTCCCTGGCAATCTTGGCCCAGGCCTGCTACTGGCTTTTGTTGGGTGGTACCTCGCCAATCATGGCTGAGGTCCCAACGGCTGCACTTCTGCCCAATTCCTAGACGGGGCCTGCTGCTAGCTTTTGTGGGGTGGTCCCTCGCCAATTCTTGCGGATGTCCATGTAGGTGCAGTTCTCCGCAAATCTTGGTTGGGACGTGGTACTGGTTTTCGCGGGGTGGTCCCTCGCCATGCCTGGCGGAGGTCAGTGTGGTTGCAGTTCCCTGCCCATCATTGCTGGGGTGTGCTAGGATTTTTGTAATTATTTGTGTGAAACCCCTCTTCGTCTGGTACGTTGACTTGTAGTGGTACAAGTTGTTGAATTTGTAGTCACCATGCCTTCATTTAGGGCTCTAACTGTGCTTCATTTGCAGCTTACCTTAAGTCTGCTCCATAGCACGGACAGGCAAACTCGGCCCAGATTCAGAAGTCAACGATGGCGAAGTGTTGGACCTTCTGCTGATCCAATACTACGGGTTCACAAGCCTGGTTAACAGATGTTATTGTACAAATCACTGAAACCTTCAGACTCTATTATTGAAGCAATAAAACCCTATATTTGGTAAGGTTCTCAGATGCCTATAGTCACAGGGTCTACACTGATGTCGTAGATTGTCACAAGTGCCGGAAGGGGGAGACAATCGCGACAAGCCTTTCGAAGCTTTTGAATAACTTGTAAATAGCTTCTAATGCATTAGAACCTTCTAAAATGTCAGAAGAAACCTGATTAAATAACATTTTAAACATGTGGAGTGTGATTATTCATCTATGCCTATGAATGTATCCTAGATCTTTGCTCTCCTTTGTGTACACAAGAGCAGTACACTCTAGCAGCAAGCTCTAGGCTTGAAATATGAGCCAAAGATGAGCAAATATTCTAGTGTTGTAGGGTCTTGAAGCTCTGAGAGGTCCAGATGAAATCCTCCAAAGAACCTCTGAGAGGCCTAAATGCCCGAACCTATTACACCCCCTTCCCAAGCCTCATGCACATTCACTAAGAATGTTCACGACAAGCTGACCATCTAACATAAGGAGGGGTATGGGCATAAGAAATGATCTTTTTCTATGTTCTAACAGTCATATGTAGTGTCTTATTACCCCCGTACTAGAGGTAAAGATATCTCTCCACCTAAGAGGGTAAGGGTCCTAAGTTTGAAGTACCTATGGTAGGCCCGAATATGAAACATGATAAACACAAAGCAGAAAAGTAAAGTACAAAGAAGCAACGATCATAACCTAAATTGAGAGTAAGTGTAACACACCTGTATGTACACATATACATTCCAATGAGTTCTACGGAAAATCAATAACAATTGCAATTTAAATCCAACATGCGGGGTTAAAGTGGAAATTGAGCATCTGCCCAATCTGTCTATTGACATACCTTGTTACCCGCAAAAAAGATAAACCACCTTTTTGAATGCACAGTTGGCACCAACTTAATGCAACGAGTGCATTGTGGTACCTATTTGATGAAATGGGTTTCTTTGCCTGCATTACATAGACAGGAAAGGCGAAGCAGCCCGGTAATAACGGACTACTGATTCGTTTGGCGGGTTGTTATCGGAAAGGGGGGGGGCTGGCAGTCAAAATGAGTAGACCTCATCTGACCTGGATCTGCTCCTTTTTATCCTTGGAACACAACCAAAGGATTGATCGGTCCGCGGGTATGGGGATTTATGGTAATACTTCAACCAAAAAAGCGTTGAAACATATAGTTGTTCATTACCGATCTTTTACTCGTACCTTAGCGCTATCACTGACTACACGTGCAAAAGAATCAATATTGCATCATGGCTTTATGCTCCGTGCATGCTGCAGAAACACCATGTTCCTCAGTAGGACATAGTACACAGGAATTCAATGTGATATGAAACTGGCCCGAATTCTGATTTCCGTAGAAATGTTCCGAATGATTAAGCTCGCCAAAGCAAATACTTTGCACGAAGATTTCAAAAAGTGTACTGCGTTGATCATGTAACTGCGGAGAAAGAAGATGTATTTTTTTGACCAAGTTGCTAAAGATGACAAATGTGCATGTAGGGATTGGGCTCATGACTAGGGGTGGGGGTGTCCCCTGGGGTTAGTTCAGAAAGAAATATGTAATTGATGACTGAAAAAGATTGGAAAGATCGGATCTTTCTGCAGAACTTCGTTCATCGCGTGCGACGATTAGATATCACGACTGGAGGGTCGCCACTGCCTGATACACGAAAAGGAGGACGCTTTGGTAGGTTGTGTGAGACAGAGAAAAGTAGTAAAACTCCTAAAAATGCTATCGAAGTTAAAATGCTTGCTATACCTTACCGGAAAACCAATAATGGAGAGCCGCTTGCCCAACACATGGTTGTACAAAGCCACCGGTGCGCAGGCATGTCATCCTACATGAAGTGTCAATTTTGCTCAACTCATTTGCAGGATTCGGGCTGTTCTCTTGCAGCTCAACTCCGCAATCCATCTCTGTTGCAAGACACGGAGCGTAACAAACTGAAGGGAAAATAGTTAGCTACCCGCGCGAGGGTAGAAGCCCATTACTTTAGGCTTTCGCATCCTTTCAATAATCTTTTTCAATGAGCCCACCGTAATGCATTGCCAGTTCTAGTGGCCACCGGCCTAGGACCCCTTAGTAATACACCACGGAATGCATTAGCCACACCACAAGCTAACAGACCATGTTTAAACCTGTGCATTTGTGTTACTCAACAAAGATGTGGCGGGATGAGGCCAATGCCAGCTCTTCTAAATGGACACTGACTATCTACACGAAGAAAATGACTTAAAACCTGGCCCGTAGGCAAAAATTTCATGGATGTCGTACTATGGCAATTCCTGATAGTGTGATATCGAAATCAAGACATTGAAAAATCAAATGACTCATGGTGTGTGGTTGTGTTTGTGTTGTACGTGTGCTTTGTACAGGGAGGAAATATGTGAAAAAAATCCAATTGGGATTCTCATTCGCCTGATGGTCTGGCGAAGTCTGTTCAGACTTCTCGAGATAAAGTCTCATACCCTGAAGGGCCGGATGGAGGGTTTAATGTCGTAGACTGCGGACTCTCAATCGAGCACTCAGAAAGTCGATGAAGCCGGTCACAACCCTACCCTAGCATATTACTCTTCAGGGATCATTATATGGGATAGGGTATATTATATTCCATTTCCTTGTTAGGAACATAGGATGTGGGATAGATAAGGCAATCTTGGATGTTTGGTAGTTATTTCAATTGGTGGATGATAGGGTGGATTTCTCATATGTGCGTATCAGGTATTTCATTGGCCATGTGTATCATATCTGTTTGCAGGATACTATTCAGTCAACACTATCGTTATGTCTTCTGTGCCAAGCAATGTAGCTGCCCATGCCACTGCGACCCCTGCTCCTCACCACTCGGCCTGGTTTCATGGTAGCAGAGGCAAACGTTTTTCGTCTCTGTTGGGCGTTTGGCATCGCGGAAAGCGATCTGTCCAATTAAGACATCGTGGACCAGATTCAAATTAAAATCTCTTCCCCGGGAGGGATAGCTTAGGGTGTCCAGGTCCCCACTCTCAGGACCTCCTCGGCCCTGACCCCATCGACCGGGCAGGGGCCGCCAAAACGGGCCAAGCACCAAGTGGCTACAAATCCTAAGTTTCCGAAATCCCCTAATGTTCCCATCACGGCCCCCCATCCTCGAGATCCCGCTGGTGTACCTGGGATGGTTGGGGGGAAAATACATGGCCACCCTCAGAGAGCGATAAGAGGACCACAATTGCCTATTATGGGTTAGGGACGCGTTATTAGTGCCGAGAATCGGGCAACAATTGACTCATCTACTGAAATGATCGAGCGTACGAGCGCTGCACCTTCACGCACTGCCGACTGGGGTACGATGGCTTCGCCGATGAAGCCCATTGTTGCCGACTCTGGCACTCCTCTGTCGCTAGGAGGGTTGCCAGAGCCTCAGGTCAGAAAAAGCTTGCTTGCGGCAGGGCCCATCAGCCCTCTTTTTGACCAACTCGACGCTGAAAACCGTCGAGTCATCGCGCTCACGCCTGATCCCCAGGGCCATCTGGGTCCAGCTGGAGAGGCCATGGCCCTGATTTCAGCAAGCCCTGCCGGGGACTAGGCAGAACCCCACTATGGTGGAATCGTGGCCCACTCCAATGAGTGGATCGCGGCGGTTTCCCTCCCTGGTGGGCGAATCTCCTGCCTTGAAAGCGTATCCCAATCCCTCAAGCGGATCCAGGCTAAATCCTATGATCATCAAGGAATCCCCCACGCAAATCGAGCAGGATGAGTGTGACCAGTGGTTCCCCCTGGCGTTGAAACAGGGAAACGACGATGAGGAGGAGGAAATTAGAGTGCTGGAACGTCGCGCCCTCCATCATTCCCCTATTTCCGTTTCCTCGTCGCCTGCACCGCCTGAACCTATGTCAGGGACCTGAAATCGCCCCATGCTTGTGGAAGAATCCCCGGCTCCCCACTACATCATGGTGGAGGACCCTCCGGCCCCTCAGTGCATTGTTGTGGAAGAATCCCCGGTACCTATGAGCGGCGTCAAAGACAGCCCGTGTCTTGTCCTGGAATCTCCGGAGCCTGCGGAGGACCGGGTCAGTACTACATCTCCAGTGCCTATGAGTGGGACGAAAGATCGTCCATCCCTAGTGGATGATTCTCCGGCGGTGCCGAAGGTTAACAGTCTGTGCTGCGGGGCAGGGAATCCGGTGGAGGGAGGTTGAGCAACCCTCCCAAAAAACTTGGCCTCTCCCCCCGCAACTACATCTCCTACGGAGGACCCCCAACTGCGGGTACTGCCCAATTCGGGGGGGGATCAGGAGGTTACAACGGGATCGGAGCCTGTTTTTGCTTCCCATCCGAGAACCCAATCACCCATGGTGGTTCATGAGTCACCACAATATATTGAGGTGGAGGAGTCCCCACCGCCACCGCCGCAGCCGAATACTGCTGGTCCTGTTCTCCCTGCGCCGTAGCCCCGCCCCCGCCAGGTGGCTTACATCGAGCAGGTGCAATGAATCCCGCACCTGATTCGGCCATCTTGTGGTGAAGGTTCGGGGGGGGGGCAAGCCTCTAGTGCAAGCGCGCCAGCGCCTGTTGCTGCGCGCCCCACACCCCCGTTTTGCTCTTTGGGAGGGCCCTCTGGTACCTCCGTGGCAGGGGGGGCTGCTGGGGGGGGCGGTGGTGGGTCATCTCCTCCTCGTGGAGGGGGGGGTTCATCGTTTCGACATTCCAGGGGCCCCACTCAAACACGGGGGGAGGATGACCTACAGCACACGTGTGACTGTCCCCGGTGTGTGGTGCACTATGAAACGTGCATCCAATCTCTGATGGCACAGGTGAAGGACCTGCGACTTCAGGATCTAGAGTTGCAGCGATCCCATCAGGAACTTTCTCAGGCAGCAGCCTCTACCGCTTGCATGAGTCAGTCCTACGGGGACCGGATGACCCAAATCTTGTCTACATTGGCTAAGTTTGACACGGCGGTTCAGGGCTACCTACGGGATTCTAAGGTGATGGAGGCTAGCGTGGCGGATCATCGTAAAATGTCCAACAGCAACACGGCTAAGTGCCTTCGCGCAGTGGAGTCGCTCGCTACGCGTTCTGCCACCGTTGCATCTAGGTTCGATGCGCGGGACCACTGGTACTCCATGCCTACAGAACGCGTTACGGTGGTCCTGCCCCCGCCATCGGCGCCCGCACCCGTTTCTGATCCTGAACTGGCGGCGCCTACAGCGCCGATGGGCGCGCTATCCGGTTCATCCGGTGGTTGGTGTGTCCTTCCTTTCTCTGTCCACCCATCCCACGATTGCATCTACCATCCGAACGCTTGTCCGGATCCGGGGTGGCCGAGGGGGGGGGAAGAACACCACAAACACTCCACCCCCAGGAACCTACTTCGTGGAGGGGAACCGCCGAAAAGCAGAAGGAACCTGCTATCCCCGAGTGGAGGGCGGCACCTAAGGGCGAAGAACACCCAACGGAGCCTACGGCCCCGTGGGCCAATGAGGAGGAGAACACCTCTTCGTTGGCAAACATCGATCCCCTCACGAAAAATGTTTTTACGTCCCCTGGGAAAACTTCGTACACGCCCTCTCATCCTACGGACACGTGTACAGTCTCTCCACTGAAGGTTGCACCAAGTGCAAATGGAGGTGCACCCCCAACCATGGCTCCCCCTGCTTACCACCCGTACCAACTGCCCTTGGTGCAAAATAGTTACACCAAAGCGGTGGAGGATAGTGATATGCCCAAACCGCAATTTAATGGCCAGCTAGAGAGCTACAACGAGTGGGTGGAAAAACTTCAACAATGGTTGGGGGTGTGTGATCCCATTTACCGAAAGGCCAACAAGGCAAAAATGATTTTGAGTACCTTGCCCCCATGGCTAAAAGCGATCATCAATGCCCGGGTTGCCGAGGCCACCCATCACACACGAACGGCCCCCACCCTAAAGAAGTTGTGGGACTTTTTGGAGCAACATTTTCCACAAGTATGACCCCTCAAGGGCCGATGAAAGGTGGCGAGCCCTCACCCCCAGAGTGGTTAAAGGTCAAGTGACCCTCATCGACCTTGAAGATTTCTATGCTCGTTGGCAACCTTTGTTGCCTTTGAGCAATGAGACTCGTCCCCACGTGATCCGGGAGCTGCTCCTAAGAAAGCTCCCGTGGATCAAGGAGGAGGTCGTCAGGCAAGAGGCTAAGAATGGCCGAGACAGTTACCTGGTCGATTTCAGTGGCCTTGACCCTTGCCGGGTCGCGCCCCATTCGAAAAAGAACTCAGGAAAAATAGCGCTCAACGTTGCACTACGGTTCCTGAGATTGTTTCCTATTCTGGGCCGGGGGTGATAGTTGGCTGCAAAGACCCGTCTCTACAAGAGTGGATCTTGCAACTCAACAACACATCTCACACAGGCGGCTACACTATGAGGGTGCAGCAACGTAGGCCTCGCTTGGAGCCTGAGGATATCTACGCCCTTGCCCATAAAAGCGTATCGGAGAGGAAAGCTGTCGAACGCCTCAATAAGGGAGACAAGACAACGGTGACGTACACTCATCGCCCTTCTCACAATAGAACCGCGGTGTATGCGGTTAATGCAGATGCTACGGCGGACCTTAACACCTCCGACCCCGCTAACACCTCCGTCAACGCCGTGGGTCACCCTAAACCTCCGGCGAAGAAGACCGTCGACCCCGGGCCTAAACCACCTCCTACCTTTTGGGTTCCGTGCTCCAAACACTTACAAAACACGTAAACAAACGGAGATGGACATGTCGTGGATTGATTGGGGTGCCACCAATCGCACCCTTTGGACGTGTAAGCCTAATTCTCCATGCAATGACACTCATTGGAGCGTTGCGGGTAAGTCTAAGGGTGGTAAGCCTAAGGGTGGCGATAAGGGTGGCGACAAGAGTGGCGGTGGTGATAAGGGTGGCGGTGGTTATAAGGCTGGCGGAGGCAAGGGCGAGAAAGGAGGGAAGGGAGCGCCGTACGGGCGCGGATGTTGGTAGGAGTGCCCAGAGGCGCCCCGTTCGAAAGAAGAAACCCTCAGGCACCCCTGTGACACTACTGTGGCTCTCGTTCCATCGAGAGTCATGAAGGGGCATATAGTGACTAGTGAGATTCAAACCGAACATTTCGTTCAGGTTGTTTTGCCCAATGGTGAATTCGAGGCCCTCCGTGTTTTGGTGGATTTTGGGTGCCAAGCGGTCGCTTTGGCCAACCCCAATGTTTTTGGAGACGGAATCTCTGAAAAATATGAATCTTCCCAACGAAGGCGCCTACTCCAAGCCGATAATGAGACGCCTCTGCCGGGGGGGGGGGACGAGCAAATAGACGTCAAAATTCAATTTACGGCGGTTGTGGATGGTAGTGTTTCACTTCCTTGTGTTGCCCAATATGGCGTGTCCCCGTACCTTGTCCCGAATTTACCTTTCGATATGGTTTTGGGGCACCCATGGGGTTACGAACATTGTGTGAGCCCTTTTGCCTGTTTCAATTGTTTGTACTCTCCCCATCCAGTGCACCCCCGTTTTTGGATTGAGGACTTCCGTGAAGCTCCACGAACCGGCAAGCCATTTTTGGTTAAACCCATTCATGGTAAAGTGTCACGTCAGTCCGTGTGGGGCATAACCGTTCCAATCATTGGGGCGGTCACTCCTGTGCACCTGGCCCCGGCCATTGTGGTTACGCCCCCTGGTGGGGAACCGCCCAACGATGCGGAGGCCGAGATACACATATCCTATGCCCTGACCGCTTTTTCCGTGGCCCCCGTGCAGGCTCGGGCTTGTGCTTTGGAGCTCGTTGAATTTGCTCCCGGAACCCTTGCCCGTGATGTTCCACCCACACGGCGTGATGGGTCCATGTGGACTCAGTCGGACTATGGCCTCACGCCATATTGGGCCGCACGTGTCAAAAAGCAATTTGGCAAAAACCCCAACGTGGATGCCTTCAATAGGGTCCCGGGTATGGCCCAGGCTACCCGTTGGGTTTCGCTGCTTGAAGATTTCTTTTCCACTCCCGCGGACCACTCCAAATTGTATTGGATGTGCCCTCCCTATCATCGGTTTTCCGATTGTGTTCGGAAAATTCGGCAAGAAAAACTAGGAGCCATCGGCGCAAGGCCAAAGTGGACGCATAGGGAGTGGTGGAAAAGCCTTATGGAAATTACTTTGCAAGGGTACCACCTTCCTGGTGCGGAGACTAAAGCCCGTGTCTATCAAAATGACCACCTCAAACCCCTTCCTCAACGGGGTTGTTCTACGGTGGCACTATACGTGGACGGTGGTATTGCGGAGGAAAATTTGGCAGCCACTGAATATCATGTGGCCTCCGTTTTGGCACCAGCCGTCTCTAACCCGGATACGGATGACGAGCTGGGCATGACCTCGGAGGAAGAGTCGGACGATGAAAGGGTGGCCAACAATTTTGCTTCGTTGCGCAACCTCACATATCAGGCGACCCATAAAAAGCTCCTCGCGCCTGTTACCCTTGACCCTCCCCCGAGGATTTGGAGGCACAAGAATTCGTGCGTTCACGCATTGCGAAAATTGAAAAAGAGTTATTGGGTCCGGGGCCCACTACCGTTAAGCGCTACCAAAAACTAAAGGCGCCACACGATTGTTGGCGGCTTCCCCTGTTGGTGACGTTGTCACCACCCAGGAGCCTATTGTGTCTCCGGAGGTGGAGCTCATGAGGAAACGCATCCTTGCGGACTATGAGCGGGATGCTTTTAGCGGGGAGATTGGTCTCCGCCCGGGCCAGGAACACCCTAAGGTCTGTGGTACGGAGCGGTTGGGGTTTGCTAAACTTGACCTATACCCGAACGCCAAACCCAAGTCCGTGAAGCCTATACGGTTGGTGGGGGAGCGTGCCGCGGCTGAGCAAGAAATAGTGGAGGACTTTTTGGCTCGCGGATGGATTGAGCCGTGTCCTGCCTCCGAGTGGGCGTCCAACGGTTTCATTGTGCCCAGGAAAGAGAAGGGAAAATGGCGCCTCGTTGTGGACTATCGCCAACTAAATGAGGCTACCTTGCCCGATGCACACCATCTCCCCCTCCTTGAAAACTTGTTCGAAAATTAATCCAAACACAAAGTTTTCACTATTGTGGACTCGAGTAAAGGGTTTTATCGAATTCCCCTTCACCCTGAGTCCCGGGCTAAGACCGCCATGAATTTGGCGGGTAAGAGATACCAATGGCGTGTTATGCCTATGGGTATCAAGAATGGGCCCGCTATGTTTCAACGGGTCATGGACCATGTTTTACAGGGTTTGGATTGTGCGGACGTATATATTGATGATATTATTATTGGTTCCTCCGGTGAGAGGAGGAGGAGCTATTGGCTAACCACGACCGCCATGTGCGTGCGGTGTTGGATAGGCTAAGACAAGGAAAGTTGGTTGCTTCGGTTCGCAACACCGATTTCTTTGTTCGTTCGGTTGAGTTTTGTGGCCGTGTGTTGGAAAATGGCACACGTCGGCCGGCGCCAGGGAAAATGTTGGCGCTTCAACGTTGGGAAAAGCCGGATAATGTTCGGGAGCTCCGGGGGTTCTTGGGGCTCGCCAACTATTTTTCGGGCTATGTCCGAAACTACGCCTCCATAGCTGCTCCTTTGATTGAGATGTTGAAGAATTTGCCTAAGCATAAGGAATGGAAAAAGATAGGCCTAACATGGAATGCTTCGGCTAACGAGGTTTTTTTGAGCCTCAAGCGTGCTATTACGGATATTGTTCCCCTCCAACTAGCCGATTGGGATAAGGACTTTGTCCTCACCCCGGACGCTAGTGATTGGGCGGTGGGGGCGGCCCTACAACAGCAAGGTCCCGATGGTGCTCTGCGCCCCCTTGCCTTTTTCACCCGTACGTTGTCAGGCAGGCAATTGAATCAGAGGCCCCGGGAGCAACAATGCTACGCCATAGTGGCGGCGCTTTTGAAATGGCATGGTTGGGTGGGGAACAAGCGTGTGGAGGTCTGTACGGACCACCGTAGCCTTGAAAATAGGGCTAAGGAGGACCTCAAAACCGTGAGGGGTCCCTCTCCGCGCCAAGCACGTTGCCATGAGTTGTTCTCCAAATTCGACCTCCATGTGGTTTACACTCCGGGGCCCGTGAACCCCGTGGGTGATTTCTTGTCCCGTTGGGCTTACCCTGCTAACCCGGCGTTGGGTGATGTGTCCATGTATGGGACGGCCCAAGCGGCCGGCGATGTGCGGGGCATGATGGCGGCCGAGAAGGAGGAACTTCTCGCCCGCCCCCTTGTATTTAGTGCCGTTGTGGCGTCCGTTGTTACTAGCTCTAATGCGGCGCCTCGGGCTCAAGGGGCAACCGCGTGTGATCGACCCCCTCTGGCTTCGGCTCCAGTGGGGGGGGGGACAAAGCAAAAAAGAAAGCTTCGGAGACTGAAGCGAATTGTCATCATAAAAAGATCTTGGAAGTCCCACAAGAAAGGAACTCCCACACAAGGGGAGGATGCTCCCAATGTGTTTGAGATAAAATGGGCTAAACACTACCCAAATTGTCAATGCTAAGCAAAAATGTGGCAAGATGCCTTGAATGGGAGCTTCCAAGATGGAGTGAGGTTGGTGGATAACAAGCTCGTCCGTAATGGACGGTGGTGTGTTCCTACGCCGCTAGTGCATCGTTTGGTGGCCGAATACCACGATGCAATTCACTTAACTACCTCCAATGTGGAAAAACACTGGAAAGAAATTAACCATGGCGTGGAAGGTGAGGGGTTGTACAAAGCAGTGGAACTGCAATGTCAAACGTGTCCCTCATGTGCCATTCACGCATGACACCAAGCGCAAGCAAGGGTACATGACCCCTATGCCTATACCTATGGAGCCCATGGACTCCATAGCGCTTGATGTGTTTCACTACCCTTCAACCTCCCATGCTGGAGAGGTGTATGACTGAATGCTCCTATGTGTTTGCCGGCTTTCCGGCTACCTCATCGCGATCCCTATTCCTAAACCCAGTCATGAAGACAAGGATGAAAGGCTAACGGGTAAAAGAGCGGCCCATTTGGTAATGGAGCGCTGGGTTGATAGGTTCGGAGCTCCTCGTGACATATGCTCCAACCGCGGGCCACAATTTGTGAGCCAATGTTTCCAAACCCTTTGTTCTAAGATTGGTGCCCGCTCGACTATGTGTCTCGCGGGTAGGCACCAAGGTAATGGCAAAGCTGAAAATACTGGCAAGCAGCTAAGGCGTGCTGTTGCTAAAGCCCTTACCTTGAAGAGGGGCACTAATTGGGTGGAGGCTTTGCCCGCCGTTGTACGAGCGTGACATGAGACTACAGGTCCTTCAGGTTGTACGCCTAACGAGATTGTGTTTGGTAAACACAACCGTACTAAGGGGCCCCCTCTTGCTGAGCCTAAGGGGGTTGCCCAAGACGCCGCTCACTACTTCCAGCAGCGTGAGGAGCTTATTGCTCTTGCACGTAGGGCTATGATTCAAGTGCAAGAGACAATGGCTCATAAGTATAATAAGAGGAGGAGGATATCCCCCAATTTTTCAAAAAGGGAACGTGTATGGGTCCATCGCCAACGCAAACATCTTGGCGATAAGACTTGCCCCTATTGGGATGGACCCTATGAGGTTGCCGCCAAGAAGGCTCACAACCTCTATGTTATTCAAGTGGACCAACGGAGGTTAGTTGACGTCCATGTTGATTGCTTAATGAAGACGGTCAACTCCCCTCGCTCCCCCGTGCCTCTAAATTACACGGAGGAGGTTGCTAGAGTGCCCTCCGAGTTTGAGGAGGACACCTATAATGTCAAGAAAATATTGGGTCACCGTACTCACCGCAAGAGACTTCTCTTCAAGGTGCGCTGGGAGGGTTATACCAAGGATTTGGATAGCGAGGAACCCGTTGAATCTTCTTACCGTCCTACAATAATGGTTGGAGAGATTACTTGCAGAAACGGAATCTCACCCAAATGATTGACCTTCTGGCCCACCCTGGTGGACGGCACTCATGAGCGTGCCACGAAAAGAAAACCCTAACCAATATGGGGATATAATATTGCTTTGGGAAGGGAGCAGAGAGCGAGAAGCGGTGGGAGACAGAAAAGAATATGAAGATAACGTGCATGCACGGCGCGCTCCTCGGTTACAAAAATCCCCACCGGAGCAAGGCGGTGGGTACCGCATGTTTATTCCACCGTCTACCTCTCTCACCGCCAAAGGCTTGAGAGTCCTTGGGGTGGGGTGGCGTGGCATAAAGCCTGGGGCGGAAGTGGGACGTGTTCTTTCGGGGGTGTTAATGCCATTCTAACCCCTATCCTTCGGTCTTACTGGAGCGCTCCTACCACCACCAGGACAAAGTCCTGCCCACGATGACGCCCCCCGTCAAGGGTGCTAACAACGTGGCAGGCACTTCCCGAAGACTCTACCGGTTTGTGCGCATGGTGGTGCTTTCAAGGTTTCGGAGTGCTCCCCCGTACCTAAACCACGACTCCACGACCGTCTCTGACCCGTGACCCAAGCCAACGAGCTGAAACATTTGCTCAAAATGGCGAAGGCTTGAAAACTTCGTTGGGTTGGCGGGTACAACCCATTTTCTTTTTTTCTGTTGGGCGTGATGGTTTTCCACCGCTTTGCCCTTGTCCACACGACGGTAGGGTATACAAGGTACAAAGTACTCGTGTGGCTCACATTACGTGGAAAACCTTTTGTGGCGTGCAAAATTGCCACTACATACGGCGAGGACTTAAGACTAGAGGGAGGGGTCGTCCTCTACACACAAGTATTGTAATATTAATTGCAATAGGTGCCTTTGCCCCGTCACTCCATGAGTGGGTGGGGTCTTTAAAGGGAATGGCGTTGCGGATTTGAGCCATCTCTGCCGCCTGCGTATTTATCCCCGGTCGCTATGCGTGCCCGGGTTGGGAGTGGGTACCCTCCATTGCCATTGCATCGGGCCGCATGCTGGCTGGGTGTTTTCTTCAAGTCTTTGATGAATTTCACGGGGGATATTCCTGCCTGCAACGAGAGCGAACAAACAACATGAAGAAAAGGACGAGTGTGCACATGCATATGTTTATGAGAGGATATGTATGGTGATATTTTCTCTAGAGTTATCCGCGAGTGGGCTTGGATTTCCACAACACCCGAGGGGTCCTCTATCCCAACGCCCAACCAAACGGGTTGGGATATGGGCGTGGCATTTTTTTTGTGGAGGCCCATGCGTGGACGTGGGTTTACACAACACACACGGACCTCCCTCTCCGTGAGACACCAAAATCGGGTGTGCTCCGTGTCTGTTTGATCTCGTGCGTTTGTGTGCATGCGCATATTTTAGCTACGGGAGTATATGGGTACCTATTACGTGGGTTATCACCCGCCCCCCGATCAAGCAAGACCTAGGTTTACCTACCTTTGGGTTTTGTCACCGTGTACACCGTAGCAAGTTTACACACCGAGGTGTAAACATGCACCGTCATACACGGTGTATGGGGGTAGGGGGAGTAAAAGGCTCCTTCGGGGCGTGTCATGGTGCCCCCGGGGAGCTGGGTGGGCTGATATACCAGCGGGACAGTACGGGCAACCTCCAAGGGTTGGCGCACGGAGGTGACCCCCTGCCTTACTGCCCGCTAACACACCCACCGACAAAGGTAACACTCAAGCTAACCTAAGTGTCTATACGCACGCCCCCAAGACACACACGAACACCAAGCAACAAGGTGCAAAATCGATACACGTGTTTGCTTGTGAGTATGTTTACCGTTTGTTGTATGAACGTGAGTGGTTTGTGGGAGATTTTGTTTGTGTGGGCGTGTGAAGACATGTGCCCCAAGGCTGCCACTGCCAAACCCACATCCTGTGATGCCCTCCGGGCAGAAGCGTTCCTCCGGGCCCTGCCAATGGGTGTGCGCGCACCAGTATGTCTTGTGTTTGTCACCGTGCATCGCTCTATTATGTGTATATGTGATATATATAGGTAATATGGCTTCTAGGTGGAGGGTTAGAAGTGGGGTCAGGTTATTATTATATGGTTATGAGGTTTGTCTTTTTAAGTGTGTCTACTCACACCCTCATCCCATCTCCGTACCTCCTCCTTTACCCTCTAGGTGGTGCATCACCTGTGACACGCATGCTAAATTAAACATCCACACGGACACGGCCCTTGGCTGAGCCGTGCCCGTAGCATTCAGCCAAAACCGTGGCTGGTTTCTGGGACTCCACGATCCATTCTCCTCATTCCGTTCCACTCCTCCGATACCCCACATATTCATCTTTGTTGTGTGTCAGGTCAGTTTCCAAGTGGGCCTTTGGCTAGGCCTTGTCTGAGAATTTACAAGCAAGTGAGCAAGCAAGCTTACATCTTACAAGCAGGAGCTCATTCGTTATTACAAGCGTTGAACAAGCACATCAAGCAACATCAAGCACATCAAGCTCTCATAAACTGTCCGAAGCATGAAGGTGGAAGGTCTGGGCATCGTACCCGTGTTGTTTTTTCCGCCTAGTGTTGGTGGTACTTACCCTGAGGCCATCGTGGCCTCTTTCCTCTAATTAGTGAGCTACCGCGCGCACGGTGGGCCATCGTGGCCGTGTTTGTTAAGTGGCCTAAGCATGCACAAGACAGATGCAGGCACAAGACAGTAATGCATCGCAAGGCAACAGTATGACAAAATCGCAGTGTTCACTGTTCCAGGGTGTGAAAAAAGGGCTGTGGTGGCTGTAGGGACTGTTATCACGGTTGCCCCGCGTTGCACTACAGGACAGGACCGTTAGCCCCCCGTGGTAACAGTCCCCTGGCCAAAGGCCATCAGGTTTTGTGGTGTCCTTTGTGTTTGTTTCCCTGACCTCTATCTCTACCATCCCACGTGCTCCCTGCCGCAGGCGCAGTCCTCAGCTACTGTCAGTGTGTCCCGTCCCTGTTGCTGGCCTTTCTTTGTCAAAAGTAAAATTTTGGCACTGTTGCGTCGCGCCGTTTTGCATGTACCATTACCTTCGGATTTGTTGAAAAGTGTGATTTCACTTTGCCTTTAGTTTCAATTCCGGGTAAAGATACCAATTTGTACCTGCTGGACCCCACAGTGCCTTATGCGACACGCGGGGACCAGACTCTGCGCCGAACAGCTCGCGATTTCGCCTATTACTTATTGCGGGATCTGCCAGATCCAGCTGATGGATTTACCGATTTTGGCGGTGGTTCGATTCCCACCGATCGGAGCTACTTCAGCGGCCGTGAGGCCGGCTCCGAGAATGCCTGCGTAGGTTCGATTCCCTATGGAAGGGAATCCTGCTAACCTGCCATTTGCTGCTGATTGTGACTGCTACGTTCCTCTTGGGCATATACTTCCTGCCCATGGCAGTCGTTTTAAGTGGGGGGGTGCAGCAGGTCACAACCCTACCCTAACAATTTACCCTTAAGGGATCATTTTATGGCCCTATGTATGGGATATATATGGGATAGGGTATATTATATTTCATTTTCTTGTTAGGAACATAGGATGTGGGATAGATAAGGCAATCTTGGATGTTTGGTAGTTATATCAATTAGTGGATGATAGGGTGGATTTCTCATATGTGCATATCAGGTATTTCATTGGCTATGTGTATCATATCTGTTTGCAGGATAGTATTCAGTCAACACTATCGTTATGTCTTCTGTGCCAAGCAATGTTGCTGCCCATGCCACTGCGATCTCTGCTCCTGACCACTCGGTCTGGTTTTATCGTTAATTGAGTCTGTACCAGGCAATCTAGCGAAAGTCAACGAAGGTTAACGTACCTGAAGTGGTTCGATAACAAATTGGAGGAGAAACTGGCTCTTTAGACCAAATCACTTGAATCAATGATCGCAAAGTCTGGAAAAGAGATTCATTGCGCCTAACTTGCAGTACTCCAACCAAAGCCGAATAAATACGAATGTATTGTTCTTGGCTGCGATGCAATGCTCTCGGTATATTGAGCAAAAGGTGCTCATGGAGCAATGTAGGGCAGATGAATTACCAACAATATTGCATTTTGAGCCTTGAGCAACCCTCTGCAATATGGAAGCAAGGTAATAAGCATGAAATATAACATTTGCAAAGTTAAAAGCAATAAATGAGTGACCTTACGGAACAAAACGAGTGAAATGCAATCCAGAAGAGAGTGGAATGCGTCACTTGTCAAACACTTGCCTTCACGGCCGTGCGATGAAGGATGACATGCATGGTAGCGCAAAATGGGGACAAATCAGTTTCTAGGCAGGGGGCGCCAGGCCCCCCCCCCCCCCCGCACAACGCACCCCAGCGTGGACACGCCACGCCACCCGCTACACAGCCCACATGCGCCGCCACGGGGCAGGCACCGGGCACCGGCTCCTCACCTGGCCCACAGACCCGCCTGACGCCCTGCAGGAGGCTGAGGAGACGCTTGGCATCATGACCAAGCAAGTGTTCCAACTGAAGGACACCTTCCCCACGTCCAAGCCCGACGTCCCCGCCACCTGTGCACACCCCGTGTTTGCACCGCGCCACGCACCTGTACAACAGCCCCAGGGCGCGCCTCCTCAACAAGTACGGCCCAATGCCCAGCGCCGCCAAGGTGCGAAGAAGCGCAAAGCCCCCACACAGGCCAAACCTGCACCTAAGCCAAAAGCCAAGCCGAAACGTTGGACCGCAGAGGAAGCCAGCGCCCTGTATCCCGAGTATGCCATAGGTATCTGAGTGCAGCTGCCCTTCGAATCCGCCACGGCCGCTGGCCCCTCCACGTGGATATGGGCCGCAGGTGAGGTCAAGCACCGGTACCACGTCACGGGGGACCACCAAGGGTTCAAGATCCACGTCAAGTGGGACCCAGCCACCCCCAACGACAAGAAGGTGTGGCGCACCATCGAACTCTGGCGACACCGAAACGGTCGTGAGATGGTCTCCATGCAGCTGTGCACCCCCAACACAGAGCACCTCACAAGCACCGAGGATACGGGCGAGGTCCACAATGCATGGCCCCTACCTCAGACCCAGAAGCGGAACCGCAAGGCGCCCACAGCTCAGGGTGTCATCGACCTCCTCGACGCCTGACGGGGCCCGGGCCGGACATGGCCCACCGCCACAACTACCGGTCCCCAGCAACCGGCGCCTACGGAGGCCAACGCCCGCATCAACATCGTCAACAAACCAGCGGTCACCCACGACCCCACCAAGGGCGCCACACTGCAAGCCATGCCCGGGCAACACCCCCAAGGCGCAGACCTCCTTGGGCTCCGGGAACAATCCCTCCGCAGAGCAGACCAGCCCGAACCGGCACCGATCCTTGTCCCGGAGGGGAACAAATATCACACCCACTGGCAACGGGGGGTACCCCTCTACCACAGGACGTCGGTCACGGTGCATGCCCACCCCGACCTCGGAGTGGATGGTTGCCTCGGGGCGTACGAGTGCGAGGGACCCGGATGGCAGCTAAACGTGCTACTCACGCACGTCCCATTCAGGGAGGATACCAAAGACTTCCTAGACGCCCTGAGCCTGGCGTCCCGCCGCCTCTCCCTCCTGGCACCCACCATCACCATAGGCGACCTGAACGCCGCCCCCACTGACGACAGGCGCACCGGCCCGCCCACAGCCACTGACATAGCCGTCTGGGACGCCATGCACCAACTGGGCCTCACCAACCTCACAGCAGGACTAACCGGCACACCCTCCCATGACCCTCACCAAGCCGGCGCCCATCCCTCCCGCATCGACACGTGCTACGGAGACCCAACCACGGTGCGCGTCTACGAGGCAACCTACGGGGACCTCTCGCCCGCGAGCACGGGCCGCCGACCCCTCTACATGGACCTCATCATCCCCAACCTACCCCCACCCACGGCCACCCTGCCAGGTGACACCATTCCACCCACACTGCCGTTCCCCGCCGAGGACGACCACGGCGCCTGACACAGGTATAACAGGGCCCTACACGCCATCTTGCGCCGCCCTGATGCGCAAAGAACCACCACCACCATGCGCCGGGCGGCACAAGCATGCGGCATGGAGCGCGACACCAGCCACACGGGAGCACCACGGGACCTCACCCTCCAACAGCTTGTCCATGACATCTGGACCACAAAAGAGGAACTCGCCACCCTGCTGCGCCCCAGCACACCAGGGGCACGAGACCAAAACGCCCATCTCCGCACACTCCTCACCACCCGCCGCCACCAGTTCCAGGAATGGCACGCCCACCGCATAGCGGCCGCAGCCCAGGAACGCGAAAAATACGGCAGAAACAACACGCCGTACAAGTCCCTGCGGTACGTCAGCCGCGTTGTGGAGTACACGGGGCGCCTTACCATCCACGCGGTGTGCACCCCCGAGGGGCCCTCACCAACGACCCAGATGCTGTCCTGCAGGCAGTCCTGGACAGCTTCCAGGCACAACACGGGGACGCCCTCTCCGAGCTCGACCCCCATACCAGAAGCACCATCCGCAAACATCTGCCAAAGGTCTTCAACCGGGAACAGCGGCGCGCCATCGAACACGATCCCTTCAGCATCTCAGAACTGCAACGCGCCCTAGACCGCCTAAAAAAGGGGGTCGTGCCCGGCGTCGACGGACTACGGGCGAAGCGTACCAACGCTCCACCCTGCCCGTCAAGTGCCGCCTGGCAGCCCGCCTGTGGGACATCGTCACGGGCACCACACCCATCCCCCCAGAGTGGGCCAACCTGGTCCACCCCCTCTACAAGACGGGGGACTGGGCGCAGCCGGGAAACTGGCGGCCCATAGTCTGCGCCACCACCAAAGTCAAGCTGGTGTGGACGCTCATCCCGGGCCAAATCGCGCCGGTGGTGTTCGCCCACGTGCTGGCCAGCATGTGGAGGGCCATGGCCGGCAGGTCTCCCCACGAGGCCATCTTTCTCCAGCCCACCGCGCTGGACATGAACCCCTACGAGATGATTGTAGCATCCCTCGATGTCCAAGGCGCGTTCCCCCATGCCCCGCACCGGCTCCTCACGGACTTATGGGATGCCATGGGCCTCCCGTTCCTATCCTTCATGACCGGGTACATTCAGACCCGGCTCTACGCCGTCATCACAGCCGCAGGCCTTACCCTGTGGACCGGCACAGACAGCGGGATCCCCCAGGGTGGTGCCGACGCCCCTTCCTCCACCTCCTCGTCACCCCCCCGCTGGCATTTAAGCTGGCACGGGTATACCCGAGATACGCCCCATACCCGCTACGGTCCCCTCTCATCGACTTCGCGGACGACAACCTCCTGACTACGCCCAACGGCCACCGCGACCCAGGGAACGCAGGGCTATGAACGACCACCGAACAGGCATCCGCCATTCTCCAGCTAACCACAACCTACCTGGCCGCCCACCAACTCCTGGTGCAGCCCCGCAAATTGGTCGGGCTAGCCGACATCGGGACCCCCGCCCCCCACATCTGAAAAGGCGAACCCCTACACCTGGAGGACACCACAATCCCCCTGGGAGTCACAAAGGCGACGCGGCACCACCGCATCGCACTCCCAAGCAAGCTGGAAGGGCGCCTCGCCCGACTACCCCAGCTTGCCAGGGGGGACCTCCTGTCTACACAGGGTTTGGCATACTTCATGGAAGCGGTGCGCAACGCAGCCATCAGGTACCAAGCGCTGCACCTCCCGATCCCCCAAGACGCCCTACGCCACGCCCGACAGCAAGTGACAAAGGCATGGGCGCAACACGGAGGCTGGCCCACGTCTTTCCCGTAGGAGGCCATGATGGCCCACTGGCAATACTACGGGGACAATACAGGCGCCCTATTTGACACGGCCTATGCCAAACGCGCAGCGCGACGCCTACACAGGGTGACACACAACCACCAACCCGAGGTTCGCGAAGCGGCAGCCATACACATAAAAGAAGCGCAAATGGCCCGCAACACCTGCCCCCGGTGGATACTGGCACAACACGGGGTCCCCACCTCCGTGGGCACCGGCATCTGGGCCCAGCTGCAGCTCCTTCTACCGCACCACAAGCACGCCAACCTGACGAACCACCACTGCGATCAGCAGGGCCCACTCGTGGCCAGGCACATTGACGTGCACCGACACCTCGCAGGCGAGGTGGACACCCTACGCCTCATCGGGGCCACCATGACCATATTATACATCACTCCAACGCAGATGAGGGTCATGGCCCAGTGCGGCGCCCACACGCCCCGTTTCTTTCCCACCCGCCATGGCCAGCACGCTGCGTCTTCCAAGCATACCGCCGCGCATGCGCTACGAAGGCAGGGCGCGAGATGCCGGGGCCCAAGGACATCGACACGGCGTACAAGACTTTCCAACACGAGCACCCTCGGCCCCGCCCAAGCGAGCACAAGACCCCGGACGACGGCAGCACGAAGCAAAATGAGCCCATCCCGTCAGCTGAAGGCTGGACACCACCCACCATGCTGCTGCTAGCACCAAACGGCCACAAACACGCTACCTGCACTGTCCAGCGACACCATGCCGCCTGGTCCATCCCGAAACACAACGCCCCGGAGACCGATGTACCACCAGTCAGACACAATGACCAAGGCATACCACGCACGTGCTGACACTGCGGCCCGGCAGCCCTTGACACTCCGTGGCCCCTGCTGCACCTCATCTTCACCCACTACCAAACCCCCACCGCCGCCGCCACCGCCGGCGAGCAGGCATGGCTCTCCCCCTGGTTTCACACGGTACCCCCAGGCCACCCAGCACACGTAGCCTGGACTCAAACACCCACGGCGACATGGACATTCACCAACGAGCGGGCAGACCCACAAAACGTGGCCATAGAGTTGGACCGCTGCAACCCACACCGCGCAGGACCTCAGGAAGCATCCATGCGCCCCCTACAGCACAAATGCCCCAACCTCCGCGGCGACAAAGACCACAAGGAACGGTGACAGACCATCATGTGCCAGAAGTTCCACGCAAATACGGGATACCTCTTCCACCTGATGTACGCGGACATCACCCAGGGGCGCCCCGACAGAGGCCTCCTCAGCCTCACCCCACGCGCCCAGGCCATCACTACCCAGGGGATAGGCGTCTATGCGACGCCCCTACTGCAACCGAGGCAAATCACCACCAGAACGGCCCAAGGGAACCCCGTCTACGTCTATCACCCCACAGCAGTCGTCCGCCTACCCGTACCCAGCGTCACCGACATCATTTACTTGACTGACACCTCCGGCACCCAGCAACGCACCCCCACGGTCGGTTGTGCCTCCGTGCGCATGACCCGGCACGCGGACGGCCTCCACGTGGAACACCGCACTGGGGCCACCATCTTTGTGGCGTCCTCCCAGGGCGAACTACGCACCCTGGCAGACGCCGTCACCGCCACACCACCATCCGCAACGATCCGGCCTCGCAACATCTGGGTAGTCGTGGACGCCACAGTCGACATCCATCTCACCAGGCGCCTCGCGACCTGCTTCTCCACAGGGCACTCGAATCCGGCCACACCACACAAGCATTGGGGCTATGGATGGCATTCAGGGGCAAGCACCCCGGGGGACGCCCTACACATCGTCAAACAGGAGTCTACCGCTACACGTACGGCAATGGACGCGCAGACACGCATGCCAAACACCAGAACACCAACCACACCCCAGAGCTCGCACACGTGCGACTAGACACCCGATACCACAGCCACATGCAGCACCTACCCCCGATACCCTCGGCCACAATGCCCCCCCAATGAATGGCCGAGGACACGCCTTACACGGATCGAGACACGCAATACCACTACCCCAAACCCGTGCAACAGCTGGCCACCACGCTGGGCCACCCAGCGAACACCAAGCTCCTACGACGGCTCGAAGACACCGTCAGTATCCCCGTCTATTACTCTGCCCTACGCCCGGATAGCCTCCCAGCACACCTACAAAAACCTTGACTCCAGCTCATTCACCAACCGCTTCCGCTCCTCACCCCATACCACCGCTCCTCACCCGGCGCCCCTCGATCCACGTCCCCGCAGGATACACCAAATGCATCTGTGGCCACGCGGAAGAAGAAACCTGGTACCATTTCAAGACGTACCCCCTGTACCGAGGACTGGACACCCTCACAGACTGGAACCCAACCCACACCATCGCACAGCACGCCGGATGGCAACCCAACAACTCGGCACCATCCTCAAGCAGATGGAGGTACTCGGGGCGGTCCGCAGGGGACTCGTCCCCACTGCGGTCTACACCTTGCTACGCACCCACGCGGAAGACCCCCAGGCCACAGCAGCGCACAAGCCACGGACGGCCGTTGCCAAGACAGCAAAGCAGCTCACATACCGCACCCACAAATATCTGCAGCATGCAGCCAACCTGCCCCAAACAGACCAAGCCCACCTCCTGAAACTCCTGTTCTACCAACCGCGAGAACCTGCCCCACGACATACCACCCAACACGGGACCCCCCACCACGCCTACACTGAAACCAGACCGAGTGGTCAGGAGCAGAGATCGCAGTGGCATGGGCAGCAACATTGCTTGGCACAGAAGACATAACGATAGTGTTGACTGAATAGTATCCTGCAAACAGATATGATACACATAGCCAATGAAATACCTGATATGCACATATGAGAAATCCACCCTATCATCCACTAATTGATATAACTACTAAACATCCAAGACTGCCTTATCTATCCCACATCCTATGTTCGTAACAAGGGAATGGAATATAATATACACTATCCCATATAAATCCCATGTATAGGGCCATATAATGATCCCTTAGGGGCAATATGCTAGGGTAGAGTTGTGACCTGCTTCACCCCCCGACTTAAAACGACTGCCACGGGCAGGAAGTATATGCCCAAGAGGAACGTAGCAGTCACAAACAGCAGCAACTGTTGGGTTAGCATAGATTCCTTCCTATAGGGAATCAAACCTGCGCAGGCAATCTTGGAGCCGGCCGCACGGCCGCTGAAGTAGCTCCGATCGGTGGGAATCGAACCGCCGCCAAAATCCAGAAATCTATAAACGGGATCGCGCAGATCCCGCAATAAGTTGTAGGAGAAAGTGGGAGGTGTTGCGCGCAGAGTCTGGTCTCGCGTGTCGCATGAGGCATTGTGGTGTCAAGCAGGTAAAATTGGTGTTTTTATGCAGAATTAAAACTAAAGGCAAAGTGAAATCACACTTTTAAACAATTCTGAAGGTAACAGTACCTGCGAAACAGCACAACGCGACAATGCCAAAATTTTACTTTTGGGAACGAAATGCTAGCAACAGTGACAGGAGTGCCTGACAGCAATTGAGGACTGTGCCTGCAACAGGGACCACCTGGGAAAGTGTAATACGGTAGTAACTAACCCCAATTTTGCCAATCCTGCAACTGGTTCAATCTGAACAATAATCTCCAATAATGGGCCGTATTTCCCAAAACCTATGTTTTCTTGGTGTACTTGGCAGAGAACACAAACCCTCAGATCCCTGGTAGCACTTCTCAAGTCTTGAATGAGTGGAATCTTGAATATGCTCTCACGGAGTGATTTATTTGCAATCCTGCAACGTAGGTTTCAACCTATAGGAGTAGAAGTAGACATATCATTCACACTCAATCAAGAATTGAGTCTCATGCAGAATTGCACATGCACACATGGGCTTCCCATATAGGCAAATCCTAATGTGTGTCTACAAAATCACACCTATGCACTCTTGCACATACAAAATGCAACCAATTTACTATAAAGCGCCCTACACTGAATCCCTAATAGCTACAAAGCTAAATCAGTGTTATGGGGGGAATGCCAAACCCATTGCACTCCCCTCCCAAGCCTGAACATGGGTGTTCAGCCATTTTTGGGCTGAAAATGTACAAACGTGGGTTTGGTGTTGTCCCATGGGCAGCCATAGTATAGGGAAAAAATGCCTTTAAGCACCTGATTTCCATTGAAATCAGTATGTGGGTCTCACCTGCAGTCATACCCACTAAAAACTGTGCTGGACGTGATACAACTTTGCTTTAATTTTACAAAAGCATTGCAGCGCTCTCTGTCCAAAAAGCTGCTGTGTGTTACCCCATCCTGGGTGGCTGGGCTGCCCCCTCACTACTTACTGCAAAAGTTTCCAACCCTGCAGCTTTCATGAAAAGGAGGGGAAAAAATACAAACACCAATACCTGCACTGCAACCCTGGCAACCTTGCACAAGAGAAATCAGTGGATCAGGTATATAGGCATGCACAGTGCACAGTGTTTGTAACATTGCACAGGCAAAGCACTGTGCAGATCTCTGTACTCAGTAAAGTACAACGCAGCGCTGCACTGAGTGTGCAGCTGCTGATGGTATAATGCTGATACAATTATAAAAAAATATAATCATATAACTCAAATGTGAGTAAAATCAGTGCTCAAAAGGCAAACAAAAGCAAAAGCACTTAAGCGTGCAACCCTTGAAACAAAAGTTGTACCAGTTTCGTTATCACACGCTGTAGCTGCACACGCTGTCCTCCTGGTTGCCCTCTTTTTGTTCTCCTGACATTTGCTTCGTTGTCGCTTTCACTGGATGCTTGAAACTGTTGTCGCCGTTGCATCTTGCCACTCGCCTGCTGTCGCCCTTTTGAACCAGCATAGCGTGTTCCATGGTCGCCATATTCCCTAGTACTGGTGTCCCCGAATCCTTCTACTTCTGTGATGTCCTCCCTTTCACTTGGGTTCTTGTCGTAACCAGTCCGTGCCTTGGTTTTTGTTTTTCGAACACTTCGCTCCAGCTTGCGTCGGTCATCGGCACCGCCATTCAACTCCCCCTCCGGCTGTCTGGTTCTCATCTCGTTCATCTCCCCTCTTTTGCACCTCGCCGTGTTTGCCTCCTCGTAGTTCATCGTCGCCTTATCTCCTCTCGTGTCCCTCACGCCCTTGGTTACTTCGTACTTGTTCGCCAACTGCTGTAAATATCCCTGTATTTCGTCATGGGTAGGCAATACCTCAACTCGGCTCCTCAGTTCTTGTATTTGTCGCTGTCCCATCGTCAGTGGCAACAAGATCTTGCCCAGAACCATCTTGACCTCTTCCATTCGTTGTTCGAAGGTCGCCAACAGCCCGCTACTCCTTTCCATCAGTCTTCGCGCAGCTGTTACCAGCTCCTCTTGCTGCTCTTTGAGCTTCGTAGTCTCCTTCTCGAGCTGCTTGTTTTGGACTTCCCATATTGCCTGCTCTGCACGATTGCGGCTTCCCTGCTCCTCATCTTTCGCCTGTTCTTCTAAATCCTTTCGCCGTACTTGCTGCTGCAGGCGTGTTCCAAACTCTGTAAACGCCTGCCGCAACCACTGGGTCATGGCTTTTGCCTCCTCGTCCAATACCTTGTGTCGCGCAGCATGCTCACGGTCCACGGTGATCTCCAAGGCACACTGAAGTTGTGCTCGTCGTTGCGCCGCTTGCTGTTGTTCCCACTTGCTTCTGTAGTTCTCTCCATCATCGCCACGGCAGCCGGCATGTTGTCCCCAGCCGTCATAGTCCCTAGAAACATGCGAGACAGGACGCAATGCAGAAGAATGCCCTGGAGTTAACTGTAACGACGAAGATGTTCCTACTTTGTAGCCATCACGGCGTCTGTTCCTGCTTGTTACGAAGTGACAGGATTCACGTCTCTTTTTCCTGAACTCTCGTTTGTCAGAGGACTTGCGCTGAACAGGACTTGCGCTGCGATACTTGCAGTTGCTGCAGCTGCTGACAAGCCGATCTCGAGGCATTCTGCAGGGCTACTAATTCCAATCCAGCTCCAAATACACCAATGAGGGGCAAATAAATTGTAATACGGTAGTAACTAACCCCAATTTTGCCAATCCTGCAACTGGTTCAATCTGAACAATAATCTCCAATAATGGGCCGTATTTCCCAAAACCTATGTTTTCTTGGTGTACTTGGCAGAGAACACAAACCCTCAGATCCCTGGTAGCACTTCTCAAGTCTTGAATGAGTGGAATCTTGAATATGCTCTCACGGAGTGATTTATTTGCAATCCTGCAACGTAGGTTTCAACCTATAAGAGTAGAAGTAGACATATCATTCACACTCAATCAAGAATTGAGTATCATGCAGAATTGCACATGCACACATGGGTTTCCCATATAGGCAAATCCTAATGTGTGTCTACAAAATCACACCTATGCACTCTTGCACATACAAAATGCAACCAATTTACTATAGAGCGCCCTACACTGAATTCCTAATAGCTACAAAGCTAAATCAGTATTATGGGGGCAATGCCAAACCCATTGCAGAAAGTAGTGCTAGAGGTCAGGGAAACAATGATGCTTTAATGTTGCATTCTGCCTTGTGCCTGCCTGTGTCTTGTGCATGCTTAGGCCACTAAAAAACACGGCCACGATGGCCCACTGTGCGCGCGGTAGCTCACCAATTAGAGGAAAGAGGCCACTATGGCCTCAGGGTAAGCACCACCAACACTAGGCACACAAAACAACACGGGTACGATGCCCACACCTTCCACCTTTGTGCCTCAGAGCATTTCTGAGGGCTTGCATGTGCTTGATGTTGCTTGATGTGCTTGCTCTTAACGCATGTAGTAACGAGTGAGCTCTTGCTAGTAAGATGTGAGCTTGCTTGCGGACTTGCTTGCAAATGTTCAGACAAGGCCTAGCCAAAGGGCCACTTGCAAAGTGACCCGACACACAACAAGAATGAATCTCGCGAATTGCCAGTGCAGCTTCGTGGAGTGTCAAAAACCAGCCACGGTTCTGGCTAAATGCTACGGGCACGTCTCAGCCAAGGGCCGTGTCCGTGTGGATGCTTAATCTAGCATGTGTGTCACACGTGATGCACCACGTAGAGGGTAAAGGAGGAGGTACGGAGACGGGGTGAGGGTGTGAGTAGACACACTTGAAAAAACAAACCTCCTAACCATATAATGATAACCTGACCTCACTACTAACCCTCCACCTAGGAGCCATATTACGCATATATATCACATATACACATAATAGAGCGATGCACGCTGACAAACACAAGACATACGTGTGCGCGCACATTCTTTGGCAGGGCCCGGAGGCACACACCAGCCCAGAGGGCACCACAGGGTGTGGGTCTAGCGGTGGCGGCCTTGGAGCACACGTTGCCACACACTTACACAAACAAAATATCCCACAAACCACTCACCTACATACAACAAACGGTAAACATACTCACAATAGAACACGTGTAAAGATATGCCACCTTGTTGCTTGGTGTTCGTGTGTGTCTTGGGGGCGTGCGTATAGACACTTAGATTAGCTTGAGTGTTACCTTCGTCGCTGGGTGTGTTACCTGCGGGCAGTAAGGCAGGGGGTCACCTCCGTGCGCCAACCCTTGGACGTTGCCCTTAATGCCCCGCTGGTATATCAGCCAACCCAGCTCCCGCGGGGCACGATGACATGCCCCGAAGAAGCCTTTTACTCCCCCTACCCCCATACACCCTGTATGACGGTGCATGTTTACACCTCCGTTTTTAAACTGCTACGGTGTACACAGTTACAAAACCCAAAGGTAGGTCAACCTACCTCTTGCTTGATCGGGAGGCGGGTGATGACCCACGCAATATGCAACCATACACTCCTGTAGTTGAAATAAGCGCATGCACACTCACGCACGCAATCAAAGAGACACGGGGTAGACCCGGTTTTGGTGTATCACGGAGAGGGAGGTCCTTGTGTGTTGTGGAAACTCAAGTCCACCCACGGGCCTGCACAAAAAAATGCCACGCCCGTATCCCATTCCGTTTGGTTGGGCGTCGGGATAGAGGACCCCTGGGGTGTTGTGGAAATCCAAGTCCACTCGTGCGGAACTCTAGAGAAAATACCAACATACATATCCTCTCATAAACATATGCATGTGCACACCCGTCCTTTTTGTCATGTTGTTTGTTCCCTTTCGTTGCAGGCAGGAATGTCCCCCGTGAAATTCATCAAAGACCTGAAGAAAACACCCAGCCAGCATGCGGCCCCATGCAATGGCATTGGAGGGTACCCACTCCCCACCCAGACACGCATAGCGACCGAGATAAACACCCAGGCGGTAGAGATGGCCCAAATCGCAACGCCATTTCGTTTGAAGACCCCACCCACTCACGGAGTGATGGGGCAAAGGCACCCATTGCAATTCATATTAGTACACTTGTACGTAGAGGATGACGCCTCCCTCTAGGCTTAAGTCCTCGCCGTATGTAGCGGCAATTTTGCACGCCACAAAATGCTTTTCATGTATTGTGAACCACACGAGTACTTCGTACCTTGTATACTTCACCCTCGTGTGGACAAGGGCAAATCAGTGGAAATTCATCACGCCCAACACAAAAAGGGAAAATGGGTTGTACCCACCAACCCAAAGAAGCTTTGAGTCCTTCGTCAATTTTGAGCAAATGTTTTAGCTCGTTGGCTTGGGTCACGGGTCAGGGACGGTCGTGGTTTCCGTACGGGGTGGCACTCCAAAACCGTACAACCACCACCATGCGCACCACCCGGTAGAGTCTTCGGGAAGTGCTTGCAACGTTCATAGCACCCTTGATGGGGGGCGCCATCGTGGGCAGGACTTTGTCCTTGTGGTGGTAGCAGCGCTCCAGTAAGACCCAAGGAGAGGGGTTTGAATGGCATTAAGACCCCCGAAAGAACACGTCCCACTTCCGCCCCAGGCTCTACACCACGCCACGCCACCCCAAGGACTCTCAAGCCTTTAGCGGTGAGAGAGGTAGACGGTGGGATAAACATGCGGTACCAACGCCCTGCTCCGGTGGGGATTTTTGTAACCGAGGAGCGCGCCCTGCATGCACGTTATCTTCATGTTCTTTCCCGTCTCCCAACCGCTTCTCGCTCTCTCCTCGTTTCCCCAAACAATAATATATCCCCATACCCACCTACATTGTAGGACACAGCACCGCCACCACACTGCACCACACTGCACCACTGCATGCACAGTACTGCGCACCAAAAAACCTTACCGATCCATTGAGTCTCTTTTGTTTGAGCCATCAATTGGAACTTTTCTTTTCTATTTTTTCGGGACCATTAAGGCAAGAGCGCAAGACTTGAGCAGAATGACAGGGCTTTGTACTTTAGTAATTCTCAGATCAGCTACAGGGCTCCAGACTGACCTCAGGCAAGCCAGATTGTTCCAGTCTGTTTTTCTTTTTGCCCCTGCACTTGCTCACTTCTCTTCGGTCAGTCCACTGGTCCAGTTCTCAATGTATCGTTTTTTGTGATTCTTCCTTTTGCCTTGGTATAGGCTATACATCCCTTTGCATCTCTCACCGAAATGGCCTCCACTAGTATTTTAACCTTTTCAGGCCCATGGTGCAACTCATGCAGTGTTTTCACCCTGACTTGGTTTGTAAATACCCGCGGCTGTCCTTCAGAGAGCTTCAGCTCACCATGAACACTCACTTTGCCCATGGTTAGGCCGCTTTGATGCAATGCTTTGGGCGGGGGACCGCCATGCCTCAAAAATAATATATCCCCATATTGGTGAGGGTTTTCTTTTCGTGGCACGCTCATGAGTGCGGTCCACCAAGGTGGGCGAGGTGGTCAATGGTATGGATGTGATTCTGTTTCTGCAAGTTATCTCTCCGAACCTTATTGTAGGACGGTAAGAAGGCTTCAACGGGTTCCTCCGTATCCAAATCCTTGGTATAACCCTCCCAACGCACGTTGAGGAGAAGTCTCTTGCGATGAGTACGATGACCTAATATTTTCTTGACATCATAGGTGTCCTCCTCAAACTGAGAGGGCACTCTAGCAACCTCCTCCGCGTAATATAGAGGCACGGGGGAGCGAGGGGAGTTGACCGTCTTCGCTAGAGAACCAACATGGACGTCAACTAACCTCCGTTGGTCCACCTGAATAACATAGGGGTCATGAGTCTTCTTGGCCACAACCTCATAGGGCCCATCCTAATAGGAGCAAGTTTTATCGCCAAGATTTTTGCGTTGGCGACGGACCCATACGCGATCCCCTTTTGAGAAATTGGGGGACATACTCCTCCTATTATTATACTTATGAGCCATTGTCTTTTGCACTTGAATCATAGCCCTATGGGCAAGAGCAATAAGCTCCTCACGCCGCTGGAAGTAGTGAACGGCGTCTTGGGCAACCCCCTTAGGCTCAGCAAGAGGGGGCACCTTAGTACGGTTGTGTTTACCAAACACAATCTTGTTAGGCGTATAACCTGAAGGACCTGTAGTCTGATGCCACGCTCGTACAACAGCGGGCAAAGCCTCCACCCAATTAGTACCCTTCTTCAAAGTAAGGGCTTTAGCAACGGCACGCCTTAGCTGCTTGCCTGTATTTTCGGCTTTGCCATTACCTTGGTGCCTACCCGCGAGACACATAGTCGAGCGGGCACCAATCTTAGAACAAAGGGTTTGGAAATATTGGCTCACAAGTTGTGGCCCGCGGTCGGAGCATATATCACGAGGGGCTCCGAGCCTATCAACCCAGCGTTCCATTAGCAAATGGGCCACTTTTTTACCCGTTAGCCCTTCATCCTTGTCTTCATGACGGGGTTTAGGAATAGATATCACCACAGGAGTGCCTGACAGCAACTTGGGACTGTGCCTGCAAGAGGGAGCACGTGAGAACGTAGAGCTAGAGGTCAGGGAAACAATGATGCTTGAATGTTGCATTCTGCCCTGTGCCTGCCTCTGTCTTGTGCATGCTTAGGCCACTAAAAAACACGGCCACGATGGCCCATGGGGCGCGCGGTAGCTCACCATTTAGAGGAAAGAGGCCACTATGGCCTCAGGGTGAGTACCCCCAACACTAGGCACAAAGAAAAACACGGGCACGATGCCCACACCTTCCACCTTTGTGCCTTAGAGCATTTATGAGGGCTTGCATGTGCTTGATGTTGCTTTTAACGCTTGTAGTAACGAGTGAGCTCTTGCTTGTAAGATGTAAGCTTGCTTGCTCACTTGCCTGCAAATGTTCAAACAAGGCCTAGCCAAAGGCCCACTTGTAAACTGACCCGACACACAACAAGAATGAATCTCGCGGAGTGCCAGTGGAGCCTCGTGGAGTGTCAAAAACCAGCCAAGGTTGTGGCTAAATGCTACGGGCACGGCTCAGCCAAGGGCCGTGTCCGTGTGAATCTTGAATCTAGCATGTGTGTCACACGTGATGCACCACGTAGAGGGAAAAGGAGGAGGTACGGGGACGGGATGACGGTGTGAGTAGACACACTTCAATAGACAAACCTCCTCATCATATAATGATAACCTGACCTCACTACTAACCCTCCACCTAGGAGCCATATTACGCATATATATTACATATATACATAATAGAGCGATGCACGCTGACAAACACAAGACATACTTGTGCGCGCACATTCTTTGGCAGGGCCCGGAGGCACACACCCACCCGGAGGGCACCACAGGGTGTGGGTCTCGCGGTGGCGGCCTTGGAGCACACGTTGCCACACGCTTGGACAAACAAAATCTCCCACAAACCACTCACCTACATACCACAGACGGTAAACATACTCACAATAGAACATGTGTATAGATGTGCCACCTTGTTGCTTGGTGTTTGTGTGTGTCTTGGGGGCATGCTCATAGACACTTAGGTTAGCTTGAGTGTTACCTTCATCGCTGGGTGTGTTACCTGCGGGCAGTAAGGCAGCGGGTCACCTCCGTGCGCCAACCCTTGGAGGTCGCCCTTACTGTCCCGCTGGTATATCAGCCCAGCCAGCTCCCCGGGGGCACGATGACACGCCCCGAAGGAGCCTTTACTCCCCTACCACCATACACCGTGTATGACGGTGCATGTTTACACCTCCGTGTGTAAACCTGCTACGGTGTACACGGTTGCAAAAGCCAAAGATAGGTCAACCTAGGTCTTGCTTGATCGGAAGGCGGGTGATGACCCACGTAATAGGCAACCATGCACTCCCGTAATTGAAATAAGCGCATGCACACTCACGCACGCAATCAAAGGGACACGGGGTACACCCGGTTTTGTGTATCACGGAGAGGGAGGTCCGTGTGTGTTGTGGAAACTCAAGTCCACGCACGGGCCTCCACAAAAACATGCCACGCCCATATCCAAACCCGTTTGGTTGGGCGTTGGGATAGAGGACCCCTGGGGTGTTGTGGAAATCCAAGCCCACTCGTGGGGAACCCTAGAGAAAATATCACCATATATATCCTCTCATAAACATATGCATGTGCACACCCGTCCTTTTCGTCATGTTGTTTGTTCACTTTCGTTCCAGGCAGGAAAATTCCCCTGTGATTTCATCAAAGACCTGAAGAAAACACCCAGCCAGCATGCGGCCCCATGCAATGGCATTTGAGGGTACCCACTCCAAATCCGGGCACGCATAGCGACCGGGGATAAACACCCAGGCGGTAGAGATGGCCCAAATTCGCAACGCCATTGCCTTTGAAGACCCCACCCACTCACGGAGTGATGGGGCAAAGGCACCCATTGCAATTCATATTAGTACACTTGTACGTAGAGGATGACGCCTCCATCCAGGCTTAAGTCCTTGCCGTATGTAGTAGCAATTTTGCACGCCACAAAATAGTTTTCATGTAATGTCAGCCACACGAGTACTTCGTACCTTGCATACTTTACCCTCGTGTGGACAAGGGCAAATCGGTGGAAAACCATCACGCCCAACACAAAAAGGGAAAATGGGTTGTACCCGCCAACCCAACAAAGTTTTCAAGCCTTCGCCAATTTTGAACAAATTGTTTAGCTCGTTGGCTTGGGTCACAGGTCAGGGACGGTCGTGGGGTCGTGGTTTCCGTACGGGGTGGCACTCGGAAACCTTACAACCACCATGCGCACAACCCGGTAGAGTCTTCAGGAAGTGCTTGCCACGTTTTTAGCACCCTTGACGGGGGGCGTCTTCGTGGGCAGGACTTTGTCCTTGTGGTGGTAGGAGCGCTCCAGTAAGACCCAAGGATAGGGGTTTGAATGGCATTAAGACCCCCGAAAGAACAGGTCCCACTTCGGCCCCAGGCTATACGCCACGCCACCCCACCCCACCCCAAGGAGTCTCAAGCCTTTAGCGTCGAGAGAGGTAGACGGTGGGGTAAACATGCGGTACCCACTGCCCTGCTCCGGTTGGGATTTTTGTAACCGAGGAGCGCGCCGTGCATGCACGTTATCTTCATGTTCTTTCCTGTCTCCCAACCGCTTCTCGCTCTCTCCTCGTTTCCCGAAACAATAATATATCCCCATATTGGTTAGGGCTTTCTTTTCGTGGCACGCTCATGAGTGCGGTCCACCAAGGTGGGCGAGGAGGTCAATGGTTTGGATGAAACTCCGTTTCTGCAAGTAATCTCTCCAAACCTTATTGTAGGACGGTGAGAAGGCTTCAACGGGTTCCTCCGTATCCAAATCCTTAGTATAACCCTCCCAACGCACCTTGGAGAGAACTCTCTTGCGGTGAGTACGGTGATCCAATATTTTCTTGACATTATAGGTGTCCTCCTCAAACTGGGAGGGCACTCTAGCAACCTCCCCCGTGTAATTTAGAGGCACGGGGGAGCGAGGGGAGTTGACCGTCTTCATTAGACAATCAACATGGACGTCAACTAACCTCTGTTGGTCCACTTGAATAACATAGAGGTCGTGAGCCTTCTTGGCCACAACCTCATAGGGCCCATCCTAATAGGAGCAAGTTTTATCGCCAAGACTTTTGCGTTGGCGACGGACCCATCCGCGGTCCCCTTTTGAGAAATTGGGGGATATCCTCCTCCTATTATTATACTTGTGAGCCATTGTCTTTTGCACTTGAATCATAGCCCTACGTGCAAGAGCAATAAGCTCCTCACGCCGCTGGAAGTAGTGAGCGGCGTCTTGGGCAACCCCCTTAGGCTCAGCAAGAGGGGGCACCTTAGTACGGTTGTGTTTACCAAACACAATCTCGTTAGGCGTATAACCTGAAGGACCTGTAGTCTCATGCCACGCTCGTACAACGGCGGGCAAAGCCTCCACCCAATTAGTGCCCTTCTTCAAGGTAAGGGCTTTGGCAACGGCACGCCTTAGCTGCTTACCAGTATTTTAGGCTTTGCCATTACCTTGGTGCCTACCCGCGAGACACATAGTCGAGCGGGCACAAATCTTAGAACAAAGGATTTGGAAACATTGGCTCACAAAGTGTGGCCCGCGGTCGGAGCATATTTCACGAGGGGCTCTGAACCTATCAACCAAGCGTTCCATTACCAAATGGGCCGCTCTTTTCCCCGTTAGCCCTTCATCCTTGTCTTCATGACGGGGTTTAGGAATAGGGATCGCGATGAGGTAGCTGGAAAGCCGGCAAACAAATAGGAGCATTCGGTCATACACCTCTCCATCATGGGAGGTGGAAGGGTAGTGAAACACATCAAGCGCTATGGAGTCCATGGGCTGGATAGGTATAGGCATAGGGGTCACGTACCCTTGCTTGCGCTTGGTGTCATGCGTGTGAATGGCACATGAGGGACACGTTTGACATTGCAGTTCCACCGCTTTGTACAACGCCTCACCTACCACGCCATGGTTAAACTCCTTCCAGTGTTTTTCCACACTTGAGGTAGTTAAGTGAACTGCATCGTGGTATTCGGCCAACAAACAGTGCACTAGCGATGTAGGAACAAACCACGGTCCATTACGGATGAGTTTGTTATCCACCAACCTCACCCCATCGTGGAAGCGTCCATTCAAGGCATCTCGCCACATTTTTTTGTAGCGTTCACAATTTGGGTAGTGTCTAGCCCAATTTATCTCAAAAACATGGGGAGCATCCTCCCCATGTATAGGAGTTGCCTTCTTGTGGGACTTTCAACATTTTCTTATCTTGGCAATTTGCTCCAGTCTCCGAAGGTTTCTCTTTTGCTTTGTCCCCCCCCCCCACTGGAGCCGAAGCCAGAGGGGGTGGATCACACGCGGGCGCCCCTTGAGCCCAAGGCGCCGCCTTAGACCTAGTAACAACGGGCGCCGCAACCGCCCTAAATACAAGGGGGCGGACGAGAAGTTCCTCTTTCCCGGCCGCCATCATGTCCCGCACATCCCAGGCCGCTTGGGCCGTCCCATGTAGGGACACATCACCCAACGCCGGGTTAGCAGGGTATGCCCAACGGGACAAGAAATCACCCACGGGGTTCACGGGCCCCGGGGTGTAAACCATATGGAGGTCCAATTTAGACAACAATTCATGCCAACGCGCTTGGCCTGGAGGGGAAGCCCCCACAGTTTTGAGGTCCTCCGTAGCCCAATTCCCAAGGCTACGGTGGTCCGTACGGACCTCCACTCGCTTGTTCCCCACCCAACCATGCCATTTTAGAAGCGTCGCCACTATGGCGTAGCATTCTTTCTCTCGAGTGCTGCAATTCAATTGGCTGCCTGACAACTTACGGGAGAAAAAAGGAAGGGGGCGTACAGCACCATCGGGACCTTCCTGTTGTAGGGCCGCCCCCACCGCCCAATTACTAGCGTCCGGCGTGAGGACAAAGTCCTTATCCCAATCGTCTAGTAGGAGGGGAACAATATCCGTAATAGCACGCTTGAGCTTCAAAAAGGCCTTGTTAGCCGAAGCGTTCCATGTTAGGCCTATCATTTTCCCATTCTTATGCTTAGACAAAGCCTGCAACATCTCAATCAAAGGAGTAGCTACTGGAGGCGTAGTTCTGGACATAGCCTGAATAATAGTTGGCGAGCCCCAAGAACCCCCGGAGCTCCGGAACATTATCCGGCTTTTCCAAACGTTCAAGCGCCAACAATTTCTCTGGCCCCGGCCGGCGTGTGCCATTTTCCAACACATGGGCACAAAACTCAACCCAACGACCAAAGAAATTGGTTTTGCTAACCGAAGCAACCAACTCCTCGTTTCGTAGCCTATCCAACACGGCACGCACGTCGCGGTTGTGGTTAGCCAATAGCTCTTCCTCCGTCTCACCGGAGGAAACAATAATAATATCATCAATATATACGTCCGCACAATTCAAACCCTCTAAAGCGTGGTTCATGACCCGTTGAAAAATAGTGCACCCATTCTTGATACCCATAGGCATAACACACCATTGGTATCTCTTACCCGCCAAATTCATGGCGGTTTTAGCCCGGGACTCAGGGTGAAGGGGAATTTAATGAAACCCTTTACTCGAGTCCACAATAGTGAAAATCTTGTGTTTGGATTGATTTTCGAACATGTTTTCAATGAGGGGGAGGGGGTGAGCGTCGGGCAAGGTTGCCTCATTTAGTTGGCGATAGTCCACAACGAGGCGCCATTTTCCCTTCTCTTTGTTTGGGCACAACGAAACCGTTCGACGCCCACTCGGAGGCAGGACAGGGCTCAATCCAGCCACGAGCCAAAACGTCTTCCACTTTTTCTTGCTCCGCCGCGGCACGCTCCCCCACCAACCGTATAGGCTTCACGGACTTGGATTTCGTGTTCGGGTATAGGTCAAGTTTAGCAAACCCCAACTGCTCTGTACCACGGACCTTAGGGTGTTCCTGGCCTGGACAGAGACGAACCTTCCCGCTAAAAACATTCCGCTCATAGTCAGCGAGGATGTGTTTCCTCATGAGCTCCACCTCCGGAGATACAATAGGTTTTTGGGTGGTGACAACGCCACCGACACGAGAAGCCGCCAACAATCGTGTGGCGCCTTTACTTTTACGGTAGCGCATCACGGTAGTGGCCCTCCCACCCAATAACTCTTTTTCAATTTTCGCAATGGGTGAACGCACGCATTCGTGTGCCTCCAAATCTTCGGGGGTAGGGTCAAGAGTAACGGGAGCGAGGAGGTTTTTATGGGTCGCCTGATATATGAGGGTGCGCACCGAAGCCAAATGGTTAGGCCCCCCTTCATCCTCCGACTCTTCCTCCGAGGTCATGCCCGGCTCGTCATCCGTGTCGGGGCTAGGGACGGCCGGCACCAAAACGGAGGCCACATGACATTTAGTGGCTGCCAAATTTTCCTCCGCAATACCACCGTCCACGTATAGCACCACCGTGGATCAACCCCGTTGAGGAAGGGGTGTGAGGTGGTCATTTTGATAGACACGGGCTTTAGCCTCCGGCCCAGGAAGGTGGTAGGCTTGCAAAGTAATTTCCATAAGGCGTATCCACCACTCCCTATGTGTCCACTCCGGCCCTACGACGATGGCTCGCAGTTTTTGTTGCCGAAGTTTCCGAACACAATCGGAAAACCGATGATAGGGAGGGCACATCCAATAGAATTTGGAGGGGTCCCCGGGAATGAAGAACAAATCGTCAAGCGGCGAAACCCAACGGGTAGCCTGGGCCATACCTGGGACCCTATTGAAGGCGTCCACGTCAGGGTTTTTGCCAAATTGCTTTTTGACACGTGCGGCCCAATATGGCGTTAGGCCATAGTCAGACCAAGTCCACATGGACCGATCACGCCGTGTCGGTAGAACATCACGGGCAAGGGCTTCGGGAGCAAATTCAACGAGCTCCAAAGCACAAGCCCGATCCTGTACGGGGGCCACGGAGGAAGCGGTCAAGGCATAGGATATGTGTTTCTCGGCCTCAACACGGTTAGGCGGTTCCCCACCAGGGGGTGTATTCACAATTGCCGTGGCCGGGTGCATAGGAGTGACCGCCCCAATGATTGGAACGGTTATGCCCCACTTGGACTGACATGACACCTTACCATGAATGGGTTTAACCAAAAATGGCTTGCTGGTTCCCGGAGCTTCACGGAAGTCCTCAATCCAAAAACGGGGGTGTACTGGATGGTGAGAGTACAAACAATTGAAACGGGCAAAATGGCTCACACAATGTTCGTAACCCCATCGGTGCCCCAAAAACAATATTGCAAGGTAAATTCGGGGCAAGGTACGGGGACACGCCATATTGGGCAACACGAGGAAGTAAAACACTACCATACACAACCCCCGTAAATTGAATTTTGACGTCTATTTGCTCGTCCCCCCCCGACAAAGGCGTCTCATTATCGGCTTGTAGTAGGCGCCTCCGTTTCGGAGGACTCATATTTTTTGGAGATTCGGTCTCCAAAAACATTGGGGTTGGCCAAAGCGACCGCTTGGCACCCAAAATCCCCAAAACACGGAGTCCCTTGAATTCCCCATTGGGCAAAACAACCTGAACGGAAAGTTCGGTTTGAATCTCATCAGTCACTATATGCCCCTTCATGACTCTGCATGGAACGAGAGCCACAGTAGTGTCACAGGGGTGCCCGAGGGTTTCTTCTTTCGGAGGGGGCGCCTCTGGGCACTCGTACCAACGTCCGCGCCCGTACGGCGCTTCTTTTCCTCCTTTATCGCCCTTGCCGCCGCCACCCTTAAAACCACCGCCACCCTCTTCACCACCGCCACCCTCATTGCCACCCTTAGGCTTACCACCCTGAGACTTACCCGCAACGCACCAATGAGTTTTACTGCATGGAGAATTAGGCTTACACGTCCAAAGGGCGCTATTGGTGGCACCCGCATAAATCCAAGACATGTCCGTCTCCGTTTGTTTACGTGTTTTCCAATGTTTGGAACACGGAACCCAGAAAGTAGGTGGCGGTTTAGGCCCCGGGTCGACGGTTTTCTTTGCCAGAGGTTTAGGGTGACCCACGGCGTTGACGGCGGTGTCAGCGGGTTCGGAGGTGTTGGGGTCCGCCGTAGCATCCGCATTAATCGCATTCAGCGCAGTTCCATTGTGAGAAGGGCGATGAGTGTACATCACTGTCGTCTTGTCTCCCTTATTGAGGCGTTCGACAGCTTCCCTCTCTGATACACTTTTATGGGCAAGGGCGTAGATTTTGGCGGGCTTCAAACTTTCATAGTGTAGCCGCGTGTGTGAGGTGTATGGTTGAGTTGCAAGATCCACTCCTGTAGAGACGGGTCTTTGCAATCAACTATCACCCCCGGTCCAGAATAGGAAACAATCTCAGGAACCATATTGCAACCTTGAGCGCTATATTTCCTGAGTTCCTTTTCGAATAGATTCGGGCCACGCGAAGCAGGCGACGGCAAAATGCGACAGGGAGCGACAGGAAGGCGACAGGGTGGCCACAGGAAGACGACAGGGTGGCGACAGGAAAACAACAGGAAAGCGACAGGAAAGCGGCAGGGAAGCGACATGAAGCGACAGGCAGGCGACAGGAAGGCGACAGGAGAGGTGCGACAGGAGGGCAACAGGGAAGCGACAGGGCGGCGACAGGGTGGCGACAGGGAGACGACAGGGAAGCCACAGGAAACAAGACATAGCGACAGGATAAGCGACAGGAAAGCGAAAGGAAGACGACAGGGGGGCGATAGAGCTAGCGGCGACAGGGAAGCAACAGGGAAGCGACAGGAGAAAGCGACAGGAGAAGGCGGCAGGAGAGGGACAGGAGAGCGACAGGAGAGCGACAGGGTGTATTTTTGCGACAGGAAGGCAGCAGGAAGGCGACAGGAAGGCGACAGGGATGCGACAGGAGAGCAACAGGCTTGTGGAGGACAACAAGTGAGACAAGAAAGTACATGGTTGTTTATATAGGTGGATATATGTAAAGAAAATGAGAAGCAATGTTTTAGATTCTTCGGGATTCTTATGAAGATGTCATTTCATTGTTACATGCATAAACTCTTACCATTTGGCGAATTTTAATCTTTTATGGAATCACTACATTCAGCAGGTAGATTTCACCTGAAACTGAAAGCCAAATGATAAAGATAAAGATAAGTGCCAGGAGTGCAGGGGCCCCGCAACCCAGCCCCACGGCCAGGAACGGCAAGGGGCCAACCACCACCGCACAGCGGCGGACCCCAGCCAGGAGTGGCGGGGCGCAGCACCGACGTCCCTCAGCCAGAGGTGGCGGGAGACCCACACCACACACCCACGACAACCACACAAACACCAGCCGCAAGCCTCAACCAAAAGGGGCGGGGACACCAAACCGCAGACCATCGGCACACCACACACACGCAACCAGGCACACCAGCACACGCGGAAGACACACCCACCGCACCACCACACCACAGCACCAACAACGCGGACACAGCAAACACGCAACACACAACACAGCACGGCCACCGCGCACAGCCACACACACCACAAACACACACAACAAGGAACACCCCCACCCGCAAAAAACACCACCACAACCGGCGGGCCCCAGCCAGGAGTGGCGGGGAGCCGCACACCACGAACGCCGGCGGACCCGAGCCAGGAGTGGCGGTGAACCGCCCCCGAGACCCTCAGCCAGGAGTGGCGAGGAAAGCCCACCACCACCGGCACCGAAACCCAGCCAGGAGTGGCGGGGAGTAGCACACAGAAACCTCCGCCAGGAGTGGCGAGAGACCAACCACACCACACACCAGCCACAACCCCACCAACACACCACCCCGCACCACACCGCACGCCACCAACACACCACACACGCACACACACACACACACAAACACACGCGGAAGGCGCGCCCACGCCCACACCACCACCAACACAGACACCACGAACACACACCACACACACCAGCACAGGCACCACACGCACACGCCGTGCCACAAGCACACACAACACGGGAAACCCCCACCCGTTGAAACACCCACTGCTGCGGCCGGCGGACCCCAGCCAGGAGTGGCGGGGAGCCGCCTCCGAGACCCTCAGCTAGGAGTGGCGAGGAACGCCCACCACCACCGGCAGCGAAACCCAGCCAGGAGTGGCGGGGAGTAGCACACAGGAACCTCTGCCAGGAGTGGTGAGGGACCAACCACACCACACACCAGCCACACCCCCACCAACACACCACACCGCACCACACCGCACGCCACCAACACACCACACAGGCACACACACACACACACACAAACACACGCGGAAGGCCCGCCCGCGCCCACACCATCAGCAACACAGACACCACGAACAAGCACCACACCACACACACCAGCACAGACACCACACGCACACGCCGCGCCACAAGCACACACAACACGGGAAACCCCACCAGCGGAAACACCCACCGCCGCGGCCGGCGGAACCCAGCCAGGAGTGGCGGCGAGCTGCCCCCGAGACCCTCAGCCAGGAGTGGCAGGGGCCCAGCCAACACCGCCACCAGCGGACCCCCCAGCCAGGAGTGGCGGGGAACCGCGACCGGGACCCGCAGCCAGGAGTGGCAAGCAACCACACACCACCGCCACCAGCAGACCCCAGCCAGGAGTGGCAGGGAACCGCACCCAGGGCCCTCAGCCAGGAGTGGCGAGGAGCATCCACCACTGCCAACAGCGAAACCCAGCCAGGAGTGGCGGGAAATCGCACTCAGGAACCTCCGCCAGGAGTGGCGAGGGGCCAACCACGGCACACACCAACCACACTCACACCCACACGGGCGGCAAGCCCCAGCCAGCCCCAGCCACACACCCAAACACACACACATACACACCAACACACACGGAAGACACATCCACACCCACGCCACCACGAACGCACGACACACACACCAGCACGGACACCACACGTGCACGCACCGTGCCACAAACACACAAACCACAAGAAACCCCCACCCAACCCCACGCAAACTGCCACCGCCGCGGCCGGCGGACTTCAGCCAGGAGTGGCGGGGAACCATAACCAGGACCACAACCAAAAGGGGCAAGCAACCACACACCACCACCGCCGGCGGACCCCAGCCAGGAGTGGCAAGAACCGCACCCGGGGCCCTCAGCCAGGAGTGGCGAGGAACACCCAGCGGGAACGGCAGCGCAACCCAGCCAGACGTGGCGGGGAAACGCACGCAGGAACCTCCGCCAGGAGTGGCGAGGGACCGCCCACACACCAACCACACCCCCACCCACACTAACACCAGCAGCAAGCCCCAGCCAGGAAAACAAACCGCCACACGCCGCCACGGACGCGCCAACACACACGGAAGACACACCCACACCAGCGCCACAAACACACAGCGCACACACCAGCACGCGCCGCGCCACAAGCACACACAACACGGGAAACCCCCACCCGCGGAAACACCCACTGCTGCGGCCAGCGGACCCCAGCCAGGAGTGGCGGGGAGCCGGCCCCGAGACCCTGAGCCAGGAGTGGTGAGGAACGCCCACCACCACCGGCAGCGAAACCCAGCCAGGAGTGGCGGGGAGTAGCACACAGGAACCTCCGCCAGGAGTGGCGAGGGACCAATCACACCACACACCAGCCACACTCCCGACAACACACCACACCGCACCCGCCGCACGCCACCAACACACCACACACGCACACACAAATACACACACAAACACACGCGGAAGGCCCGCCCACGCCCACACCACCACCAACACAGACACCACGAACACACACCACACCACACACACCAGCACAGGCACCACACGCACACGCCGCGCCACAAGCACACACAACACGGGAAACCCCCACCCGCGGAAAAACCCACCGCTGCGGCCGGCAGACCCCAGATAGGAGTGGCGGGGAGCCGCCCCCGAGACCCACAGCCAAGAGTGGCAGGGGCCCACCCAACACCGCCACCAGCGGACCCCCGAGCCAGGAGTGGCGGGGAACCGCGACCGGGACCCGCAGCCAGGAGTGGCAAGGGACCACACACCACCGCCGCCAGTGGACCCCAGCCAGGAGTGGCGGGGAACCGCGCCCGGGGCCCTCAGCCAGGAGTGGCGAGGAGCAGCCACCACCGCCGACAGCGAAACCCAGCCAAGAGTGGCGGGAAATCGCACTCAGGAACCTCCGCCAGGAGTGGCAAGGGGCCAACCACGGCACACACCAACCACACCCACACCCACACCAGCAGCAAGCCCAAGCCAGCCCCAGCCACACACCCACACACACACACACACACACCAACACACACGGAAGACACACCCACACCCACGCCACCACAAACGCACGACACACACACCAGCACAGACACCACGCGCGCACGCACCGCGCCACAAACACACACACTGGCGGCGAACCACAACCAGGGGAGGTGGGGACATGCACACAAGCAACACGGCCAGGAAAAGCGAAAAGCGCCCCCCACCACCACCACCCCACCCGGGAGAGACGGGAAACCACCACCGCAAACCACACAGCGAAAAGGGGGGCGGGACAAAAAGGGCACACGGGAGACGCAGGCGAGGGACCCCACCCGGGGGGGTTTGGGGGCTCCCCCGGTGACCATATCGGCCGCACCTGAGCACACGCAATAAGGTGGGATACGCCCGGGACCGTTGGTCAGCGGCCCGCGGTGGCACCAGCCAGGGGGATGACCAATGGCCCTGACCAAGAGCACTCCCCACGGCACGTACTGCGGTCGGGGCCCAGCGAGGGGCTGCGGGTAGGGCACACCGTCCATTGGGGCAGGCCAGAGACACGCCTATCCCGCAAGGACTCCCCTGCGACCCACAGTGTACCCGACCCCGGTGTGGGGAACGGCTGGAGTACCTGGCTACGGAGCAGGTCCATTTGTACCGAGCGGGTACAAATGGACGGCCCGTACAACAGAGTTACACCCTGACGGGGAGTGCAAGCATCGGCCTCCCCAAGGGGAAACACCAGGGCAAGGAACCCGAGCCGACGACAAGGACCCCCCCCGACCCACCACAGCAGGGAAGGCCAGGGCACGGCACCAGGGGAACACCGCCCCAAGCGACGCGGCAAAAAGACAGAGGGGGGAGGGCACGCAAAGGGGGCGGCAGGGGGACACATTACAAACAGACCCCAGCCAAGGGGGGCGAGGAACCACACCCAGACCCCACAGCCGAGACGGGACAGGGGCCACGACACACAGCCCCCACACTCACAGAGAGCCGCCAAACCAAGCCCAGAAAGGCGCGGGCAGGCACCCAAACGCACCACCAACACACCGCACACACGCCCGCGCATGCACACAACACACATCGCCACACCACACACCAAAGCGCGAGCACCGCCCGCACCAGAAACGCACGCAACAAACGAAAACCCAAAGAACAAGAACCCGGCAACCCCCCGCCAGGGAAGCTGCAGGGCCGCCAGAAACACCGCCAGGACACAAAGGTAGACCCACCAAGACCTCAGCCAGGTCTGGCGAGCGCCCACACCCAGCAACACCCAACCAACCACGCCCAAACCAAGGACCAGTAACTGCGACACCCACACCAGCACCGCCACCAACACCCAAACCGGACACCACAACACCCTCACCAGCGGAAACACCCGGAACCAACGGAGACACCGTCGGCAACAGCAGCAACCCCAGCACCCAGCACAACACCTCAGACACCCTCACCAACATCAAACCAACAAAAGAAGCCACCCAACACTGACCAACGACCGCACCCGCGCCACCCACCAACCCGCACCTAGAACCAACGCCACCAGCATCCAGACCATCGGAAACACCAACACCACCAACAATCAAGCCAGCACAACACCCTCACCAACACCTTCACCGCCGGCACCATCGCCTACGAAACCTACGCACACCAACACCGGATACAACATCTACATCACCCAAGCCAACGGCATCAAATCGCCAGCATCATCCCACCATCAGCGTCGCCACCTGCAACGTCCGCCACCAGAGGAAACCAAAGCCAGCACAACCGGTGAACCAACAAACCACCAAGCCCCAGCCAGAGGAGGCGAGGACACACACCCAGAACCATCAACAACAACACCCTCGCCACCAAAGCAACCACAGGGCGCCATCCACCACGCAGTCACCTGCGGCACCCACACCACCGGCGCCACCAACACCACCCTCACCCACGACACCACCCGGGGCATCGCCTGCACTGGCCTCACCAACAGCAACACCAGCAGCCCACACCACCTACCACACACCCTCCCAGACAGAGCCACAGAAACCAGCCACCGCCCACCCCCGAACACAGGCCACTGACCACCGCCACACAGACCCACACCAACCACCAGCAGCATCAGCAACATCAGAGACGCCGTAAACCATAGCAACGCCCGCAACAACCTCACCACTGGCATCACCGACAGCACCACCGACAGTGCGACCTCAGCAACAACAACCCAGAGCGACAACAACAGCCACTACGGCGACACCACCCGGTACAACACCATCGACATCAACGACACCAAGGGGACCAACACGCCGGCCAGCAACGCCCATGGGAAGCTGCGCCTGGATTGGCAAGGTCCCACCCCCACCTTCAGAACACCACTGTCCACCAGGGCATCACCTACAGCGCCCTCGCCTTCGACATCACCCACAGCTCCGCCGGCGGCGCCCTCACCAACACCGTCACCAGCACCACCGACAGCGGCTACACAGCGACACCGCCAACCACCCACAGCACCAACCTACCACTACAGACCCAAGGACAGCCGAAGGAAATACCACAACACCAGGAACAACCGGCACCACCCCACCAGGACCACAAGCCGACCAACCACCGGCCACGAGTGGCACGCCCGGAACCGCCGACCACCCAAACGCAGGCCGCGCCCAGCACCAGGGCCAACAACACCCACGCCATGAGACCACCACGAGACACGCCAACCACCAAGTATCACCTATGACACCCTCAGTGTCGGCAACACCAGCGTCGCCAAGACCCACGGCACTATCCACACCACCACCAACCCCACCAACGACGTGCCAAGGTGCCGTCACCTATAACACCCCTACCACCAACACCACGACCCCGGCACCGAGTAACACCTAGGGCGCCCCCACAATCGGCGTCACCAAAGACGCCAGCACGGCTGGCGAACAAACACCACCAGCGCCACCCACCAAGCGCTCAGCCAGGAGTGGCGAGCGCCCACACCCAGCAACACCAAACCAACCACGCCCAAACCAATGACCAGTAACTGCGACACCCACACCTGCACCGCCACCAACACCCAAACCGAACGCCACAACACCCTCACCAGCGGAAACACCCGGAACCAACGGAGACGCCGTCGGCAACACCAGCAACCCCAGCACCAAGCACGACACCTGGGACACCCTCGCCAGCATCGAACCAACACAAGAAACCACCCAACGACCATGTCACATCCAATGCGTTACATCCGCGCCACCCACCGACCCGCACCCAGAACCACCACCGACAGCATCCACACCATCGGAAACACCAACACCACCAACAATCAAGCCAACACAACACCCTCACCATCACCATCACCGGCGGCACCGCCGTCCTCACCATCGCCTACGATATCTACGCACGCCAACACCGGATACAACGCCTACATCACCCAAGTCAACGGCATCAAACACACCATCGCCAGCATCACCCAACCATCAGCGTCGCCACCGGCAACCTCCGCCACCAGAGGAAACCAGAGCCACCGCAACCGATGAACCAACAAACCACCAAGCCCCCGCCAGGGGAGGTGAAAACACACGCCCAGAATCATCAACAACAACACCCTCGCCACCAAACCAACCACAGGACGCCATCCGACAAGCAGTCACCAGCAGCACCCACACCACCGGCGCCACCAACACCACCCTCGCCCTCGACGCCACCCGGGGCATCGCCTGCACCACCGTCACCAACAGCATCACCAGCAGCTCACGCCACCTACTGCACACCCTCCCAGACAGAGCCACAGGAACCAGCCAGCGCCCACCCCCAAACACAGGCCACTGACCACCCACACACAGACCCACACCAACCACCAGCAGCATCAACAACATCAGAGACGCCGTAAACCATAGCAACGCCCGCAACGACCTCACCATCGGCATCACTGACGGCACCACAAACAGTGGGACCTCACCAACAGCAACCCAGAGCGTCAACGACAGCCACCACGGCGACACCGACCGGTACGACACCATCGGCAACAACAACACCACGGGGGCCAGGGCCAACACACCGGCCAGCAACCCCTATGGGAAGCTCCGCCAGGAGTGGCGAGGTCCCGCCCCCACCGTCAGAACACCAACATCCACCAGGGCATCACCTACAACGCCCTACAACGCCAACACCCACAGCTCCCCCGGCGGCGCCCTCACCAACACCGTCACCAGCACTGAAGCCGGTTCGGACCCCCGTGGCCATCTTGGGGTCACTTGGGGTGTGTATCTATGTGCCGGCAAGCCGCCATTGGCTGATATAATACTCTCCCATCCACCTGACCTAACCCGATGTGATAGTGTGATAGGTTTGGCCATTCGGGCTATGAGCGGCCACATTCAGGACCGAGGCGCCGCCAGCGGAGATTTATATATCAGAATATCAGGAATCAACAGGGTTTTTTTATCATAATGTTTCCGTAATTTTTCAGCCTTCTGTTCTGATGGTCAATGTATCGGCGACTGTCAGTTGGCTCGCGATTTTGCGGTAACTGAATGGTTAACTGTTATTTACAGATATTTTGGCGGAAACCCCGATGAAGGGTCAGATTTCATCAGTAAAGGGTTCGTTGCTTCCGCAATTTTCATATTATACACTCGTAAAGTTAATCCGATTTTTTCAGACTTTCAGAATCAGATTTTCGACTTCGACATCGCCGCACTTGATATGATGATTCTCGAGTGGTCATACATTTTTCCCCGATCACGAATCAACCTTCCTTTTGTTGTGTCCTTCGTCTTGCTTGGAGATATAGGTAAAACAAAATTGATTCGTGAGGCCACTTTAAAAGGTCATATCTCCGACTCATGGCGAGGAATATCAATATCGAGAATTGGGTTGGACCCGCCTTGGTCTCAAGTTATATTTAGGAAGCATCAAACGCCTTTGTTGTGTACACATGCCCGGTGTAGCAAGGGATAAGGGTCAAGAGGGTAGAAAGGGATATATAACTCTTGGACCGTGCAACCGAATATTTTATTGCGACTTTCGAGTGTACCGCATGAGTGTTGGGGTTGCATAGATACTTTCCTTGGGTTCCCACCTATTTTTAACATGAAGTTATGTCCATGTAGGGGCATGGCATACCATGGTTGGAGCCACTTTTTGAGGGTTGTGTTATATGCATGGTATGTGCTTGGATATGCTCACGCCCATGTTATATATCTTCGTGTGGCGGAAGAGATGGGGAGCCACACGTGACGAGGGCTTTGCCCATGTCCCAATTGTGGAATTCAAAGCGCTAGACTAAGTCTACCGCGTACGTATTGCTCATGGTATGTTTGGCAAAGAGATCCATGAGTGCACTCTCATTTTCATGGGGCATGTAGATATGGGTGGCGAAGGTATCTCCATGCGCCTGATTGGGGATCCAAGTGGGGGAATTGTTCGTAGATGGTTCCAATCATTTTTGTATTGAACCATGAGCGGATATCATGAGTGAGCATAGAGATATACTATCATGACAACTTTGTATTTGGTCGTATTTTCATGTTTTGGACCTCAATTTATGCTCATTTTTGTGTTTTATGTGCTCAACTGGTTGGCTAACAGTAAGGTGCCTGGAGATCTGTGAACTATGGTATGTTGCTTATATGTTGGCATATGCTTCGGTGTTGCACCTCGCCATATGCCGAATCACGTGGTCACTTTGGCTTGGCACACGAGGCCTCACAAAATTAGGTCTCAAACTCATGAGCTGACTTGTGAAGCATGCCATGTACATAACCTGAGAGGTTTTGGAGCCAATGATGGGTTATTCTTGGGCATAAACCTTTGGTCTATATCACCCTTGTATATTACTTTCTGGTTTGACACATGCATGGAGCATTTGGGTAATTGCCGTATGCATTTTTGAGTATATTATTGAATATTGAGCACTATGGTGTGTTTTGCCTGATTTTGTTAGGTTGTGAGGTCATCTTCATGGGGCAGTTCTCCAAGCCCATTCGACTCCAAGTCCAACCAAGGTTATGTCAGGGTAGGGCATGGTCCTGAGTGCCACTCTGGGCCATGACACGCCACCCCCCCTATTGGGCTAGGATTTAGAGGCTTGGGAGTGAACACATTTTTGGGGTTTGTGTAGTGACTTGTGACACATGGCATTCAGCCATCTCATTTGACCTGGTTCAGGGCAGCATGTTGTCGAGTCAGGGGAAGGTCTTGAGTCCAGGGAATGAGGGGTTTATGGCTGTGAATGTGTATGTTTACCTCTTTCCCCAACTTTGCTTTATTTGTGTTCATATGCCAATTTCAGGGCTTTCCTCTTTGGTGCAATTCTTGTACATGCCCGCCACCGTGAGACGACCGGTGTGCTGAACGGAAGCCCGCATCGTGGATTGGATTGTCGATTGGGTTATTGCTGTACTTGTGGGATCTGGTTGCTATTCAGGGTGGAAGGAGGAATACATTTTCTATATTTTTGGATTTTGGACCCTGGATTTTGATAAATGCAATCGTTGATCACGAGCAAGTCGGCAGGGGTTACAGGCGGAAGGGGCACAGCGGGGGCCGGTCCTGGTAGGGACCTTCTTTATGGTCGCAGAGGCGTACCTGCTGCCCCTACCTACCGCCGACCCGGGGACTTGGCCCCCTTTGAGCCCTGCCCAAGTACGCCCCGGGTGCGTATTGTGGACTCGGTGGAGACCACGCCGGAGATTGGAGCCGGAGAAGAGGCGAGACGCTCAAGAGCATGGCGAACTCCGGAAGTTGAAGCCCGAAGAGAAGTACGACATTCGGGAAGAGGAGGACGTGACATGGAGGACCTGGTCTCCATGTGTGAGCGTCGCTGCCGAAAGGCATGCAACCTCCGCTCCGCCGCGGAGGACTCTGATGAGGCCTGCCATTCAGGCAGCAGTGGAGGACGGGCCCGGCGCTACCGGAAGCGCGGGTCACCCAAGCCCGCGGCAGAGGACGCCGGGGCTATGGATACGGACCCCAGCCCGGTCAGGCTGTGGGACTCCGAGCACTCCGAGGGCTATCGGACAGCCTATGAGCAACTCTTGGAGTCGGAGGAGACGGCCAGACCGCCCACAAGGGCGAATACGGCCCCCGAGCCCGCCCTGAAGCACGACGCCGAGGGCTTGGAGAGGCCAGCCAGGGCCCGGACGGCACCTGTGCCCCGGCACACGGGACCGGAGACGGACGCCATAGGCGATACGCCCATGGGCGATGAGTCTGAGGCGCCAGGAACCGCGGAATGCGCTGGATCAGGCGGAAGGCACGCTGAGTGCCACTGCGAGCAAGTGTCCTTCCTCATGGGCAAGTACCCAAAGATGGGGATGGACGCTATCGTGCATCAACTCGACCGCCTGGACAACGCGAAGGACGGCCTAGAGGAGGACGTCGCCGGGATCCTGGATGACCAGTCGGCCGCGGAGAAAGACATGGAGGAGCTGCGAGTGGAACGGGACCGGTACCGGGAGAATCTGGAGCTGGCCCTGGAGAAGCAGCAGCAAGTGGTGGACAGCCTCCTCCACCTGGTGGAGGACATGGCGGGACGCCTGAAAAGGCTAGAGGAGCTAGAGCCCCTCGCCTCGGGTCTGGAGCTCCCGGCAAAGCCGGCCGCGGCAGAGCTGGTGGAGCGGGTTAAGACCCTCAGGAGCGCCATGGATAAACCCATGGGCGGCCCTGCAGAGGCACCCTACTCGCCTCCGCGTGTTGACCCGGGTGCGCTGCCGTTTGTTCCCATGTTCAGCGAATCCACAATGCTCGGGGAACACACGGCACCGGCTGGGTCCATGCGGGAAGGGCACGTAACCACGGACCCGAGGAGCCTGACGGTACAGATGTCCCGCGCCGCCCAGGATCTACCGCAAACTACGACTACCCATGCAGTTTATGCGGAAGAGGAGATCCAGAGCCAGACCATGCAGGGGCGAACCATGGGAAGCGCCGACGGACATGGTCGAGGCCACCCAGGCGGAAATCTGTGGGCGAAGGACCCCAATACGGGGATATGGACGGCTGATGGAGCAAGTCCTTCCCGGATTCCAAACCCCATGGGTTCAGGCCCAACTGGACCGCACTCCATGGAGGAGAGGGATGTACGGGGAGTGTACTCACACCCCCCGGCCACAGGTGGTATCCGTCTCGGTGGAGTGGTGGCTGGGGACGTCGGAGACGCCATCAGGATTGACGAGCTCAGGGGAATCAAAATCCCCTACTACGATGGCAACCCCTCCAACCTGGATGACTTCATCCTGGATTGGGAGGACTTTGCCGAGGAGGTCGTCGGCGAGATGCGGGGAGCGCCGCGGGACAAGTGGGTATGTCGGACATTCCCACACCGGCTGGCGCAGGACCTGAAGGAGGAGCTGCGCGATCAGATCCGGGAAGGGTGTGACTAGACACACTTGAAAAAACAAACCTCCTAACCATATAATGATAACCTGACCTCGCTACTAACCCTCCACCTAGGAGCCATATTACGCATATATATCACATATACACATAATAGAGCGATGCACGCTGACAAACACAAGACATACGTGTGCGCGCACATTCTTTGGCAGGGCCCGGAGGCACACACCAGCCCAGAGGGCACCACAGGGTGTGGGTCTAGCGGTGGCGGCCTTGGAGCACACGTTGCAACACACTTACACAAACAAAATATCCCACAAACCACTCACCTACATACAACAAACGGTAAACATACTCACAATAGAACACGTGTAAAGATATGCCACCTTGTTGCTCCGTGTTGGTGTGTGTCTTGGGGGCGTGCGTATAGACACTTAGATTAGCTTGAGTGTTACCTTCGTCGCTGGGTGTGTTACCTGCGGGCAGTAAGGCAGGGGGTCACCTCCGTGCGCCAACCCTTGGACGTTGCCCTTACTGCCCCGCTGGTATATCAGCCAACCCAGCTCCCCGGGGGCACGATGACACGCCCCGAAGAAGCCTTTTACTCCCCCTACCCCCATACACCCTGTATGACGGTGCATGTTTACACCTCTGTTTTTAAACTGCTACGGTGTACACAGTTACAAAACCCAAAGGTAGGTCAACCTACCTCTTGCTTGATCGGGAGGCGGGTGATGACCCACGCAATAGGCAACCATACACTCCTGTAGTTGAAATAAGCGCATGCACACTCACGCACGCAATCAAAGGGACACGGGGTAGACCCGGTTTTGGTGTGTCACGGAGAGGGAGGTCCTTGTGTGTTGTGGAAACTCAAGTCCACGCACGGGCCTGCACAAAAACATGCCACGCCCGTATCCCATTCCGTTTGGTTGGGCGTCGGGATAGAGGACCCCTGGGGTGTTGTGGAAATCCAAGTCCACTCGTGCGGAACTCTAGAGAAAATACCAACATACATATCCTCTCATAAACATATGCATGTGCACACCCGTCCTTTTTGTCATGTTGTTTGTTCCCTTTCGTTGCGGGCAGGAATGTCCCCCGTGAAATTCATCAAAGACCTGAAGAAAACACCCAGCCAGCATGCGGCCCCATGCAATGGCATTGGAGGGTACCCACTCCCCACCCAGACACGCATAGCGACCGAGATAAACACCCAGGCGGTAGAGATGGCCCAAATCGCAACGCCATTGCGTTTGAAGACCCCACCCACTCACGGAGTGATGGGGCAAAGGCACCCATTGCAATTCATATTAGTACACTTGTACGTAGAGGATGACGCCTCCCTCTAGGCTTAAGTCCTCGCCGTATGTAGTGGCAATTTTGCACGCCACAAAATGCTTTTCATGTATTGTGAGCCACACGAGTACTTCGTACCTTGTATACTTCACCCTCGTGTGGACAAGGGCAAATCAGTGGAGAACCATCACGCCCAACACAAAAAGGGAAAATGGGTTGTACCCACCAACCCAACGAAGCTTTCAAGCCTTCGTCAATTTTGAGCAAATGTTTTAGCTCGTTGGCTTGGGTCAGGGGTCAGGGACGGTCGTGGTTTCCGTACGGGGTGGCACTCCAAAACCTTACAACAACCACCATGCGCACCACCCGGTAGAGTCTTCGGGAAGTGCTTGCAACGTTCATAGCACCCTTGATGGGGGGCGTCATCGTGGGCAGGACTTTGTCCTTGTGGTGGTAGCAGCGCTCCAGTAAGACCCAAGGATAGGGGTTTGAATGGCATTAAGACCCCCGAAAGAACACGTCCCACTTCCGCCCAAGGCTCTACACCACGCCACGCCACCCCAAGGACTCTCAAGCCTTTAGCGGTGAGAGAGGTAGACGGTGGGATAAACATGCGGTACCAACGCCCTGCTCCGGTGGGGATTTTTGTAACCGAGGAGCGCGCCCTGCATGCACGTTATCTTCATGTTCTTTCCCGTCTCCCAACCGCTTCTCGCTCTCTCCTCGTTTCCCCAAACAATAATATATCCCCATACCCACCTACACTGCAGGACACAGCACCGCCACCACACTGCACCACACTGCACCACTGCATGCACAGTACTGCGCACCACAAAACCTTACCGATCCATTGAGTCTCTTTTGTTTGAGCCATCAATTGGAACTTTTCTTTTCTATTTTTTCGGGACCATTAAGGCAAGAGCGCAAGACTTGAGCAGAATGACAGGGCTTTGTACTTTAGTAATTCTCAGATCAGCTACAGGGCTCCAGACTGACCTCAGGCAAGCCAGATTGTTCCAGTCTGCTTTTCTTTTTGCCCCTGCACTTGCTCACTTCTCTTCGGTCAGTCCACTGGTCCAGTTCTCAATGTATCGTTTTTTGTGATTCTTCCTTTTGCCTTGGTATAGGCTATACATCCCTTTGCATCTCTCACCGAAATGGCCTCCACTAGTATTTTAACCTTTTCAGGCCCATGGTGCAACTCATGCAGTGTTTTCACCCTGACTTGGTTTGTAAATACCCGCGGCTGTCCTTCAGAGAGCTTCAGCTCACCATGAACACTCACTTTGCCCATGGTTAGGCCGCTTTGATGCAATGCTTTGGGCGGGGGACCGCCATGCCTCAAAAATAATATATCTCCATATTGGTGAGGGTTTTCGTTTCGTGGCACGCTCATGAGTGCGGTCCACCAAGGTGGGCGAGGTGGTCAATGGTTTGGATGTGATTCTGTTTCTGCAAGTAATCTCTCCGAACCTTATTGTAGGACGGTAAGAAGGCTTCAACGGGTTCCTCCGTATCCAAATCCTTGGTATAACCCTCCCAACGCACGTTGAGGAGAAGTCTCTTGCGATGAGTACGATGACCTAATATTTTCTTGACATCATAGGTGTCCTCCTCAAACTGAGAGGGCACTCTAGCAACCTCCTCCGCGTAATATAGAGGCACGGGGGAGCGAGGGGAGTTGACCGTCTTCGCTAGAGAACCAACATGGACGTCAACTAACCTCCGTTGGTCCACTTGAATAACATAGGGGTCATGAGTCTTCTTGGCCACAACCTCATAGGGCCCATCCTAATAGGAGCAAGTTTTATCGCCAAGATTTTTGCGTTGGCGACGGACCCATACGCGGTCCCCTTTTGAGAAATTGGGGGACATACTCCTCCTATTATTATACTTATGAGCCATTGTCTTTTGCACTTGAATCATAGCCCTACGGGCAAGAGCAATAAGCTCCTCACGCCGCTGGAAGTAGTGAACGGCGTCTCGGGCAACCCCCTTAGGCTCAGCAAGAGGGGGCCCCTTAGTACGGTTGTGTTTACCAAACACAATCTTGTTAGGCGTATAACCTGAAGGACCTGTAGTCTGATGCCACGCTCGTACAACAGCGGGCAAAGCCTCCACCCAATTAGTACCCTTCTTCAAAGTAAGGGCTTTAGCAACGGCACGCCTTAGCTGCTTGCCTGTATTTTCGGCTTTGCCATTACCTTGGTGCCTACCCGCGAGACACATAGTCGAGCGGGCACCAATCTTAGAACAAAGGGTTTGGAAATATTGGCTCACAAATTGTGGCCCGCGGTCGGAGCATATATCACGAGGGGCTCCGAGCCTATCAACCCAGCGTTCCATTAGCAAATGGGCCACTCTTTTACCCGTTAGCCCTTCATCCTTGTCTTCATGACGGGGTTTAGGAATAGATATCACCACAGGAGTGCCTGACAGCAACTTGGGACTGTGCCTGCAACAGGGAGCACGTGAGAACGTAGAGCTAGAGGTCAGGGAAACAATGATGCTTGAATGTTGCATTCTGCCCTGTGCCTGCCTCTGTCTTGTGCATGCTTAGGCCACTGGAAAACACGGCCACGATAGCCCATGGGGCGCGCAGTAGCTCACCATTTAGAGGAAAGAGGCCACTATGGCCTCAGGGTAAGTACCCCCAACACTAGGCACAAAGAAAGACACGGGCACGATGCCCACACCTTCCACCTTTGTGCCTTAGAGCATTTATGAGGGCTTGCATGTGCTTGATGTTGCTTTTAACGCTTGTAGTAACGAGTGAGCTCTTGCTTGTAAGATGTAAGCTTGCTTGCTCACTTGCCTGCAAATGTTCAAACAAGGCCTAGCCAAAGGCCCACTTGTAAACTGACCCGACACACAACAAGAATGAATCTCGCGGAGTGCCAGTGGAGCCTCGTGGAGTGTCACAAACCAGCCAAGGTTGTGGCTAAATGCTACGGGCACTGCTCAGCCAAGGGCCGTGTCCGTGTGAATCTTGAATCTAGCATGTGTGTCACACGTGATGCACCACGTAGAGGGAAAAGGAGGAGGTACGGGGACGGGATGACGGTGTGAGTAGACACACTTCAATAGACAAACCTCCTCATCATATAATGATAACCTGACCTCACTACTAACCCTCCACCTAGGAGCCATATTACGCATATATATTACATATATACATAATAGAGCGATGCACGCTGACAAACACAAGACATACTTGTGCGCGCACATTCTTTGGCAGGGCCTGGAGGCACACACCCACCCGGAGGGCACCACAGGGTGTGGGTCTCGCGGTGGCGGCCTTGGAGCACACGTTGCCACACGCTTGGACAAACAAAATCTCCCACAAACCACTCACCTACATACCACAGACGGTAAACATACTCACAATAGAACACGTGTATAGATATGCCACCTTGTTGCTTGGTGTTTGTGTGTGTCTTGGGGGCATGCTCATAGACACTTAGGTTAGCTTGAGTGTTACCTTCATCGCTGGGTGTGTCACCTGCGGGCAGTAAGGCAGCGGGTCACCTCCGTGCGCCAACCCTTGGAGGTCGCCCTTACTGTCCCGCTGGTATATCAGCCCACCAGCTCCCCGGGGGCACGATGACACGCCCCGAAGGAGCCTTTACTCCCCTACCACCATACACCGTGTATGACGGTGCATGTTTACACCTCCGTGTGTAAACTTGCTACGGTGTACACGGTTGCAAAAGCCAAAGATAGGTCAACCTAGGTCTTGCTTGATCGGAAGGGGGGTGATGACCCACGTAATAGGCAACCATGCACTCCCGTAATTGAAATAAGCGCATGCACACTCACACACGCAATCAAAGGGACACGGGGTACACCCGGTTTTGTGTATCACGGAGAGGGAGGTCCGTGTGTGTTGTGGAAACTCAAGTCCACGCACGGGCCTCCACAAAAACATGCCACGCCCATATCCAAACCCGTTTGGTTGGGCGTTGGGATAGAGGACCCCTGGGGTGTTGTGGAAATCAAAGCCCACTCGTGGGGAACCCTAGAGAAAATATCACCATATATATCCTCTCATAAACATATGCATGTGCACACCCGTCCTTTTCGTCATGTTGTTTGTTCACTTTCGTTGCGGGCAGGAAAATTCCCCTGTGATTTCATCAAAGACCTGAAGAAAACACCCAGCCAGCATGCGGCCCCATGCAATGGCATTTGAGGGTACCCAATCCAAATCCGGGCACGCATAGCGACCGGGGATAAACACCCAGGCGGTAGAGATGGCCAAAATTCGCAACGCCATTGCCTTTGAAGACCCCACCCACTCACGGAGTGATGGGGCAAAGGCACCCATTGCAATTCATATTAGTACACTTGTACGTAGAGGATGACGCCTCCATCCAGGCTTAAGTCCTTGCCGTATGTAGTGGCAATTTTGCACGCCACAAAATAGTTTTCATGTAATGTCAGCCACACGAGTACTTCGTACCTTGTATACTTTAACCTCGTGTGGACAAGGGCAAATCGGTGGAAAACCATCACGCCCAACACAAAAAGGGAAGATGGGTTGTACCCGCCAACCCAACAAAGTTTTCAAGCCTTCGCCAATTTTGAACAAATTGTTTAGCTCGTTGGCTTGGGTCACAGGTCAGGGACGGTCGTGGGGTCGTGGTTTCCGTACGGGGTGGCACTCGGAAACCTTACAACCACCATGCGCACAACCCGGTAGAGTCTTCAGGAAGTGCTTGCCACGTTTTTAGCACCCTTGACGGGGGGCGTCTTCGTGGGCAGGACTTTGTCCTTGTGGCGGTAGGAGCGCTCCAGTAAGACCCAAGGATAGGGGTTTGAATGGCATTAAGACCCCCGAAAGAACAGGTCCCACTTCGGCCCCAGGCTATACGCAACGCCACCCCACCCCACCCCAAGGAGTCTCAAGCCTTTAGCGTCGAGAGAGGTAGACGGTGGGGTAAACATGCGGTACCCACCGCCCTGCTCCGGTTGGGATTTTTGTAACCGAGGAGCGCGCCGTGCATGCACGTTATCTTCACGTTCTTTCCTGTCTCCCAACCGCTTCTCGCTCTCTCCTCGTTTTCCGAAACAATAATATATCCCCATATTGGTTAGGGCTTTCTTTTCGTGGCACGCTCATGAGTGCAGTCCACCAAGGTGGGCGAGGAGGTCAATGGTTTGGATGAAATTCCGTTTCTGCAAGTAATCTCTCCAAACCTTATTGTAGGACGGTAAGAAGGCTTCAACGGGTTCCTCCGTATCCAAATCCTTGGTATAACCCTCCCAACGCACCTTGGAGAGAACTCTCTTGCGGTGAGTACGGTGATCCAATATTTTCTTGACATCATAGGTGTCCTCCTCAAACTGGGAGGGCACTCTAGCAACCTCCCCCGTGTAATTTAGAGGCACGGGGGAGCGAGGGGAGTTGACCGTCTTCATTAGACAATCAACATGGACGTCAACTAACCACTGTTGGTCCACTTGAATAACATAGAGGTCGCGAGCCTTCTTGGCCACAACCTCATAGGGCCCATCCTAATAGGAGCAAGTTTTATCGCCAAGACTTTTGCGTTGGCGACGGACCCATCCGCGGTCCCCTTTTGAGAAATTGGGGGATATCCTCCTCCTATTATTATACTTGTGAGCCATTGTCTTTTGCACTTGAATCATAGCCCTACGTGCAAGAGCAATAAGCTCCTCACGCCGCTGGAAGTAGTGAGCGGCGTCTTGGGCAACCCCCTTAGGCTCAGCAAGAGGGGGCACCTTAGTACGGTTGTGTTTACCAAACACAATCTCGTTAGGCGTATAACCTGAAGGACCTGTAGTCTCATGCCACGCTCGTACAACGGCGGGCAAAGCCTCCACCCAATTAGTGCCCTTCTTCAAGGTAAGGGCTTTGGCAACGGCACGCCTTAGCTGCTTACCAGTATTTTAGGCTTTGCCATTACCTTGGTGCCTACCCGCGAGACACATAGTCGAGCGGGCACAAATCTTAGAACAAAGGATTTGGAAACATTGGCTCACAAAGTGTGGCCCGCGGTCGGAGCATATTTCACGAGGGGCTCTGAACCTATCAACCAAGCGTTCCATTACCAAGTGGGCCGCTCTTTTCCCCGTTAGCCCTTCATTCTTGTCTTCATGACGGGGTTTAGGAATAGGGATCGCGATGAGGTAGCTGGAAAGCCGGCAAACAAATAGGACCATTCGGTCATACACCTCTCCATCATGGGAGGTGGAAGGGTAGTGAAACACATCAAGCGCTATGGAGTCCATGGGCTGGATAGGTATAGGCATAGGGGTCACGTACCCTTGCTTGCGCTTGGTGTCATGCGTGTGAATGGCACATGAGGGACACGTTTGACATTGCAGTTCCACCGCTTTGTACAACGCCTCACCTACCACGCCATGGTTAAACTCCTTCCAGTGATTTTCCACACTGGAGGTAGTTAAGTGAACTGCATCGTGGTATTCGGCCAACAAACAGTGCACTAGCGATGAAGGAACAAACCACGGTCCATTACGGATGAGTTTGTTATCCACCAACCTCACCCCATCGTGGAAGCGTCCATTCAAGGCATCCCGCCACATTTTTTTGTAGCGTTCACAATTTGGGTAGTGTCTAGCCCAATTTATCTCAAAAACATGGGGAGCATCCTCCCCATGTATAGGAGTTGCCTTCTTGTGGGACTTTCAACATTTTCTTATCTTGGCAATTTGCTCCAGTCTCCGAAGGTTTCTCTTTTGCTTTGTTCCCCCCCCCCACTGGAGCCGAAGCCAGAGGGGGTGGATCACACGCGGGCGCCCCTTGAGCCCAAGGCGCCGCCTTAGACCTAGTAACAACAGGCGCCGCAACCGCCCTAAATACAAGGGGGCGGACGAGAAGTTCCTCTTTCCCGGCCGCCATCATGTCCCGCACATCCCAGGCCGCTTGGGCCGTCCCATGTAGGGACACATCACCCAACGCCGGGTTAGCAGGGTATGCCCAACGGGACAAGAAATCACCCACGGGGTTCACGGGCCCCGGGGTGTAAACCATATGGAGGTCCAATTTAGAGAACAATTCATGCCAACGCGCTTGGCGTGGAGGGGAAGCCCCCACAGTTTTGAGGTCCTCCGTAGCCCAATTCTCAAGGCTACGGTGGTCCGTACGGACCTCCACTCGCTTGTTCCCCACCCAACCATGCCATTTTAGAAGCGTCGCCACTATGGCGTAGCATTCTTTCTCTCGAGTGCTGCAATTCAATTGGCTGCCTGACAACTTACGGGAGAAAAAAGGAAGGGGGCGTACAGCACCATCGGGACCTTCCTGTTGTAGGGCCGCCCCGACCGCCCAATTACTAGCGTCCGGCGTGAGGACAAAGTCCTTATCCCAATCGGCTAGTTGGAGGGGAACAATATCCGTAATAGCACGCTTGAGCTTCAAAAAGGCCTTGTTAGCCGAAGCGTTCCATGTTAGGCCTATCATTTTCCCATTCTTATGCTTAGACAAAGCCTTCAACATCTCAATCAAAGGAGTAGCTACTGGAGGCGTAGTTCTGGACATAGCCTGAATAATAGTTGGCGAGCCCCAAGAACCCCCGGAGCTCCGGAACATTATCCGGCTTTTCCAAACGTTCAAGCGCCAACAATTTCTCTGGCCCCGGCCGGCGTGTGCCATTTTCCAACACATGGGCACAAAACTCAACCCAACGACCAAAGAAATTGGTTTTGCTAACCGAAGCAACCAACTCCTCGTTTCGTAGCCTATCCAACACGGCACGCACGTCGCGGTTGTGGTTAGCCAATAGCTCTTCCTCCGTCTCACCGGAGGAAACAATAATAATATCATCAATATATACGTCCGCACAATTCAAACCCTCTAAAGCGTGGTTCATGACCCGTTGAAAAATAGTGCACCCATTCTTGATACCCATAGGCATAACACGCCATTGGTATCTCTTACCCGCCAAATTCATGGCGGTTTTAGCCCGGGACTCAGGGTGAAGGGGATTTTGATGAAACCCTTTACTCAAGTCCACAATAGTGAAAATCTTGTGTTTGGATTGATTTTCGAACATGTTTTCAATGAGGGGGAGGGGGTGAGCGTCGGGCAAGGTTGCCTCATTTAGTTGGCGATAGTCCACAACGAGGCGCCATTTTCCCTTCTCTTTCTTGGGCACAATGAAACCGTTCGACGCCCACTCGGAGGCAGGACACGGCTCAATCCAGCCACGAGCCAAAACGTCTTCCACTATTTCTTGCTCCGCCGCGGCACGCTCCCCCACCAACCGTATAGGCTTCACGGACTTGGGTTTGGTGTTCGGGTATAGGTCAAGTTTAGCAAACCCCAACTGCTCTGTACCACGGACCTTAGGGTGTTCCTGGCCTGGACAGAGACGAACCTTCCCGCTAAAAACATCCCGCTCATAGTCAGCGAGGATGTGTTTCCTCATGAGCTCCACCTCCGGAGATACAATAGGTTCTTGGGTGGTGACAACGCCACCGACACGAGAAGCCGCCAACAATCGTGTGGCGCCTTTACTTTTACGGTAGCGCATCACGGTAGTGGCCCTCCCACCCAATAACTCTTTTTCAATTTTCGCAATGGGTGAACGCACGCATTCGTGTGCCTCCAAATCTTCGGGGGTAGGGTCAAGAGTAACGGGAGCGAGGAGGTTTTTATCGGTCGCCTGATATATGAGGGTGCGCACCGAAGCCAAATGGTTAGGCCCCCCTTCACCCTCCGACTCTTCCTCCGAGGTCATGCCCGGCTCGTCATCCGTGTTGGGGCTAGGGACGGCCGGCACCAAAACGGAGGCCACATGACATTTAGTGGCTGCCAAATTTTCCTCCGCAATACCACCGTCCACGTATAGCACCACCGTGGATCAACCCCGTTGAGGAAGGGGTGTGAGGTGGTCATTTCGATAGACACGGGCTTTAGCCTCCGGCCCAGGAAGGTGGTACCCTTGCAAAGTAATTTCCATAAGGCGTTTCCACCACTCCCTATGTGTCCACTCCGGCCCTACGACGATGGCTCGCAGTTTTTGTTGCCGAAGTTTCCGAACACAATCGGAAAACCGATGATAGGGAGGGCACATCCAATAGAATTTAGAGGGGTCCCCGGGAGTGGAGAACAAATCGTCAAGCGGCGAAACCCAACGGGTAGCCTGGGCCATACCTGGGATCCTATTGAAGGCGTCCACGTCAGGGTTTTTGCCAAATTGCTTTTTGACACGTGCGGCCCAATATGGCGTGAGGCCATAGTCAGACCAAGTCCACATGGACCGATCACGCCGTGTCGGTAGAACATCACGGGCAAGGGTTTCGGGAGCAAATTCAACGAGCTCCAAAGCACAAGCCCGATCCTGTACTGGGGCCACGGAGGAAGCGGTCAAGGCATAGGATATGTGTTTCTCAGCCTCAACACGGTTAGGCGGTTCCCCACCAGGGGGTGTATTCACAATTGCCGTGGCCGGGTGCATAGGAGTGACCGCCCCAATGATTGGAACGGTTATGCCCCACTTGGACTGACGTGACACCTTACCATGAATGGGTTTAACCAAAAATGGCTTGCTGGTTCGTGGAGCTTCACGGAAGTCCTCAATCCAAAAACAGGGGTGTACTGGATGGTGAGAGTACAAACAATTGAAACGGGCAAAATGGCTCACACAATGTTCGTAACCCCATCGGTGCCCCAAAAACAATATTGCAAGGTAAATTCGGGGCAAGGTACGGGGACACGCCATATTGGGCAACACGAGGAAGTAAAACACTACCATCCACAACCCCCGTAAATTGAATTTTGACGTCTAATTGCTCGTCCCCCCCCGACAAAGGCGTCTCATTATCGGCTTGTAGTAGGCGCCTCCTTTTCGGGGGACTCATATTTTTTGGAGATTCGGTCTCCAAAAACATTGGGGTTGGCCAAAGCGACCGCTTGGCACCCAAAATCCTCAAAACACGGAGTCCCTTGAATTCCCCATTGGGCAAAACAACCTGAACGGAAAGTTCGGTTTGAATCTCATCAGTCACTATATGCCCCTTCATGACTCTGCATGGAACGAGAGCCACAGTAGTGTCACAGGGGTGCCCGAGGGTTTCTTCTTTCGGAGTGGGCGCCTCTGGGCACTCGTACCAACGTCCGCGCCCGTACGGCGCTTCTTTTCCTCCTTTATCGCCCTTGCCGCCGCCACCCTTAAAACCACCGCCACCCTTTTCACCACCCCCACCTTCATTGCCACCCTTAGGCTTACCACCCTGAGACTTACCCGCAACGCACCAATGAGTTTTACTGCATGGAGAATTAGGCTTACACGTCTAAAGGGCGCTATTGGTGGCACCCCCATAAATCCAAGACATGTCTGTCTCCGTTTGTTTACGTGTTTTCCAATGTTTGGAACACGGAACCCAGAAAGTAGGTGGCGGTTTAGGCCCCGGGTCGACGGTTTTCTTTGCCAGAGGTTTAGGGTGACCCACGGCGTTGACGGAGGTGTCAGCGGGTTCGGAGGTGTTGGGGTCCGCCGTAGCATCCGCATCAATCGCATTCAGCGCAGTTCCATTGTGAGAAGGGTGATGAGTGTACATCACTGTCGTCTTGTCTCCCTTATTGAGGCGTTCGACAGCTTCCCTCTCTGATACACTTTTATGGGCAAGGGCATAGATTTTGGCGGGCTTCAAACTTTCATAGTGTAGCCGCGTGTGTGAGGTGTATGGTTGAGTTGCAAGATCCACTCCTGTAGAGACGGGTCTTTGCAATCAACTATCACCCCCGGTCCAGAATAGGAAACAATCTCAGGAACCGTATTGCACTGTTGAGCGCTATATTTCCTGAGTTCCTTTTCGAATAGATTCGGGCCACGCGAAGCAGGCGACGGCAAAATGCGACAGAGAGCGACAGGAAGGCGACAGGGTGGCGACAGGAAGACGACAGGGTGGCGACAGGAAAACAACAGGAAAGCAACAGGAAAGCGGCAGGGAAGCGACAGGAAGCGACAGGCAGGCGACAGGAAGGCGACAGGAGAGGTGCGACAGGAGGGCAACAGGGAAGCGACAGGGCGGCGACAGGGTGGCGACAGGGAGACGACAGGGAAGCCACAGGAAACAAGACATAGCGACAGGATAAGCGACAGGAAAGCGAAAGGAAGACGACAGGGGGGCGATAGAGCTAGCGGCGACAGGGAAGCAACAGGGAAGCGACAGGAGAAAGCGACAGGAGAAGGCGGCAGGAGAGGGACAGGAGAGGGACAGGAGAGCGACAGGGTGTATTTTTGCGACAGGAAGGCAACAGGAAGGCGACAGGAAGGCAACAGGGATGCGACAGGAGAGCAACAGGCTTGTGGAGGACAACAAGTGAGACAAAAAAGTACATGGTTTCTTATATAGGTGGATATATGTAAAGAAAATGAGAAGCAATTTTTTAGATTCTTCGGGATTCTTATGAAGATGTCATTTCATTGTTACATGCATACACTCTTACCATTTGGCAAATTTTAATCTTTTATGGAATCACTACATTCAGCAGGTAGATTTCACCTGAAACTGAAAGCCAAATGATAAAGATAAAGATAAGTGCCAGGAGTGCCGGGGCCCCGCAACCCAGCCCCACGGCCAGGACCGGCAGGGGGCCAACCACCACCGCACAGCAGCGGACCCCAGCCAGGAGTGGCGGGGCGCAGCACCGACGTCCCTCAGCCAGAGGTGGCGGGGGACCCACACCACACACCCACGACAACCACACAAACACCAGCCGCAAGCCTCAACCAAAAGGGGCGGGGACGCCAAACCGCAGACCATCGGCACACCACACACACGCAACCAGGCACACCAGCACACGCGGAAGACACACCCACCGCACCACCACACCACAGCACCAACAACGCGGACACAGCAAACACGCAACACACAACACAGCACGGCCACCGCGCACAGCCACACACACCACAAACACACACAGCAAGGGACACCCCCACCCGCAAAAAACACCACCACAACCGGCGGGCCCAAGCCAGGAGTGGCGGGGAGCCGCACACCACGAACGCCGGCGGACCCCAGCCAGGAGTGGCGGGGAACCGCCCCCGAGACCCTCAGCCAGGAGTGGCGAGGAAAGCCCACCACCACCGGCACCGAAACCCAGCCAGGAGTGGCGGGGAGTAGCACACAGAAACCTCCGCCAGGAGTGGCGAGAGACCAACCACACCACACACCAGCCACAACCCCACCAACACACCACCCCGCACCACACCGCACGCCACCAACACACCACACACGCACACACACACACACACAAACACACGCGGAAGGCGCGCCCACGCCCACACCACCACCAACACAGACACCACGAACACACACCACACACACCAGCACAGGCATCACACGCACACGCCGTGCCACAAGCACACACAACACGGGAAACCCCCACCCGTTGAAACACCCACTGCTGCGGCCGGCGGACCCCAGCCAGGAGTGGCGGGGAGCCGCCTCCGAGACCCTCAGCTAGGAGTGGCGAGGAACGCCCACCACCACCGGCAGCGAAACCCAGCCAGGAGTGGCGGGGAGTAGCACACAGGAACCTCTGCCAGGAGTGGTGAGGGACCAACCACACCACACACCAGCCACACCCCCACCAACACACCACACCGCACCACACCGCACGCCACCAACACACCACACAGGCACACACACACACACACACAAACACACGCGGAAGGCCCGCCCGCGCCCACACCATCAGCAACACAGACACCACGAACAAGCACCACACCACACACACCAGCACAGACACCACACGCACACGCCGCGCCACAAGCACACACAACACGGGAAACCCCACCAGCGGAAACACCCAGCGCCGCAGCCGGCGGAACCCAGCCAGGAGTGGCGGCGAGCTGCCCCCGAGACCCTCAGCCAGGAGTGGCAGGGGCCCAGCCAACACCGCCACCAGCGGACCCCCCAGCCAGGAGTGGCGGGGAACCGCGACCGGGACACGCAGCCAGGAGTGGCAAGCGACCACACACCACCGCCACCAGCAGACCCCAGCCAGGAGTGGCAGGGAACCGCACCCGGGGCCCTCAGCCAGGAGTGGCGAGGAGCATCCACCACTGCCAACAGCGAAACCCAGCCAGGAGTGGCGGGAAATCGCACTCAGGAACCTCCGCCAGGAGTGGCGAGGGGCCAACCACGGCACACACCAACCACACCCACACCCACACGGGCGGCAAGCCCCAGCCAGCCCCAGCCACACACCCACACACACACACATACACACCAACACACACGGAAGACACATCCACACCCACGCCACCACGAACGCACGACACACACACCAGCACGGACACCACGCGTGCACGCACCGTGCCACAAACACACACACCACAAGAAACCCCCACCCAACCCCACGCAAACTGCCACCGCCGCGGCCGGCGGACTTCAGCCAGGAGTGGCGGGGAACCATAACCAGGACCACAACCAAAAGGGGCAAGCAACCACACACCACCACCGCCGGCGGACCCCAGCCAGGAGTGGCAAGGGACCGCACCCGGGGCCCTCAGCCAGGAGTGGCGAGGAACACCCAGCGGGACCGGCAGCGCAACCCAGCCAGACGTGGCGGGGAAACGCACGCAGGAACCTCCGCCAGGAGTGGCGAGGGACCGCCCACACACCAACCACACCCCCACCCACACTAACACCAGCAGCAAGCCCCAGCCAGGAAAACAAACCGCCACACGCCGCCACGGACGCGCCAACACACACGGAAGACACACCCACACCAGCGCCACAAACACACAGCGCACACACCAGCACGCGCCGCGCCACAAGCACACACAACACGGGAAACCCCCACCCGCGGAAACACCCACTGCTGCGGCCAGCGGACCCCAGCCAGGAGTGGCGGGGAGCCGGCCCCCAGACCCTGAGCCAGGAGTGGTGAGGAACGCCCACCACCACCGGCAGCGAAACCCAGCCAGGAGTGGCGGGGAGTAGCACACAGGAACCTCCGCCAGGAGTGGCGAGGGACCAATCACACCACACACCAGCCACACTCCCGACAACACACCACACCGCACCCGCCGCACGCCACCAACACACCACACACGCACAGACAAATACACACACAAACACACGCGGAAGGCCCGCCCACGCCCACACCACCACCAACACAGACACCACGAACACACACCACACCACACACACCAGCACAGGCACCACACGCACACGCCGCGCCACAAGCACACACAACACGGGAAACCCCCACCCGCGGAAACACCCACCGCCGCGGCCGGCAGACCCCAGATAGGAGTAGCGGGGAGCCGCCCCCGAGACCCACAGCCAGGAGTGGCAGGGGCCCACCCAACACCGCCACCAGCGGACCCCCGAGCCAGGAGTGGCGGGGAACCACGACCGGGACCCGCAGCCAGGAGTGGCAAGCGACCACACACCACCGCCGCCAGTGGACCCAAGCCAGGAGTGGCGGGGAACCGCGCCCGGGGCCCTCAGCCAGGAGTGGCGAGGAGCAGCCAGAACCGCCGACAGCGAAACCCAGCCAGGAGTGGCGGGAAATCGCACTCAGGAACCTCCGCCAGGAGTGGCGAGGGGCCAACCACGGCACACACCAACCACACCCACACCCACACCAGCAGCAAGCCCAAGCCAGCCCCAGCCACACACCCACACACACACACACACACACCAACACACACGGAAGACACACCCACACCCACGCCACCACAAACGCACGACACACACACCAGCACAAACACCACGCGCGCACGCACCGCGCCACAAACACACACACTGGCGGCGAACCACAACCAGGGGAGGTGGGGACATGCACACAAGCAACACGGCCAGGAAAAGCGAAAAGCGCCCCCCACCACCACCACCCCACCCGGGAGAGACGGGAAACCCACCACCGCAAACCACACAGCGAAAAGGGGGGCGGGACAAAAAGGGCACACGGGAGACGCAGGCGAGGGACCCCACCCGGGGGGGTTTGGGGGCTCCCCCGGTGACCATATCGGCCGCACCTGAGCACACGCAATAAGGTGGGATACGCCCGGGACCGTTGGTCAGCGGCCCGCGGTGGCACCAGCCAGGGCGGGTGACCAATGGCCCTGACCAAGAGCACTCCCGACGGCACGTACTGCGGTTGGGGCCCAGCGAGGGGCTGCGGGTAGGGCACACCGTCCATTGGGGCAGGCCAGAGACACGCCTATCCCGCAAGGACTCCCCTGCGACCCACAGTGTAGCCGACCCCGGTGTGGGGAACGGCTGGAGTACCTGGCTACGGAGCAGGTCCATTTGTACCGAGCGGGTACAAATGGACGGCCCGTACAACAGAGTTACACCCTGACAGGGAGTGCAAGCATCGGCCTCCCCAAGGGGAAACACCAGGGCAAGGAACCCGAGCCGACGACAAGGACCGCCCCCGACCCACCACAGCATGGAAGGCCAGGGCACAGCACCAGGGGAACACCGCCCCAAGCGACGCGGCAAAAAGACAGAGGAAGGAGGGCACGCAAAGGGGGCGGCGGGGGGACACACCACAAACAGACCCCAGCCAAGGGGGGCGAGGAACCACACCCAGACCCCACAGCCGAGACGGGACAGGGGCCACGACACACAGCCCCCACACTCACAGAGAGCCGCCAAACCAAGCCCAGAAAGGCGCGGGCAGGCACCCAAACGCACCACCAACACACCGCACACACGCCCGCGCATGCACACAACACACATCGCCACACCACACACCAAAGCGCAAGCACCGCCCGCACCAGAAACGCACGCAACAAACGAAAACCCAAAGAACAAGAACCCAGCAACCCCCCGCCAGGGAAGCTGCAGGGCCGCCAGAAACACCGCCAGGACACAAAGGTAGACCCACCAAGCCCTCAGCCAGGTCTGGCGAGCGCCCACACCCAGCAACACCCAACCAACCACGCCCAAACCAAGGACCAGTAACTGCGACACCCACACCAGCACCGCCACCAACACCCGAACCGGACACCACAACACCCTCACCAGCGGAAACACCCGGAACCAACGGAGACACCGTCGGCAACAGCAGCAACCCCAGCACCCAGCACAACACCTCAGACACCCTCACCAACATCAAACCAACAGAGAAAGCCACCCAACACTGACCAACGACCGCACCCGCGCCACCCACCAACCCGCACCTAGAACCACCGCCACCAGCATCCAGACCATCGGAAACACCAACACCACCAACAATCAAGCCAGCACAACACCCTCACCAACACCTTCACCGCCGGCACCATCGCCTACGAAACCTACGCACACCAACACCGGATACAACATCTACATCACCCAAGCCAACGGCATCAAATCGCCAGCATCATCCCACCATCAGCGTCGCCACCGGCAACGTCCGCCACCAGAGGAAACCAAAGCCAGCACAACCGGTGAACCAACAAACCACCAAGCCCCGGCCAGAGGAGGCGAGGACACACACCCAGAACCATCAACAACAACACCCTCGCCACCAAAGCAACCACAGGGCGCCGTCCACCACGCAGTCACCTGCAGCACCCACACCACCGGCGCCACCAACACCACCCTCACCCACGACACCACCCGGGGCATCGCCTGCACTGGCCTCACCAACAGCAACACCCGCAGCCCACACCACCTACCACACACCCTCCCAGACAGAGCCACAGAAACCAGCCACCGCCCACGCCCGAACACAGGCCACTGACCACCGCCACACAGACCCACACCAACCATCAGCAGCATCAGCAACATCAGAGACGCCGTAAACCATAGCAACGCCCGCAACAACCTCACCACTGGCATCACCGACAGCACCACCGACAGTGCGACCTCAGCAACAACAACCCAGAGCGACAACAACAGCCACTACGGCGACACCACCCGGTACAACACCATCGACATCAACGACACCAAGGGGGCCAACACGCCAGCCAGCAACGCCCATAGGAAGCTGCGCCTGGATTGGCAAGGTCCCATCCCCACCGTCAGAACACCACTGTCCACCAGGGCATCACCTACAGCGCCCTCGCCTTCGACATCACCCACAGCTCTGCCGGCGGCGCCCTCACCAACACCGTCACAAGCACCACCGACAGCGGCTACACAGCGACACCGCCAACCACCCACAGCACCAACCTACCACTACAGACCCAAGGACAGCCGAAGGAAATACCACAACACCAGGAACAACCGGCACCACCCCACCAGGACCACAAGCCGACCAACCACCGGCCACGAGTGGCACGCCCGGAACCGCCGACCACCCAAACGCAGGCCGCGCCCAGCACCAGGGCCAACAACACCCACGCCATGAGACCACCACGAGACACGCCAACCACCAAGTATCACCTATGACACCCTCAGTGTCGGCAACACCAGCGTCGCCAAGACCCACGGCACTATCCAGACCACCACCAACCCCACCAACGACGTGCCAAGGCGCCGTCACCTTTAACACCCCTACCACCAACACCACGACCCCGGCACCGAGTAACACCTAGGGCGCCCCCACCATCGGCGTCACCAAAGACGCCAGCACGGCTGGCGAACAAACACCACCAGCGCCACCCACCAAGCGCTCAGCCAGGAGTGGCGAGCGCCCACACCCAGCAACACCAAACCAACCACGCCCAAACCAAGGATCAGTAACTGCGACACCCACACCTGCACCGCCACCAACACCCAAACCGAACGCCACAACACCCTCACCAGCGGAAACACCCGGAACCAACGGAGACGCCGTCGGCAACACCAGCAACCCCAGCACCCAGCACGACACCTGGGACACCCTCGCCAGCATCGAACCAACACAAGAAACCACCCAACAACCATGTCACATCCAAGGCGTTACACCCCTGCCACCCACCGACCCGCACCCAGAACCACCAACGACAGCATCCACACCATCGGAAACACCAACACCACCAACAATCAAGCCAACACAACACCCTCACCATCACCATCACCGGCGGCACCGCCGTCCTCACCATCGCCTACGATATCTACGCATGCCAACACCGGATACAACGCCTACATCACCCAAGTCAACGGCATCAAACACACCATCGCCAGCATCACCCAACCATCAGCGTCGCCACCGGCAACCTCCGCCACCAGAGGAAACCAAAGCCACCGCAACCGATGAACCAACAAACCACCAAGCCCCGGCCAGGGGAGGTGAAAACACACGCCCAGAACCATCAACAACAACACCCTCGCCACCAAACCAACCACAGGACGCTATCCGACAAGCAGTCACCAGCAGCACCCACACCACCGGCGCCACCAACACCACCCTCGCCCTCGACGCCACCCGGGGCATCGCCTGCACCACCGTCACCAACAGCATCACCAGCAGCTCACGCCACCTACTGCACACCCTCCCAGACAGAGCCACAGGAACCAGCCAGCGCCCACCCCCAAACACAGGCCACTGACCACCCACATACAGACCCACACCAACCACTAGCAGCATCAACAACATCAGAGACGCCGTAAACCATAGCAACGCCCGCAACGACCTCACCATCGGCATCACTGACGGCACCACAAACAGTGCGACCTCACCAACAGCAACCCACAGCGTTAACGACAGCCACCACGGCGACACCGACCGGTACAACACCATCGGCAACAACGACACCAAGGGGGCCAGGGCCAACACACCGGCCAGCAACCCCTATGGGAAGCTCCGCCAGGAGTGGCGAGGTCCCGCCCCCACCGTCAGAACACCAACATCCACCAGGGCATCACCTACAACGCCCTACAACGCCAACACCCACAGCTCCCCCGGCGGCGCCCTCACCAACACCGTCACCAGCACTGAAGCCGGTTCGGACCCCCGTGGCCATCTTGGGGTCACTTGGGGTGTGTATCTATGTGCCGGCAAGCCGCCATTGGCTGATATAATACTCTCCCATCCACCTGACCTAACCCGATGTGATAGTGTGATAGGTTTGGCCATTCCGGCTATGAGCGGCCACATTCAGGACCGAGGCGCCGCCAGCGGAGATTTATATATCAGAATATCAGGAATCAACAGGGTTTTTTTATCATAATGTTTCCGTAATTTTTCAGCCTTCTGTTCTGATGGTCAATGTATCGGCGACTGTCAGTTGGCTCGCGATTTTGCGGTAACCGAATGGTTAACTGTTATTTTCAGATATTTTGGCGGAAACCCCGATGAAGGGTCAGATTTCATCAGTAAAGGGTTCGTTGCTTCCGCAATTTTCATATTATACACTCGCAAAGTTAATCCGATTTTTTCAGACTTTCAGAATCGGATTTTCGACTTCGACATCGCCGCACTTGATATGATGATTCTCGAGTGGTCATACATTTTTCCCCGATCACGAATCAACCTTCCTTTTGTTGTGTCTTTCGTCTTGCTTGGAGATATAGGTAAAACAAAATTGATTCGTGAGGCCACTTTAAAAGGTCATATCTCCGACTCATGGCGAGGAATATCAATATCGAGAATTGGGTTAGACCTGCCTTGGTCTCAAGTTAATTTGAGAAGCATCAAACGCCTTTGTTGTGTACACATGCCCGGTGTAGCAAGGGATAAGGGTCAAGAGGGTAGAAAGGGATATATAACTCTTGGACCGTGCAACCGAATATTTTATTGCGACTTTCGAGTGTACCGCATGAGTGTTGGGGTTGCATAGAAATTTTTCTTTGGGTTCCCACGTATTTTTAACATGAAGTTATGTCCATGGAGGGGCATGGCATACCATGGTTGGAGCCACTTTTTGAGGGTTGTGTTATATGCATGGTATGTGCTTCGATATGCTCACGCCCATGTTATATATCTTCGTGTGGCGGAAGAGATGGGGAGCCACACGTGACGAGGGCCTTGCCCATGTCCCAATTGTGGAATTCAAAGCGCTAGACTAAGTCTACCGCGTATGTATTGCTCATGGTATGTTTGGAAAAGAGATCCATGAGTGCACTCTCATTTTCATGGGGCATGTAGATATGGGTGGCGAAGGTATCTCCATGCGCCTGATTGGGGATCCAAGTGGGGGAATTGTTCGTAAATGGTTCCAATCATTTTTGTATTGAACCATGAGCGGATATCATGAGTGAGCATAGAGATATACTATCATGACAACTTTGTATTTGGTCGTATTTTCATGTTTTGGACCTCAATTTATGCTCATTTTTGTGTTTTATGTGCTCAACTGGTTGGCTAACAGTAAAGTGCCTAGAGATCTGTGAACTATGGTATGTTGCTTATATGTTGGCATATGCTTCGGTGTTGCACCTCGCCATATGCCGAATCACGTGGTCACTTTGGCTTGGCACACGAGGCCTCACAAAATTAGGTCTCAAACTCATGAGCTGACTTGTGAAGCATGCCATGTACATAACCGGAGAGGTTTTGGAGCCAATGATGGGTTATTCTTGGGCATGAATCTTTGGTCTATATCACCCTTGTATATTACTTTCTGGTTTGACACATGCATGGAGCATTTGGGTAATTGCCGTATGCATTTTTGAGTATATTATTGAATATTGAGCACTATGGTGTGTTTTGCCTGATTTTGTTAGGTTGAGAGGTCAAGGTTATGTCAGGGTAGGGCATGGTCCTGAGTGCCACTCTAGGCCATGACACGCCACCCCCCCTATTGGGCTAGGATTTAGAGGCTTGGGGGTGAACACATTTTTGGGGTTTGTGTAGTGACTTGTGACACATGGCATTCAGCCATCTCATTTGACCTGGTTCAGGGCAGCATGTTGTTGAGTCAAGGGAAGGTCTTGAGTCCAGGGAAAGAGGGGTTTATGGCTGTGAATATGTATGTTTACCTCTTTCCCCAACTTTGCTTTATTTGTGTTCATATGCCAATTTCAGGGCTTTCCTCTTTGGTGCAATTCTTGTACATGCCCGCCACCGTGAGACGACCGGTGTGCTGAACGGAAGCCCGCATCGTGGATTGGATTGTCGATTGGGTTATTGCTGTACTTGTGGGATCTGGTTGCTATTCAGGGTGGAGGGAGGAATACATTTTCTATATTTTTGGATTTTGGACCCTGGATTTTGATAAATGCAATCGTTGATCAGGAGCAAGTCGGCAGGGGTTACAGGCGGAAGGGGCACAGCGGGGGCCGGTCCTGGTAGGGACCTTCTTTATGGTAGCAGAGGCGTACCTGCTGCCCCTACCTAGCGCCGACCCGGGGACTTGGCCCCCTTTGAGCCCTGCCCAAGTACGCCCCGGGTGCGTATTGTGGACTCGGTGGAGACCACGCCGGAGATTGGAGCCGGAGAAGAGGCGAGACGCTCAAGAGCATGGCGAACTCCGGAAGTTGAAGCCCGAAGAGAAGTACAACATTCGGGAAGAGGAGGACGTGACATGGAGGACCTGGTCTCCATGTGTGAGCGTCGCTGCCGAAAGGCATGCAACCTCCGCTCCGCCGCGGAGGACTCTGATGAGGCCTGCCATTCAGGCAGCAGTGGAGGACGGGCCCGGCGCTACCGGAAGCGCGGGTCACCCAAGCCCGCGGCAGAGGACGCCGGGGCTATGGATACGGACCCCAGCCCGGTCAGGCTGTGGGACTCCGAGCACTCCGAGGGCTATCAGACAGCCTATGAGCAACCTTCGGAGTTGGAGGAGACGGCCAGACCGCCCACAAGGGCAAATACGGCCCCCGAGCCCGCCCTGAAGCACGACGCCGAGGGCTTGGTGAGGCCAGCCAGGGCCCGGACGGCACCTGTGCCCCGGCACACGGGACCGGAGACGGACGCCATAGGCGATACGCCCATGGGCCATGAGTCCCAGGCGCCAGGAACCGCGGAATGCGCTGGATCAGGCGGAAGGCACGCTGAGTGCCACTGCGAGCAAGTGTCCTTCATCATGGGCAAGTACCCAAAGATGGGGACAGACGCTATCGTGCATCAACTCGACCGCCTGGACAACGCGAAGGACGGCCTAGAGGAGGACGTCGCCGGGATCCTGGATGACCAGTCGGCCGCGGAGAAAGACATGGAGGAGCTGCGAGTGGAACGGGACCAGTACCGGGAGAATCTGGAGCTGGCCCTGGAGAAGCAAGAGCGAGTGGTGGACAGCCTCCTCCACCTGGTGGAGGACATGTCGGGACGCCTGAAAAGGCTAGAGGAGCTACAGCCCCTCGCCTCGGGTCTGGAGCTCCCGGCAAAGCCGGCCGCGGCAGAGCTGGTGGAGCGGGTTAAGACCCTCAGGAGCGCCATGGATAAACCCATGGGCGGCCCTGCAGAGGCACCCTACGCGCCTCCGCGTGTTGACCCGGGTGCGCTGCTGTTTGTTCCCATGTTCAGCGAATCCACAATGCTCGGGGAACACACGGCACCGGCTGGGTCCATGCGGGAAGGGCACGTAACCACGGACCCGAGGAGCCTGACGGTACAGATGTCCCACGCCGCCCAGGATCTACCGCCAACTACGACTACCCATGCAGTTTATGCGGAAGAGGAGATCCAGAGCCAGACCATGCAGGGGCGAACCATGGGAAGCGCTGACGGACATGGTCGAGGCCACCCAGGCGGAAATCTGTGGGCGAAGGACCCCAATACGGGGATATGGACGGCCGATGGAGCAAGTCCTTCCCGCATTCCAAACCCCATGGGTTCAGGCCCAACTGGACCGCACTCCATGGAGGAGAGGGATGTACGGGGAGTGTACTCACACCCCCCGGCCACAGGTGGTATCCGTCTCGGTGGAGTGGTGGCTGGGGACGTCGGAGACGCCATCAGGATTGACGAGCTCAGGGGAATCAAAATCCCCTACTACGATGGCAACCCCTCCAACCTGGATGACTTCATCCTGGATTGGGAGGACTTTGCCGAGGAGGTCGTCGGCGAGATGCGGGGAGCGCCGCGGGACAAGTGGGTATGTCGGACATTCCCACACCGGCTGGCGCAGGACCTGAAGGAGGAGCTGCGCGATCAGATCCGGGAAGGATTGATCCGTACGGAGCAGGCCTGCCTCCAGTGGTTGGAGGATGAGGAGCGGGTGGACGCTCCGAACAAGAAGCTGGAAGACTTGTGGTCCATTCCGGACCGCGGTGAGTTGCGGGTCCGGGAGTGGAACCGGTATCTGCGGAAGTACCGCAGATGCCTCAAGCTGGTGGAGGACTGGAACGAGGCCAGCGAGATCCGCCACTTGCTGAAGGACGTCCTCCCCGGCCAATGGAAGAGGAGAGTGGAGGACGAGGAAAAGAAGAGAGCGAAGAAGCGCGTGGCGGTGAGGATCATGGCGGCGGAGGATACCCATGCAGGTATCATGGAGTTCTTCAGGAGGAACCTGGGCGAGCCCAACCGGATGTTGAGACTGAAGAACGCCGTGTACGTGGAGGTATTTGGAGACTCCATGGGACAAAGGTTGCTGCGCCTCAACAACGTGGAGTGGAGGCGCGGGGAGCCGCTGAGGATGCAGGTCATCTTCGCCCGCATGAGCCTGGACGAGATCGTGAAGTACATCACGGTGGAGTTGAAGCTCAATGCGAAGAACGAAGCCCACGTGCAGGATCGACATGGTCATGGACAACGAGGCCACCTAGAAGACCGCCATCATCAGGAGATCAAGGAGGACACGTCCAACTCTGCGGAGGATGGCAGTGGAAGTAGCCAAGACCACTGGTCCCAGGAGGGTCACGAGGAGGCCCATTTCTTTGCGTTTGTGGCGCACAACGTGAGGGACCAGGGGCAGGATCGGTCCAGATGGAGCCGGGTGGGACCCAAGAAGGGCAAAGAGCCAAGGAGGATCGGGAACCCACCGCTCTCGTTCCGAGAGTACAGGTCTCAGCACGACGGGTGCTTGGTCTGTTATGGCAAGGGAAACAACCATGCACACCACCACCGTCAGTGCAAGGTTTATGAGGCGGACAAGAAGGCCTACTTCGCCGCCCACCCCGAGAAGAAGCCCAATGAGCAGCGGATTTCCGATTGGAAGGCGAAGGGCGGAGACGGGGGAAAAGGCCAAGGCAAAGGCCAAGGAAAAGGCGGAGGAAGAGGCTATGGTGGTGGACCTGGCCAAGACCGACGAGTGAGGTCGACCGAGGAAGTTGCTGAGGACATGTTGAGAACGTTGGAGGAACTCAAAGCCCAGCAACGTGGTCGACAAAGTCCTGGCGGATCGCAGCCGGAAGGGGCTGCGGGAAGTCAAGTCTAGAGGAGCCCCCACGGGAGTGGGACCTCGGAGGTCTCTCCTCCGAAAATCAGTGGAATCCCAGAGAAGACGAAGGCACATCAGGTGCCGAAGAAGGCTCCAGAAGAGCCAAAACCACTGAGTTTCGCCACTCCCAACCCCTGGAGCGCCCTGCCAAGGGAAGCTTATGTGGGCAAGGGACGTGGCAAGAAGGAAGGAGCGACCACGGAGAGCCCCGTGGACGGGCAAGACCAACCCAAGATCTACACCATCCGGGATCATACCCTCGAAGTCCTGATGCACCCGGACGTGCTAGAGTTGCATGCCGTGAGAGTCATCCATACACCGCATGGCGACGAGCGGCAGTTGCACTTGAAGGTGCGTGTACGGTGCGGACAAGAGGAATTGGTGTTGGATGTTCTGGTGGATACGGGTGAGCAGGTGAGCCTGGTCCGGAGAGGGTTGTTCAAGGAGGAATCCCTGCAGCCCAGCCGTAGACCGGTGCGCCTGAAGGTGGCCAATGGAGAGATTATGGGTGGTGGTACCCATGAGGCCACTATCAGTATGGAATTCTGGTAACATGAGCGCTTGAACCGCCCTGATCTGGCGAAGAGAAGCACTCTATCCGGGAACTTCTATGTGGCCGACATCACTGGTTGGGATATGATCATGGGGTATGACTTCATGGTGGCAAACGCCATTGGAGCCCTTCCCCATCGTGCAACGCTGGTCCGGGAGGACGATGAATGCCTTACATGGCTGTCCACGGACTATGCATGCGGATCATCCCAATGGAATGCTGAGGAAGAGGATAGGATCGTCCGAGGGGTGCAGGCTGTGGGTGCCAAGTCCAGAGGAGACCGCGGAGTTCAGCTCATGGAGTATGGAATGGCGCCGCAGATGTATGTCAGGATGATCCAGACGCTGGGAGCCGAAGCGCCCGAGACGGACGTCTTCGCTTCCCGGGATGCCCGGCTTCTGCGGAAGTGTAGGAGGCACTGGCATCGAGGAGACTCAGCCTGGTACAGGCATTGGGGTTTGAAGGACTGGGGGCCCATGTATTGGCATGGCTCCCTGGACAATACCAGACGTACGGTGGAGAAGATCATCGCGGATAGGGCGAAGGGGATCCTGGTCATAACCGGCATAGGATCCACCCCATGTCCGCTGGAGGGTCTCAAGTCGACGCTGGACTCCATCACCCTGAACGAGATGTCATTGGGGCCAGAGGAGAAGTTGTTCATCGACGCCAAGGGTGTATCAATGCCCTCCCCGGGTCAAGCGTGGGGTACCAAGGCTTTTCTGGTGGATGGGGCGCAAGCCCAGCCCACGGGTGATGAAGCATTCATCCGTAGGCCGGAGGCGGTGCCCATGAAGGTCATGTTTGAACCCAAGGAGGGGACGGATCAGCCAATTGATGGCATTGACGTCCTGTCCCATGCCGAGATCGACAACGTCGTCAACTACATGCGGATGGGGATGCACGACCGTGTGGCAGCCAAGAAGAGGCGGGCCATGGTAACATCTCCGCATTGGTGGGATGACAAGATGTTGGTCACCGGCAAGTACGCGAAGGATGAGTTCGTGGCGAGGGTCATGTATCACATCGCGGACCAATACGATGGTCCAGTTGGGTCGGATCCGCCGACGTGGGATTTTCCAAGAATGGGGGCCGATAGCGACAATAACCAGCCCGACGCCGCAAATTTTCGAAGATTATCGGTGGGAAGTGCACCCCACGACGATGAAGACGGCACATCGGACGAAGAGAAGTCAGAATCGGACCCGGAAGAGGCCTGCGTTCGGTTGTATCGATACCGAAGCAAGCGGCTGAAGAGGTCCAGGAGAACCCGAAGGTCACCGAGCTGAAGGAGAGGCTGATCAAAGCCTATCCGCGGCTATTCAGTGGCGTCGCCAACAAGAACCCTCCAGATCGTGGGAGGTTTGGCACAGCGAGGATCAAGCTGAAACCGAACCACAAGGTCTATCGTCATCGGGAGTACCAACTTCAGGGCGATCGGGCCGAGGCCATGAAGAAGCTGTTGGCCGAATTCATTGAGCGGGGATGGATCGAACCCTGCGACAGTGAGTGGGCCAGCCCAGCCTTCATCGTGCCCAAGAAGGAGAAGGGCGAGTGGAGGTTGGTGGTTGATTACAGAGGTTTGAACGAGCAGACCGAGCGCGACTCGTACTCGCTTCCCCTGATCGACTCCATCCTTCAAAAAACAACAGAAAAAGCGGATTTTCACGGTGTTGGACCTGAAACACGGTTATCACCAGATGCCGCTACACCCGGACTCCAGGCCCTGCACAGCGATGTCGACGCCGCTGGGGCCCATGCAGTGGAAAGTGGTGCCTATGGGCGCCAAGAATGGCAACGCCGCTTTCCAGAGCATGATGGAGGACCTACTCGGTCCTGTCCGAGACTGTGCCGATCCCTTCGTGGATGACATCATCATCGGGTCCGGCACGGAGAACATGACTGAGGACGAGCTCATCGACGCACATGAGAAGGATCTGCGCCGAGTGATCAGCGAGTTTGACAAGCACAACATGGTGTGCAAGCCCACCAAAGCTTCACTCTTCGCGAAGGAAGTGGAGTTCGCGGGTCACGTGGTTGGTCACGGGCAACGCCGTCCCATGCCTGGGAAGCTGGCGTCCCTGCACCACTGGGAGAAGCCCCAGACCATCAGCGAACTCCGATCCTTCATGGGGTTCTGCAACTACTATTCGGGCTATGTCCGAATGTATGCAGAACTATCGGGGCCGCTGCACAAGATGCTGCAAGTGGGCAAGTTCGATGGCCGGAAGGGGAGCAAGAAGAAGCTTGCCTGGACCCCTGAGGCCGAAGATGCGTTCAGCGGCCTGAAGGAGCGACCCCTGGGGCAGCTGGGACTATTCTTGGTGGACACGGACAAGGGATTCGTGCTACGGACGGACGCCTCGGATTATGCTGTGGGGGCAGTCCTCGAGCAGATCTGGGACGACGGCTCACACGTACCCGTGTCGTTTTGGAGTCGGATCCTGGCCGAGGGCCAACGCCGTACCTGGACCGCGAGGGAGAAGGAGACGTATGCCATTGTTTGTGCGCTCAGGAAGTGGTCTGGCCACATCGGATTGCAACCGGTGGTGGTTTGCACGGACCATCAGTCCTTGCAGAGCTGGCACAAGGAGCACGTCGACACCCCCTCCGGACCGGCGGCAAGGAGGGCCCGATGGCATGAGACGTTCGCCAAGTTCGACCTCAGCGTCGTGTACGTCCCGGGGAAGGACAACACTGTGGCAGATTGCCTCACTCGATCAGCCTACCCCGCGGGCAAGGCTTGGATGGACATATCCAGCCATGGGGACGCCGAGGAAACAGAGGAGGCCAAGCGCATCATCGAGATGGAGAAGGCCATGGAGCAAGAGGGAGTCAAGTGCTTTGTGGTGATGGCAAACCGTACGGACCTGGCCAAGTTCCGGGGTGCCCGCGTCCAAGCTATTCGAGAGGAAACCCTCGAACAATGGATGGTGGCCCCTGTAGAGCTAGTCAGGTCGGTGCTCACAGAGGACTGGTCGGATGACTACGCGGCATCCGAGCACTGGAGCAAGTACCGGAATGCCGTGAGCGCCCTGTCGGACGACGAGTGGCCTGAGGGCTTGACCGAGGATGGGGACAAGTAGTTCCTCAAGGACAAGCTGCTGGTGCCCGAGAACCGGGTGGAGGAGCTCATTGACCATTGGCACAACGCCCAGTCCATGCACCCTGGATGAGACAAGATGCAGCAGGACCTGGAGTGGCGCTTCAAGTTCCCACCGGGGTACTACGCCATCCTGGACAAGTACTGCAGCGACTGCGCCGTGTGTCGGGCCACGAAGAGCCCCAACCACTCCACAGCGGGCAACCCGGTGTACACGGCCATACCGGAAGCCCCTATGCGGTCCGTGGCCATGGATGTGTTCGCCATGCCGGAAGTTACCGTGAAAGGAGAGACATATGATTGTGTCATCCTGGCGATGGACAGGCACAGCGGGTATATCGTGGCAGTCCCGGGCAAGAAGTCCAAGAAGAAGGACAAGAAGGACAAGCATGGAGTGGGTCTGCAGGCCAAGACCGTCGCCAACGCCATGATCAGGCATTGGCTGACGATTTTTGATGTCCCGGCTGTCATCTGCAGCGATCGGGGCAGTCAATTTGTGGGTACATGGTTCAAGACGATGTGCAAGCACATGCGGATTCGGCACGCCAAGACCGTGGCATACCATAGCCGGTAGAATGGCCGGGCTGAGGTGGCCGGGCGGCAGATGTTCGAAAAGTTCCGCCAGCTGCACATCGACGAACCGGGCCGGAATTGGTACAATTCGCTGACGAGGGTGCTCCAAGCGTACCATGACCTTCCGGGGCCCACTGGACTGTCGCCCCATCGTATCATGTTCCTACGGGATCGAGTGTCACGCACTCTCCCGTGGTTGAACCATGGCAAGGTGGCCTGGGATGCGAACGCTATGATGGCTGAGGCGGACGACACGGCGGCCAAGGTGTGCAAGGCACTTGAGGACGAGCATGAGAAGAGGGCCAAGTACTTCAAGCAGGGAAAAGTCCAGAAGTATGCTCTCCAAGACATGGTGTGGGTGGAGCGGCACCGCAAGGATGTCCTGTCCAGGCATCGGCAGGCATCTTGGTATGTGCCGGGGGTAATCGTGCGGAAGGTCGGGCAGGATGTGTATGCGGTTCGTGTGGGGGATAACACGATCCTGGACCGCGACCATACCCAACTTCGTCCCCGAGCACCAGACCCCAGCGGACGTCCCGTCACCCTCGAGTTCACGGCCGGCGATGTGGACTCGGACGACGAGGGTGAGGACGACGACTTCACCGCTGAGAAGATCCTGGCGGACAAGCCGGACCCGGGAACGCCTGGGGGGAGGCTTTATAAAGTCCGTTGGAAGGGATTCGCCGCATCCAGGGATTCGTGGGAGCCTCCGAGCAGCTTCGTGCCGAGGTATACCACGGTCTGGATGGACTATCTGAAGAAAAAGAATATTTCTTTGGATGTCAAGGACGTGTTGGTCCATTTGGTTGCTGCTGTAGCACCGTAATGGATCCCCCTTGGCATTTTGTTTGTTTCTGTGCTTGGGGAGACCGGTGAGGGCGTTCATCCAGGGATTTTTGTGCCTTAATTGGCCATCTACCCCCTTCACTCGATCTCCACATATATATTTCATTGTGGTATATTTATTTAGGTCGACCGACGACGTTTCTCTATCTTTGATCCCCTTGGTCCATGTTGTAGATCAAGAGGAGACCGGCTATGGCGTAGGGCACCGATTATCAGTGTCCTCAACCCTCCCTTGGGGCATGGGGGACGCCTACGACGTGTATGGGGCTTCCATGTGTCCTTGGGACATGGAGGGGGGGGGTTGGAGCCCATTGGGGTCCTCCCGTCCTCTCTTCAATGACTTCCGAGCGGTAACAACGCTCTGAGAAGGGGGGTGAAGCCGGTTCGGACCCCCGTGGCCATCTTGGGGTCACTTGGGGTGTGTATCTATGTGCCGGCAAGCCGCCATTGGCTGATATCATACTCTCTCATCCACCTGACCTAACCCGATGTGATAGTGTGATAGGTTTGGCCATTCCGGCTATGAGCGGCCACATTCAGGACCGAGGCGCCGCCAGCGGAGATTTATATATCAGAATATCAGGAATCAACAGGGTTTTTTATCATAATGTTTCCGTAATTTTTCAGCCTTCTTTTCTGATGGTCAATGTATCGGCGACTGTCAGTTGGCTCGCGATTTTGCGGTAACCGAATGGTTAACTGTTATTTCCAGATATTTTGGCGGAAACCCCGATGAAGGGTCAGATTCCATCAGTAAAGGGTTCGTTGCTTCCGCAATTTTCATATTATACACTCGCAAAGTTAATCCGATTTTTCAGACTTTCAGAATCGGATTTTCGACTTCGACATCGCCGCACTTGATATGATGATTCTCGAGTGGTCATACATTTTTCCCCGATCACGAATCAACCTTCCTTTTGTTGTGTCCTTCGTCTTGCTTGGAGATATAGGTAAAACAAAATTGATTCGTGAGGCCACTATCAAAGGTCATATCTCCAGCTCATGGCGAGGAATATCAATATCGAGAATTGGGTTGGACCCGCCTTTGTCTCAAGTTAGTTTACGAAGCATCAAACGCCTTTGTTGTGTACACATGCCCGGTGTAGCAAGGGATAGGGGTCAAGAGGGTAGAAAGGGATATATAACTCTTGGACCGTGCAACCGAATATTTTATTGCGACTTTCCAGTGTATCGCATGAGTGTTGGGGTTGCATAGATACTTTCCTTGGGTTCCCACGTATTTTTAACATGAAGTTATGTCCATGGAGGGGCATGGCATACCATGGTGGGAGCCACTTTTTGAGGGTTGTGTTTTATGCATGGTATGTGCTTCGATATGCTCACGCCCATGTTATATATCTTCGTGTGGCCGAAGAGATGGGGAGCCACACGTGACGAGGGCCTTGCCCATGTCCTAATTGTGGAGTTCAAAGCGCTAGACTAAGTCTACCGCGTATGTATTGCTCATGGTATGTTTGGCAAAGAGATCCATGAGTGCACTCCCATTTTCATGGGGCATGTAGATATGGGTGGCAAAGGTATCTCCATGCGCTCGATTGGGGATCCAAGTGGGGGAATTGTTCGTAAATGGTTCCAATCATTTGTGTATTGAACCATGAGCGGATATCATGGGTGAGCATAGAGATATACTATCATGACAACTTTGTATGTGGACATATTTTCATGTTTTGGACCTCAATTTATGCTCATTTTTGTGTTTTATGTGCTCAACTGGTTGGCTAACAGTAAAGTGCCTAGAGATCTGTGAACTATGGTATGTTGCTTATATGTTGGCATATGCTTCGGTGTTGCACCTCGCCATATGCCGAATCACGTGGTCACTTTGGCTTGGCACAGGAGGCCTCACAAAATTAGGTCTCAAACTCATGAGCTGACTTGTGAAGCATGCCATGTACATAACCGGAGAGGTTTCGAAGCCAATGATGGGTTTTTCTTGGGCATCGACCTTTGGTCTATATCAACCTTGTATATTACTTTCAGGTTTGACACATGCATGGAGCATTTTGGTAATTGCCGTATGCATTTTTGAGTATATTATTGAATATTGAGCACTATGGTGTGTTTTGCCTGATTTTGTTAGGTTGTGAGGTCATAATCATGGGGCAGTTCTCCAAGCCCATTCGACTCCAAGTCCAACCAAGGTTATGTCAGGGTAGGGCATGGTCCTGAGTGCCACTCTAGGCCATGACACGCCACCCCCCCTATTGGGCTAGGATTTAGAGGCTTGGGAGTGGACGCATTTTTGGGGTTTGTGTAGTGACTTGTGACACATGGCATTCAGCCATCTCATTTGACCTGGTTCAGGGCAGCATGTTGTTGAGTCAGGGGAAGGTCTTGAGTCCAGGGAATGAGGGGTTTATGGCTGTGAATGTGTATGTTTATCTCTTTCCCCAACTTTGCTTTATTTGTGTTCATATGCCAATTTCAGGGCTTTCCTCTTTGGTGCAATTCTTGTACATGCCCGCCACCGTGAGACGACCGGTGTGCTGAACGGAAGCGCACATCGTGGATTGGATTGTGGATTGGGTTATTGCTGTACTTGTGGGATCTGGTTGCTATTCAGGGTGGAAGGAGGATTACATTTTCTATATGTTTGGATTTTGGACCCTGGATTTTGATAAATGCAATCGTTGATCAGGAGCAAGTCGGCAGGGGTTACAGGCAGAAGGGGCACAGCGGGGGCCGGTCCTGGTAGGGACCTTCTTTAGCACCACCGACAGCGGCAACACGGCGACACCGCCACCCACCCACAGCATCGACACCCTGGACCACAACCGGCGCAACACCTACCACTACAGACCCAAGGACAGCCGAAGGAAAAAACTCAACACCAGAGACAACCGGCACCACCAGGACCACAAGCCGGCCAAACACCAGCCACGAGTGGCACGCCCGGAACCGCTGACCACCTAAACGCAGGCGGCGCCGGGCACCAACACCAACAACATCCACGCCATCAGACCACCATGAGACACGCCCACCACCACCGTGTCAACCTCACCGTCGGCAACAGCAATGCCGCCAACACCCACGGCACTATCCACACCACCACCAACCCCACCAACAACGTGTCGAGGTGCCGTCACCTACAACACCCCTACCACCACCACCACGACCCCGGCGCAGAGTAACACCTAGGGCGCCCCCAACGACGGCATCACCAAAGACGCCAGCACGGCTGGCGAACAAACGCCACCAGTGCCACCCACCGGGCCCCCAGCCAGGGGTAGCAACAGCAACAGCACACACCGTCACGCCCACCGCATCGACATCACCCGGAGCATCGTCAACATCAACCAGGGGTCCCCACCACCCAAGCAGCACAAAGAACCGCAGCAACACCACCACATCCACCACCCTCACCACCAGCGACACCAGCGGCACCCTCCGCCAGGAATGGCGAGGAGAAAACCCAACAACGCGGAGCCACCCAGCGTGCCCGGCACCCTAACCATCGGAGCGCCACCACCAGTACCAACCCCCAACGCACGACCGTCACCGTCACCAACGCCACCGACCCCTGACACAACAACCACACAGCCCGCTCCAACGGCACCAGCCAAAAAGTCACCGACACCACTTGCACCAACCTCAGTAGCGTCAAAGCTCGGTTAACCACCTACGACCACGAATCGCAGGCACTAACAACCAGAGCATCGCCGACAACACTCCCGGCCAACACCCGCACCGCCCTCAAGAACACCACCGAAAGCAGCACCGTCGACCGATAGCCACAACACCCTCACAAACCACCTGGATACGGGTCCCTCTTTCCACCCCCCCCCCCCCCACGAACAACAACGGCATCGCCCACACCCCCCACCATCTGCAAAACCAGGTTTGAGGTTTGAGGTCTGATTTTGCGGGTACTAGACGCCTTTCGGCCCCGGGGGGCCACCTGGTCGGGCCAGGTGATATCCTCTCCACCGGGTCCTAGTGGGGGGCCCTCCAAGACGCACCTCCTGCCTGGTGCCGGAGTCCCCCGGGTTCACAGGGCTCGGAGCCCCGTCCTTCCCCGGCTTCCCCGTTTCACCACTCCCCGGTCAGTGCATCATTTCGCAGCCGTGGCTGCGGGGGCTTACCCACTGCGTCGCCCCCCTAATGTGTGGTCGCCCAGGGCGCCGGCGCCGCCGGGCCCGTGCTACTGGCTTGTCGCCAGTGGGACCCCCTTGGGCTGGCGCAGAGGCTGCCTAGCCTAGGGGTTGGGGCATGGCGCTGTGCGCCACTACTGCCTTGGCGGGTGCAGTGCCCCGTCCGTGTGTGCGCGGCGCTCGCGGCCGGTTCGGGGGGGTTCGGGCCGGTACCTGGTGTTGTGTCTCTCCCGTTTCCCTCTTCCTGCCCCCCGTGTCCCGCGCTGCGTGTGGCGGGCCGTCCAGTCCGGGTGTCCCTTACCCTCGCTCGCTGGTACGCCATTCCACGCGGTCTGTGCGTTCCGCGTGCTCGGTCCGTATGCCCTTCTGGTTGTCCCCGCGTGCCCTTTGCATGTGTGTGCGCTCGCGCTCTCGCGGCGTCCGCTCCCCCCTCCCCTGGGTGGTGTGGCGTGCGCACATCGCGCGGTCCTGGCACTGGGCGCTGGTAGGGCCGTTCCACGTGGTCCATGCCCCTCCGCGTGTCCTGCCCCCGTCCCTTGCTCTGTCTGGCGTGCCTGGGGGGAGACGGTCCGGTCCCGGTTCCCCCCTACTTGGCTTGGGGTTGTGGGGGTGGCGGAAGGGCGTCCCCGGGGGGGGTGCCTTCCACTGTTGCGAGGGGCGTCTGGGGTCAGGCGCTCCCCCTCCCCCGACTGTCCGCCCACTGGGCGGGCTGTTGGGGTCTGCTATCCACGTGCTGTGGGCGCGGGCGTGCAGGTGTGGGGGCCCTACTCTGTTCCCTTGGTCTGCACGCCCTGTGGGGGCTGCGTGCCGCGGGGCGGGTCCATGGCGTTCGTGTGCCGGGGGGGGGGGGCGTGCGCCGTGCCCCCCGGTTGTGCGGCCGGGGGGGTCGGTAGGGCGGGGGGTTGCTCTGCCTCGTTCTGTCCCTCTGCCTTCCTGGGCAGGCAACAAAGCGGGTGTCACTGACGTCGTTCTGTCCTTGGGGGGCGTGGCCCCCCATACCACTCCGATTCGTACTCGCCCGCCTTCACTGGGCGCGATCTGTGCGGCGTCCTGGCGCGTTAGCGCGGGCTCGCTTGTTCTCCACGTTTCCTGCGGGAGCCGGCGGCTGGGGCGGGGGGGCGGGCCGCGCTCTGGCTCCTCTCTCAAGCGGGGGGAGGGAGGACCATCCCCCCTGCCTCAGGGGGTGGGGGCCGGGGCCCCCGCGGCTTGCGGGCAGGTCGGGCGGGGTGGGGGGGGGGGTCGCGCCGCGGCCTCCCTGCTCCCCCTCTGGGTGGCGGCCCGCGGTACCCCATCCTGGCCCCCCTCGTGCCGCCGGCGCACTCCCCTCTGGCGTGCGCGTGCGGTCGGGGTTGCGGAGCCGCCCCGGGGTGGGGGGGGATGAGGGGCGGCCCGCGGACCGCTCCCCTGGGGGCCCCTGCAGGCTTGAAGCCCCCCTCTGCCCTCCCTGGGTGGGCTGTGGCCATGGGAGGGTCATGTGGGGCGCGGCCTCCATACTGTTCTGGTGCGCCGCCGTGCGCCGCCCCCAAGCTTGGTCCGCGTGTTGCTCCGGCACGCTGGTGTGGGCTCGCCCTGCGGCCGCGACCCCCGCGGGAGCGGCTGGGGGCGCTGGGGCGCGCGGTGTGTAGCTCCAGCCGCATCCCCCCCCCCGCGTCGTGGTCCCTTCTGGGGGAGGGGGGGCGCCCCCTCGGCTCCGGAAGGGCGGAGGGTCGCACCTGTGGTTCCCAAGCTGGTGGGGGGAGCGGGGGGGGGGGGGGGTGGGGGGGCCGCCTCCCCGCCCCCCTGCCCCGTCGGGCGTCGGCCTGCCCTCCGTTGTCTCCGGCGTGCCCCCCCAGGGTATGCTCGTGCCGTGGGGGTTGCCGGGCGACCGCGGGCGTCAGGCGCGGCCTGGTCGGCCGCCAAGGGGTCAGTGCGGCGAGGGGGAGGGGGGAGGGGGGGGGGAACCCCCCCGCCCTGGTTCGCACACCATCTTCCCCGGGCCGGCCTCTGACAGGGCCGCTCCGTTTGCGTCGTCCTGGGCGCCACCGGTCCGCCGTCGGCCGGCAGCGGGCAGGGCGTGCGGGCGCCTGCCTCGGCCGTGGTGCCCCCGCACCCCGGGTGCAGCAGCCTCTTCGGGGGGGGTGCGGGGCCCCTGTTTCTTTGGTCTGCCTCCGTCCGCTCTGGGGCCTGAGTGGGAGGGGGGGGGGGTTGGGGGGGCACTCTGGTCCCCTGGCGCCGCCTCCTGATGGCCGAGGGGGGGCCGGCATGGCGGTCCCGGCCCCGGGGGCCAGCCATCGGCTGGGGGGTCGCACTTTTCCCCCACCCCCCTCTACCTAGAGCCGTACCCTCGTGCAGGCCCTCGCTGGGGCCCTTCGCCCCCTCCGCCGTCGTTGCGGGGCGCTGGCTGGCCGGGGGCGGCCGTGAGGGTTAGCAGTTAGCGGTTAGCGGGCTGCGAGGCACTAGGTTCCCCCCGGCGCTCGTTGTCTCCGCCCTCCCCCCCGCGGGAGGTGGCGCGCGCTCCTTCGACACGCCGTACCGTGGGGGGGGCGTGGGTCGGGGGGCCCAGCTCCCCCCCCCACTTTCTCGCGTCCGCTGTTGGGGTCGTCACCTGCGCCGCCGCTTGTGTGGGGGCTGGGGCTGTGGCGGCGGCTGGTTGCGCCGGCAGTAGCGCCAGTGGGCGAGGGCGATGCGCAAGGCCGGGGGGAGCCAGTTGTTGGCGTCCGCATCCGTGATGCGGAGTACCGCCCCCCCTTCCAGGAAGGCCGGCCACGTCGGCTCCCTGTCGGGCAACGCCGCCCGGATCACTGACCTGAGGACCCTCTCGTGGTCCTCCGGGGCTGCCCACCCCCCCGGGGGTACCTCTCGGTTTCCTCCGTCCCTCCGGAGGAGCACGGCATCGAAGGGCCGGTTCCTCAACCCCCTGGTGGTCCCCTGGTTGGCTCAGCACAACCAGCCGTACACCTCTCCCACCAGGGGGAGGGCCTCATTCCCCAGAGGGTCCGGGACCGTGCCCCAGTCCCGGTCCTAGGGCCGGGCCCCCTCTGCCCCTCGCGCCGGCTCCCCCCGCTGTCCCTGTGCCTGCGGCGCCGATGCCGCGCCCCGCCCCCCCCACGCCGAGGCCTGCCGCGCCGGCTCCGCTCTCGGCGCGGGGGGGGCTGGCTGGTGCTGGGGTCGTGTGGGCACGGGGGGGATGAGCTTGCCGGCGTCGGGGTCGATGTTGTAGAGGTGGTGGTCGTGGTGGTGGTGGTGGTGGGTGTGGTGCGCCGGCATCTGTTGGATGCCGGGGGGGATGCACCTCACCGGCTGCACGTCTGGCTGCGGGGGCGCCCCGCCTTCTGCCCCATTCTTTCGGCCCGCCCTCCCCCCCGGGCTCCCATGCCCCGTCCTGTCTGTCACTTGGGGCCGGTGGCGCCCTTGCCCTTGCCCTTGGGCCCCCTTCCGGCCCACTGCCCGTGCCGTGGGTCCCGCCCCCTGTCCCCAAGGCCCTGGCCTGCCTGCTCGCCCACCGTCCCTCGCCCCGCTCCCTGCACATGGGCGCCCTGCCCGAGCCCCTGCGCGCCCTTCCCGTGCCCTGGTCCCTTCTCGGCTCCCAGCCCTGAGTCGCGCCGTCCACTGCCTGCGCTCTGCCCCCCTCCGCTGCTGCGCCCTTGCTCCCCGCCGCGCGTGCCCTGGCCCGCTCCTTGCGCGCGCTCCTGGGCACTTCCCCTGTCGCCTCCTGCCCCCTGCTCCGCGTTCCCGTGGCTGGCACGCAGCTCAGCCTGCGCGTCGTCCCCTCCTTCCTGGATCACGCGCCGGGCGTCCCGCTGTCTTTGCAGCTGCGGCAGCGTGACGCCTGGTGGCGAGCGCTCGGGCGCCGGGGGGCGGACGTGCCGCGCCCGCCCCGGGGGGAAGGGCTTGGGGGGGAACGGCTTGGGGGGACTGGTGTGGGTATGGGTGGGGTTTGCGTGGGCGCGGTACTTCGCGCTCTCCCTGCCCACTGTTGCTGCTGCGGTGGCCGCCGGCGAGGCGCCTGTAGCTCGTGCGGGGTCCTTCTCCCGCTTTCGCGGCGTGCTGGGGGCCGCGGCGTGGCCGGCCGAGGCGGTGGCGCGGCTCGCCTGGGCCGCGGTCGCAACCCCTCGCTCGCCCTCCTCGCTCCCCTCTGCGGCTGCGGCAGCCCTCGGCGATGCGTCTGGTTCCTGCGCCGGGGCTACCCCCCGTGTCCGCGGCGTGCCGGGGGCCGCGGTAGGGGCCACGGCGTGGCTCACTGGGGCTGCGGTCTCCGCTTCCCGCGCGTCTGGGGCCCCCTCCCGGGGCGGGGCGGCAGGGATTGCTGCTTGGTTGGCGGGGGCGGTCACCTCGGCTGGCTCAGGCTCCTGGTCCGGCGGCGGCGGCCCGACCAGCACCGCCGCCTCCGCCAGCCTCCGCTCCTCGCGCTCCGCGGGGGTCTCCCCCGTCCACTCCGGGGAGACGGGGGAGCGGGAGCGGGACCGGCGGTGGTGGCGGTTGTCCTGCTGGGGGGAGCCATCGAAGTCTGCCATCACTGTTATCCTGGTGGGCATGCGAGGTGGCAGGTGCGCCCTTCCCACTACCTCCTGGAGCATCAGTGCCGTGCTGTGGGCAGTGCCGTGCGGTGCTCTGCGGGGGGGAGGGGGGAAGGGGTGGGGGGCCGGCTGTGGCGTCAGCCCCGCACAGGCGGGGGCCGGCGGCCATCCATCGGCATTGGCAGGGGAGGCGGGGGAGCCACACGGCCCACGCGTCGCGCGGCAGCCCCCAGGTCTGGGGCGGGGCCCAGGGCCGAGGGTCGTCAGGTGGTGCCGGGGAGCCGCACTAGGTGGACCCCCGTGACAGCGGTGACCTCCTGTGTTAGCAGGACGGTGTGTACCCCTCCCGCGCCGCGGGCGCCGGGAGGGGGGGGCGGGGTACGGGTGCTGCCCCATAGAGGTCGGCAGGGGTGATCCCCAGGACCCGTTCCGGGTCCCCACGGGTCGCGACGACGAGGAAGAGCAGGGGGGTACCAGGGCACTCTTGCCAGAGAACCTGCCCCCTGTGGTGGGCACCCCTGGTCCTGGAGAGGCGAAGGGACAGGTCTGGGTTGGCCCAGCTGCGGGCGCGTGTGTCGCCGGCGGAAGGGCGGGGCACCAGGTGGGCTCCCTGGGGAACGCCTCGCATACGATGGCGTACGGGGGGGTCGGCCTGGTGCCGTCGTACACCGGGTTGGTCGGCCGGGGGCGGGCGGGCGCCTCGTCCGCGCCTCCCACAAACACCGTGATTTCGCCCACCTCCAGGTCCTTGTCCGGTGGGTGTAGAAGGTGGAGCGCCCCATCCAGCTCGGAGACCCCCCCCGGGTATGTGGCCCGCGCCTGGTTCAGGTACGGGGCCGCGTCCCCGGGGTAGTGCGTCCTGAGGGTGTGCAGCAGGGCTGGGGCGCTGCTGCGGAGGGACATGGCGGACCCCGCTCCCGTCAGCTGCAGGGTATCCCCCATGGACAGGGGCCGGCCCGACCGGTTGGACTCCTGCCACTCCATACAGTGCCCGTAGAGGGCCGCCTCCGGGCTGATGAGCCCCGGCTGGACGGCGTTCACGATCCGGTGCATCGCCGGGCGTAGGGGCCCCTGCTCTGTTCAGGGCGCTGACGGCGGGGAGGGCGGTCTCGTTGAGGAAAGCCCTCGCACTGCCCGTCAGGTCACGCCGTGCGGCAGCGTGCGCCTCGTGCGCCTCTGCCACCGCGTCCGCGGCCAGGCCCCGGACAGCCGCCTCCTGCGCTTTGCGGCGGGCCCTGGCGTGTTCCGGCCCATCCCCTCATCGGCGTGGCATGGTACTGCGGGCTCTGCAAAGGGCGGCGGCGGGTGGGGGTCAGGGCGCGAACACGTGCGACAGGTGCGCAACGGATGTGGGGTCTCGCAGGTGCACGTGGATCCACAGAAGGGCAGCGCCTGCGGGGCCTGCGCGTTCGTGTGAGGGGGCGTTTGCCCTCTCGATGCGCCGGTGCAGGGCCTCCTCCTCTGTGCGCCTGCGCGGGCCTGCGGGAGGTTCGGGCCAGGGGCACGCGGCCACCTGGGCGCACCGCGCGCACCTGTTAGCGCCTGTCGACGCTGCGGAGGACACCGTGTCACATTCCCCGCAGAGCCGGCAGGGGTGTGGGAGGTGGGAGGGCGGCGACCAAGGGTCGAGATGGCGGAGCCAGAGGTCGTCCCACCTCTGCCGGAGGGGGTCCCGGATCTCCAGCAGGCGGGCGCGCACGCGGCGCCGGCAGTCCCTGCCAAGCGTCTTCCGCTGGACCTCCCGCCACGTGTCGTCGGGGAGAATCCCGTGGTCGTGGAAGGTGGCGATGAGGTCGTCCCACGCCGGGCGGGGGTGCCCCTGGGGGGGGTTGCCATGTACACGTGGCGCCCCGTGAGGTGGGGCGTCAGCGCATCCCATTGGCACCCGTTCGGGGCGTCCCGTTGGAGGAGGGCCAGTAGGGTGCCGTCCGCTACTGCCTCCCATCCCTCTAGCAGCCCTTTGCATCCGTCCAGCTCCTGGCGCAGCGCGGCTGGAATGTCGGTGGGGAGCATGAGGAGCAAGGGCCCCTGGGTGCCGCCCAGCCGGGACAGGGCGTCGTCGTAAACCGGCCCCCCAGCTTTGAAGTGCGCCACGGCGAGCTGGGCGGCCCCGTCCTCTGGGGGGTGCCACCAGACGGTGGCCGCCGCATCCCTAGTGACCCCTTTTGCACACCTTTGAGCGTAGCGGTTGAACAGCGGTTGAACCCAGTTGAACAGCATGTTGCTGTTCAACCCCCCAGTTGAACTCGGTTGAACGCGGTTGAACAGTTCAACTGGCCTATCGCGCCAATCGGTGGCGCGTGCTCACGCGATCACCCGTTCAGCAGTGGTTAATTGGTAAATGTAGCCTGTCCCACAGTTTTGGTTTTGAGCTCTTCCCTAAAACCCAGTTAAAACCTGGAACCTACTACCAATGGGCAGGTGGCGGTGTGGTGACCACATACATGAAAACTGGAGCCGGCACGTGCTGGCCAACACGTGGCGGTAAAGGGAATGCACATGGTGTGTAGTAGTTGCCACCTGCTCGCTTTTTACTATATACATGACGCATTGAATTGAAGAATATTTAATTTCACCTTTGTGCAATATGGTAGTGTCACCAAAAATAACGTAACAATAAGAACAAACTAGAGCACCAAGAGATTCCCCATTGTGGTTTCTTACTTGTATGCAAGGATCCCTCTCATTTTACAATCAAAAGTGCCAACGTCAAACTTGAAGCAATGTATTGCAGATCACTACACTGGATTACAATCGGATGAATTGATGAGTGATTTGGTCAACTTGTTCACCGCATCCAAGGGTGGTCGTACACTATGGGAACGCCTCAAGACTAGAATGGGTAGTGGGCGGCGTAGTCGACCCAATGACCGGAAGGTCATGGAAAGGGTGTTTACACCCAAGGATGCCGTCCGGTTGATCCTTGACTTGGAAATGCTGAAAAAGGGGTGCTCTACATGTCCTACATGCATACCATGGTGCGTTGCATGTATGCAAGGAGTGTTCAACCGTATGCGAGATGCGTTCAAGTGTGCGGTTGAACACATATGAAACAAATGCGACTCATGTTTGTGCAACATAGAGTGCCTACCTAGGTTTCATCGAACTATCATGTATATGTCTTCTTCCACATGCAATTGTGGCCCCATTTACATGCTACCATCAAGTGTTTTTTCATGAAAACAACAAATTGAACATTTGTTAAAGTCATGTTCAACTGCCCGGTTGAACAAGTTGAACGATTTCAACCAACGCTCACGTTGTGCACCAACTTTCACGTTGTGCGAGTCACTTTGTTCGAATTAACATGCCTCAAATTTAGGTACAAGAATCTAATATCTAGGGCCAACCGGCGAACAAAAGCTGCCCAAGAAAAGTTGGATGTTCATTGGGTGCACCCATTTCCATCTTTCAAGCGTATGCACCGTGAATGGCAACGATTGGGTAAGGCGCAAAAATTGGAAACCACTATTCACAATGGCAAAGTTGGTGTACGATGGGACTTACCGCATTTCTTCAATTATGTCGCAACACAAAAGGAGCTCATGGAGTCCATGGACTTTCCAATGATCGATGGCGAGCAATTATTCGTCATCATAATTAGAGGCGACGGGTTCCCATGTGGCTCACGCCCATGGGTGCAAATTGCGATTGGCTTTGCCAATCACATGGAAAAGGCCCGCACTCTTCAATATAATTGGACATTGGATGTCGCATTGACATCTGAACATGACGACGAAGCAATGCGTGTCTTATTTTGTGCCACGTTGCAACACATCCAAACTATCATTGATAGTGGATACATCCAAATGAATAATGTTTATTATCGTGCACGAATCATGTTGGGTGGAGACTCTCCATGGTTGCGTCTACTTTTAGGATTGTCGCCTTACTATGCCATTGGAAGCATCTACTCTTTTTCCACATGGTGTAGTAGGCGTGAACGATGGATGAACACTAAGGTGCGGCGCACAACGCACCTTGATGGAAAATTCCGCGCTTTGTACGATAAAGGTTTGGATTGCACTACGGCCAAAGGGTGCACTTCAAAACCAATGCTCCGCGTGGATGACCGCACACGGTTCATTGTGATGTGCATCTTGCACTTGGTGATCCGACTTGGCGACTACCTTACACACTTCATTCGCGCGTTTTGCAAACGTTTGCCGCCTCTTGTCCGTGCACGCGTGCAAACCGTGTTGAATGAATCTAAGACTAATATTAGTCTCAAAGGTAAGGCAAGCCCGGACGGTGAGGAGACATGGCGTCTCCTCGCTAACTGGACAATAATAGGTAAGACCATGAAGTTGCCTCCAAAGTATATATCTGTTGTACGAGAAATGGCAAACCTTTTGACGGCCATGCAATCATGGCGCTACGAGGCCCGTCGATTTCAGAAATTAATTTGTCCGCATAAGCGGTCACCTTACCTTTTGTGGCTTAGAAGAGAGGCTACGGAGGTTCTGAAAAATATTTACCCATGGGGGGCGGGAATGTTTAGTGGGGATATAGTAGAATCACTAAACTATATATTAAAAGACCACTTCTTATGCTCAAGTGGGCGTGGCGGTGGCCCCCTCGGGCGTGTAGCTCGTGATAAGCGCATGCTAAAACAAGCGCACGAAAGGATCTTTCTGGCAAAAGAGCTACCACGGTGGGAACGTACGAGTGCGGGTGGAGAATGATCAAACTCTAGGTGTGGGCTATGTGGTTTGTCGTTGGTGCTTCATACTTTATGCTCCGTGTTCCGTGTGCAACCGTGTTCAGCGGCACTTCAAGTTGTTCAACCGGTCGGTTGAGGTGTGCAAGCATATTCAACCGCGCGAGTGTCTATTTTTCTTTGTTTTTAGGGGGGCGTCATGGAAGGACAACAAGCGTCGGCGCAACAAGCGATTGGGCTCGCACTCATGCAGTTCTTACAAGCCGCACAAGGGGTACAAGGACCGCAAGCACCACAAGGTGCCCAAGTGCCGCAATTGGGACCACCGCAATTGGCCGCGCCGCAATTGCCACACCCAAATGTAATTGCGCCGACCCAAAGTGGGCCTACGGGATCAACGGGGCCGATAGGCGGGGGTACAACAGGAGGAGCATCCTTGCCTTTGCCACAAGTGGTCCCAGCGTTGGATGCTTTGTTCCCAGCGAAGGAGGAGGTGACCCAATTTGGGGTGTGCCACGACTCATCGTCGTTGGCGGATGACTCCCCGCAATGGAGATGGCTCCGGGACATCACACCCCGGTTCATGTACCGGAGGAGTGTCGGGGTGTGGATGAAAAAAAACGCCCAGTATGACCTCCATGGCCACCGGAGCCACCCGTGGACAACGAAAGCACTCACAGCCCAGAATTGGGCCGAGTGGAAACTTTTGAGGATTGGTTTGAGCACGCGCCCCGGAATTGCCATGACGTTGTCGGAGACCGCCCTCCATGCCCTCTTTTGGGTATGGGAATCCTACGGGCTGGGGACTGCAGTGGCACCCCAATGGACCGGCCCTGGGTGTGCTGGCCGAAGTGGCGGCCATGGCAAGGGCCATGGGCCGCAATTCTTTTTCAAAAACGTGGAGTCCGTGCCGCACAATTGGTATGACGCCTCCGACGCCACCAACTACAAGGCGTCACCGCCATCCATGGTCGAGGTCGGGGGAACCATATCAAGTGGCGGGCGCAGCAAGAAGTCCAGCATGGAGGAGGCACCTGCAGCGGTTGCACCACCAACCACACTACCCAATGCGGCCACAAGCACTTCGTCAATGATGCGAGGCGTGGAGCAGGTGTGTGCAACAAGTGTTCAACCGGTGTTCAACCGTGTTCAGTCGGGCAGTTGAAGCAAAGCGAACGGAGAGAATATGGATACAGTCCGTGTGTGACACGTTCGGAGTGGATGTTTTGGGCAATTGGTGGCTAGGACATTGAGACCTGCATGTCTGGGATGCATACATGGTTCAATAATTGAATACCCTGTGTTAGTGCGCTGAGGGTGCCGTGCATATGAGGTGGTGGCCACATGTGTTCAACCGGTGTTCAACCGGTCGGTTTCGCACCTCAACCCCATTCAACCGCTCATCTCTCTTGGTTGTCGGCCCAAGACGTCCCACCCCACATGTTCGTCATTGACAAACGCGGACCGGCGGTCATGCTCCATGGAGCATGGCCGCCATTACCCATCGATGAATGGTGGCATGGGCCAGGTGCACGGGTTTCCGATCGCGACGCCCTCGTGAAGAAATGGACGCGAGGACTCCATCGCGCACTCCAAGAGCTTGCACATGGCGGGTCCCCACATGCGATTGACACACATGCGATTGGCACACCCATGGAGTCCACCCCAAAGCATCGGAGTCAGTCGGGCAAGGCGAAGCAATTCCCCCAACCAATGGTTGGCGTGAAGGAGGAATTGAGGGATGACATGAACACCGACGATGGCACGTGGTGGGAGAATTCTAATGCATGGTTTGCGCCGGATCATGGAGACGTGAAGAGTGAAAATCCCGTGGTTGACGAGGCAGAGAGCTCAACATCACCCTTCTGAGAAGAGCCAAAAGTCCACGTCCCCATTCGTGGACTCTTGAAGCCTCCACCAAAGGCAATTCCAAGAGCAAAGGGAGGAAGTGCAAGCCCAAAGGTTTTGCTCCTCCAAGCGCAAACTGCGCTCAAACAAAGGGTGCAAGACAAAACCGACAAGAAGAAGAAGAAGGACGGGCGGGGAGTGCATTCCAAAAAGCGGCAACGGGTGGCAACGTCAGCGGACTCGTCCTCCGACTCAAAAGGGTCAAGTGCAAGCCAATTGTCGGACAATGATGAGGGGTGGACACCTCCCAAGAAAAAGGAGGCTCCCAAGGCAAACAAGAAGAAGAAGATCGAAGCAAAACCAAAGAAGGACAAAAAGGACAAAGACAAGAAGGAGAAGGCATCTCTGCGGCCCAAAGACGCCAACAACGCAAATGTGGGAGCAAAGGAAGGACAACGGTCAACACCGAACATGACGGAGGCAAGTGGCACAGCGAAGGCAAGTGGCGCGACGAAGGCAAGTAGCGCGATGGAGGCAAGTGGCGCGACGGAGGCAAGTGCCGCGACAGAGGCAAGTGGCGCGATGGAGGCAAGTTGCGCAATGGAGACAAGTGCAAGCACAAGTACCACGGTGCAAGCAAGCGCACCAGCGGAAGAGGTGATGTCCCCATGTTCCTGCGTATGCATATGCCTCTACATTTGGTTGCAATGCGCCTTCACAACGTCGAAGTATGCCGGTGCTATAGTGTGTGGCAGTACGCCGTGCAACACGGTTGAACACGGTTGAACACTTCAACCGGTCGGTTGAACACGGTTGAACGCGGTTGAACTCGGTTGAACTCTCTGCAACGCTTTTGCATAGGAGATGGTGAAAGTGCAACAATTGGAGGAAAAATGCCGCCTCGACGAGAAGCGCCAAGAGGCACGTGAGAAGTTCGGGTTGCCAGCGGGATCCGCAGTACGGTGGGTGCTGACCGAGGGTCCAGACAAGCGCCACCGCATCGCAGTGGGCGCCGTGGCAAAGCCAACGAAGGACGACCCCAAGCCACGGAAGGGGGAGGAGATGGTGAAACTCCCCCCCCAATGGCCCGGAGAGCAGAGTGAGGCCAACGTCACGTGGCCAGTCATTGTGCGCCTCCGCCAAACAGCGTTCACGAGCGAGGATGAGGCAAAGGCCATGTTGGCGAAGTGGGAGGAGAACATGGAGAAAGCGACCAAGGAAACCGAGAGCGGAGATGCAAGACATGGAGGCCACGACAAGGAAACCGAGAGCGGAGATGCAAAACATGGAGGCCAAGACGCGGCAACCGAGAGCGGAGATACAAAAGATGGAGGTCAAGATGGGGCAAGCACGGAAGCAATCGCAAGCACGGAAGCAATCGCGGGAAGTACCACCAATGCGTCGGACAATGGCACCAAGGAGGACTCCTAGGATCCAATGAAGGAGAGGACTTCAAATGACGTGGACGATTCCAACAAGGAGGGCATGTCCGTGGAGGATTCGAACAAGGAGGGCACGTCCGTGGACGATGCCAACAAGGAGGGCATGTCCGATGCCCTCAACAACCCCAAGGTGGAGCACGATGCCAAGGAGAATGAACGACCTCATCTTGGAGATGATGCAAAGGAGGACGGTGGACCTCAAGACGGCATGCACGAAGGTGGGAGCGAAAGGGCTATGGCGAGCACAAGGGAGAAGGAGTGTGCCGATGATGGGAAGGAGGAGGTCGGACCGGAGACGCAAACGCTATGGGCCGTGGACTCAAAGTGACTAGCCGACAAGGTCCATGAAGCCTTACAAGGCTTGAAGGGATGGCTCCACAAGAAGAAACATGGAGGAGAGTACCGCCGGATCCTATGGGGAGCAACAAGGAAGTTTCCGACGTTTACACACGTGGGCATGTCTAAGAGGACACATGATGATGCACATGTTGTGCGCCTTGTAAATAATTTCCTCACGGTTTGTTTACCGTCCCTCAGTTACACCGCAATTTCCATCGTGTGGGGCAACGGATGTGCACCCATGGATGTACACAAACATCCAAGAGATGACTCCGCGTTGAGTGGGGTGGTGGCGGTGGGTGATTTCCGTGGTGGTGGTTTCTTCACTACGGCGTGGATGGGTGGTGGGGGGGAGGGGGGGGCGCAGCGTCAAGCATGGATGCAATGTGGGCGTCAAATTGTGCAAGGGGTTGTTGTGGATGCACGAAAGGGGGTGATTTTCAATGCGTGGCGTACGCATGGGCCGGAGCGATGGGAGGGTGAAAGGTATGCCATCGTGGCGTATACATCTATCGCGTGGCACCGCCTTCCCGCTCCGATGCGCACTGAACTCCTGGACCTGGGGTTCCCATGGTGACAGGCACTGGGATTGTTCATCCAATTTGACGTGAATTGTTGGTGCCATTGTTGTGTGATTGCGATTACGTGCGGCATTTCTCCTAACGCGCTCCAGTGTGTGTTCAACCGTGTTCAACCGTGTTCAACCGTGTTCAACCGCGCGGTTGAACACGCAGTTGAACATGGCCGAACACGTATGGGCGGCAATATGAAAGTAGCAGAAAATCCATGGTTTTGTGGTTATAATTGATTTGGATAAGGCAGGTGCACACTGCAAAAACCTCTGAACACCATCCACGATAGAATGGAAGCCAAAGGACCACAATGAAGGTCAAAGCTTAGGGAAATGTGTCAAGTGGGGTGTTCAACCGCATGGTTGAACACCAAGGCGGCGTTGACGCTACTCTTGGACATGATAGAAAGGGAGTGGCAATGTGAGGGGTATGGCATGGAATAGTGCATTGGGCATTAGTATGTTGTTAAAAGCATGGTACATCGTCATGGATGGTTTGGAATGGCATGGCTATACGTCAAAAGTTTAATTTTTTGTAAAATTGCACTACGCGCGCTGGGGGTGTTCAACCGCTGTTCAGGGGTGGTTCAAGGGCCCAGGTGAAGTCAGTTGAACACCGGTTGAACATAGGACATGGCACCATGGTGTGCAAAAGGGGTCACTAGGGATGTTCCCATTGGCGTATCTCCGTAGCCCGGAGTACGTTGGTGGTGTGAAGGACGATGCGGGGTGGGACGAGTGTCCTGACGAGTGAGGACACGTCCCCAGTCCATCCTGTTTGCGGCCCCGGGGCCGCTTGCAGCCATTCCCCCGTCGCCGCGTCCCACGGGTGGTCAGGTCCTGCCCCGCGGATCACGGTGGGCCTCGGCCGGGTGTCCGGCCCGCATCCCTCGAGCGGGATGCCGGCGTATCGTTGCGCAGGGGTCTCAGGGGCGTGCGTGGCGGCGCACCACCGCCTCCACTCGCGCGTCCATTTCTCACCCACTATGCGCGCCTCCCACGCGGTCATGGAGTCGCGCCCGATGATCCACGGCGGGAAGAGGGCGTCTTGTAGGTGCTTCGAGAACGCCCCCGGCAGGTCCTGGTACGGGTGGGGGCCCTCTTGTGGCGGGCACTCAAGAGTGCAATTCACGACACAGAGGGAGGCTACGAAGTCCTTGTCAGGGCGCGGGGGAGGAGGAGGGTGGTCGCCCTCCGCCGCAGTGAGCCATCGGTGTGCCCGGGCCGCCGCGCTTAGGGGCTTGCGGAGGAGTTGCTCCAGCTGATGGTTGCAAAGCTCCCATGCGAAGTCCCCCAGCCGGAGCATGTGGTGGAGGAAATCGTCCACAGAGGTCCCTCCCGACAGGTCGTAGCGGGCTATGGCGCGGAGCTGCGCCTCCGCTTCCTCGGGCACCAGTCCGGAGCAGAAGACTTCCGTACATGTGGCGCCTGCGGAGCACCACGAGGCCACCCACAGGGCTTTGTCCCCGGGTGGGAGGTGGCGGGCCGCCTCGTGTACCGCCTGGCGGTAGTGGGGCCATAGGAGCCGTGAGTGGGCGCACCCCACGTGCATGTGCACCGGGGTCTCCTCCGGGGCGCAGCACAGGAGGCACGATTGTGGGACGACAGCGACGCCGGAGAGCCGCTCCTTACGGACGCGGAGCCTGCGCTGCACCGGCGTGTGGCCCTCTCGGGCCCGCAGCGCCCGGCGGTTGGTGGCCTTCGCGGTGAGGTCCCGGGCGTGGGCATAGGTCGTGGCGTGGGCCGCGCCCAAAGGTGTGTGTCCCCGGTGCATCAGCGCATGGTCCGCCTGCGCCCGCTGCGCGACCTCGCCGAGCGCCCGCATCGTGGGGGGCCGTAGATCGAGGTGGCCGTCACAGCTGGCGACAATGAGCTGGGCGTGGCCAGAGTCCGAGGGCGTGTTCTGCAGGACGGTGTCCTGGGACGCCGCCCAGTCCGCCTTGTGCAGTAGGGCGTCACTGTGGTGCGAGGTGGCTCTGACGTACCAGAACGGGTGCCCGGCGTGTCGCCCTCGCGCGCACAGGCCGTCCCGGAGCCATGGCAGGGGCATCTGGTTGACCACCTTCGCCGCGCCCGTGGGACCCCCGTGGTCCGCTCGCGATCTGCGTGCCGCAGAAGGTGGAGGATGACTTCGGCGTCCACCGTGTGGACCCATGGTCGGTTGGCACCGTATTGTAGGGGGAGGGAGGCGGCCATCCCCTCCCTGTCGGGCACCGTGCCCGAGATGGCCACCGCCCACGTGCGGGTGAGGTCGGCGGCGAGAGCAACGCTGGTGGCGTGTTTGCAGGGTCCGCCCCCGGACGCCTCGGAAGAGGTGTGGCCCCAGGCCTCCGCGATCCAGTAGTACTGACCCGGTGGGGCTGAGCCACCCCGCGTTGAGGTCGGTGGAGTGCCACCGGACGTCTGGGTGGCTGGGGGTCAGTTGGTCCAGGCTCAGCGCCCTGGTGTCGCCGGGGCTGATTGCCGGGTGGTCGTGCAGCCGGATCTCCGCTCCGGCGATCGTGCTTGCCCAGGACTGAAGTGCCGTCACATGTTCCATGAGCCACGCCGGGCCTCCGCGCTGGTGCACCACCAGGTGTCCCGTGTCCTCTGGCTGGTCCTCCAGCGCATGCACTGCCATGTGTGGGTCGTGCGTCACCCCTGTAGCTACCAGCAGGGCGGTGCCACGGGGGAGTCCACGGGGGTTTGGGCCGGCCTGCCCCCACCTGCACTATTACCCACTCGGCCCGGAGCTGCGCTTGCCCCGCCGCTTGGGTGCATTGGTCGTCCGTGGTCACCAACCATAACGGCCTCGGCGCGTGGGGCCGGTGGCGCAGGGGCTCGGGCCATGCCACATCCGCGTTAGGCTCTTGGTGCTCGCTTTCCGCGAGTACGTCGTGGAGGATGTACATGAGGGCCACCGGCGGGTGGTACGCCGCCCCCCGCGTGGGGTGGGATAGGCCGCCCTGGCGGCGGCAGCCCCCGACTCGGAGGTGCAGGCCGTCCGGGGCCATCCGTGGGCCGGTGTGGGCGTCCTGCTTAGCCCTCATGGGGTGGACGAGTCTCAGGCGGGGGTCTCGCGTGCCGGTGGTGTGGAAGAGGTGGACCAAGGCGTCGTGCCACCCGGGGTGGTTGGTGGGCTCCTGCTCGCGGCGGCAATAGTGGAGGTGTTCATCGGCGCATTGGTTGAGGCATTCCCGCACCGCCGTCGGCCACGGGTCTTCGTTGTCGGGGAAGCGGTGGCGGGGCCCGTGGTGCCCATGCCACGGCGTTGTGTGCGGCACCGTCAGGCGGCACGTGTCGCGGTGTCGCAGCTTGGCGCTGCGCAGCGTAACGATGTTGCCAGGCGGGGACTGCAGTTGGACATGGGCCGCCCTGGGGCACGCGATGGGGTTGTACAGCCCCACTCCCAGGGCGGCCAGGGCCCGGGGTATGCGGTGGACCCAGTCACCCCCCGCTAGAGTCGCGAACTCCGGGACGGGGTAGTGCACCTCGGGACATATGCCGTGCGCGCCGGCTATTTCCCAGAACATCTTTGTGACCTCAGCGCGCACAGAGGTTGAGCGGTGGTCGACGAGTGTACCCACGAGGGCCACCGCTGCCTGCTGGCACCGCGTTGGCACCCGTGTGAGCCCCAGGGTCCAGTCATCCTGCAGGCTGTCCCGCCAGGCGTCGAAGGCGTACCGCGCCCCATCCTTCGCGACCTGGCCCGTGACGTGGTCCAGGTGGCGTGCAGTGTCAGAGTTGTCGGCGATGAAAGGAGCGATGTACTTCGTCACCCCCCCGAGGATCGCCAGGATGACGTCCTGCACCACTCTCGGTGGCGCGAGGGTGTTGAGGCACCAGTGGTGCACTGCCGCCAGGCATAGCCGGTGCTTGCGCTGCAGGGAGAACTCCCAGTCCGGCTGCAGCTGGGGTCCCAGGTGGGGGACGGAGTCCGCCGCTGGTACCCAGTGCCATGGGTCTTTCAGGTGGGGACAGAGGCGCAGCTGCAGGCCCAGGACCCCCTCCGTGGTGGCCATGGGGCACTTGCGGGGGTTGAGCTCCATGCCCATCATCCCCAGGTACGCGGCCACTGCCTCCACGCCCTCGACGAAGTGCTGCAGCGTGTGGGCCACCACCAGCAGGTTGTCGATGTAGGCCTGGATGAGGCCGTGCTCGGCCCCTCCCGGCGGGCGCAAGCGGTGCCCCTGCGCCCTGAGCAGGGGCTCCAGGAGGAGCGCGTACAGCAGGGGGCTCTTGGGGTTGCCCTGCCGGACGCCGCGCAGCATGTAGACGGGCTGCGTTAGCCCGTGTGCGGTGACGATGCGCAGCCTGGCGCACGTGTGGAGGAAGAGCAGGAGGTCGATGACCTCCGGCGGCACGGAGAGGTGGCGCAGAATGAGGTGGAGGGCGCCTTGCGGGGCGGTGTCGAAGGCCTTGCGGGCGTCGAAGGAGAAAAACGTAGTTGAACCTTCCCCGCTGGAGCTGCCGCTGCGCCATGAACAGTGGGGGTCCTGTGTTGGAGCCAGGGAGGGCCCCTTGCTGCCAGTCGCTGACCACTCCGTGCCGTGTGAGCACTTCCGTGACGCGCTGGCTGATGGGGCCCGTGAGCAGCTTCATGTCCAGCTGGCCCAGGGCTATGGGCCTGTAGTCGTCCAGTCTGGCGGAGCCCGGTACCTTTTGAATGTTCTTAACCGCATCAACTTGTTCTGGGGCTGACGTCCCCCAATGAAAGTATTTACATCAACATATAAAGATATGTACACGGCTCCTCTGATGGTCGGGTTAGATGAACGCTGATTTACCCTGTGGGGAGGGGGGGGGGTTCCGGAAGGGGCGGAGGGCTGAAGGGGTCGAGAGGAGGAGACAGAAAATCGCTGGATGGGCGGAAAAAATTCCGGATGTCCCGGGAGGCGTCGGAGTGGGGGGGGGCAGGAGCAGACGGGCCTGGGCACCTAGTAAGGGCGGGCCTTGAGGGGAGAGGTAGGCGTGTTTGACGGTAGCGTGCCTTGGAGCTTGGGGGTGGGAGGGGGAGAGCGGTCTTGGCGCGCTTTGGGGGCGCCGAAACGATTGTGGCCTGGTGGGTTTGTGGTGATCGATGGCGTTTTTGTGGTGGCCGTGGGCGTGAGTGCTGAGGAGGGCGGGGAATGGCCGAGGGGGGGGGGGGCTGTGTTGCGGATGCGCGGCTGGAAGGGCGTTTGGAATTTTTCGGCGCGCGGCGCGCGGTTGGTTGTGCTTTGGCTGACGCCGGCTTGGACGGTTTTTTTAAGGCGTGTTTAGGGAGAGGTGGGGGGTGCTCGTATACGGGGCGGGTCCGAGGGGGCATGTGGACGGAGGTACTGAACGCACCGTGCGAAACCGAGAAGGGGTTGAGAGGGTCGGAGGGGTGCGCCCAAAGTATTGGGTCCCAAGGGAGAGGATTCGAATATAGCCAATCATGTGCTTGGTGGACAGCCTTGTCCAGGTGCTTTACGCGTTCCTCCAGGGCTAGGCCAAGCATGGCTCTGTGCTCGGCGCGGGTGAAGCCCGGGATCGGCTTGGAGAGGCAGGACCATAGGGACTTTGGTACCAGAGTTCTCATGAAGTTTCTGCGGTCGCGGAGCCCGGTACCTTGGGGCTGAGCCAGATGTGCGCGTCCCTCCAGTGCATCGGCGGCGGCGCGCCGTGGAGGATGGCCCGGTAGGAGTGGACCAGGAGCCACTGGAGGGTTGCCAGGAGGGCCTTGATGAAACGGGCCTCCACGTGGTTGAGACCTGGGGCCTTGCCATCGGCCTTGTCCAGGGCGGACTGCAGGTCCTGCATGGAGTACTGCTGGACCTGTGTCCAGGCCCCTTCAGGGACCCGGGGGACATGGCGGCCGAGGACTGCCTGGAAGCCTGGGAGGTCCACCGGGCGTTTGTCATACAGTTCTCGCTAGAAGGCGCGAACTGCGAACAGCACGTCGTGGGCTTCCGTGAGGAGCGTTTGGGTGTTGGGGACCCGCACGTTCCAGAGGCCTGACGGGCCCGGGGCCTCTACCTCTATGGCTCCCCGCACGCCCCTCCATCGCTGGGCGATGTCGGGGGCGTGGCGGCGCCAGAAGTCCTTGATGGCGCGCTTGCGGTCTGCCGCCAGGAGTGCGCGGAGTTGGCGAATGTCCTCCTCGAGGGCGGCTGCTTGCCTCTCCAGCTCCTCCTGTAGCCGGCCCTGTGTGGTCGGGCAGAACCCGGGCGACGCACCCCGCAGCTCCTCCGCTAGCCGGAGCGCCGCCTCGGACCGGATGCCATGCTGTGCCGCTTCCGGCTGGTACACCGCCGGCTCGCACGCTGCCAGGGCGTCATAGCGGAGGACCGCCGCCTGGAGCCGCTTTCCGCTCTCCCGAGGGTCCCCCTCCGCCGGGTCCGTCGCCGCTGGGGACGCTTGCCGGCGTCCCACCACACGCGCCGGGGCGTCATGCGTCGCATGGAGGTGTTCGAACACCTTGTCCACCGCGGCCGCGGGCATGGACCCGTACGCGTGCTGCTCTGCGGGACCCAGCCAGGGCGCCAGGGAGGGTTCATCGTGCGCGGCGGTGACCGCCGCCCACAGGCAGTGTTAGACGGGCGCGGCCTCGGCGTCGTACGGGAGGGGGCGGCCCTCTGTGTGGCTGTAGGGAGTGGGCAGCGCCGCGCGCCCCGCTGCGCTGAGGAGGCCCGGCAGGGCCAGGCAGACCGGGAGGTGGTCCGAGCCGATCACCTGGGGGTGTGCCATGCCGCGAGCCAAGACGCTTTCCCGCAGGGACCATGGCAGGAGGGGCTCGTTGATCAGGAAGGTGTCCACCCTGTGCCGGGACGGGTGGAGCGTGGGGGTCATGTCCTCCTCGCCGCCTGCTGTGGCCCTCCGGAAACCGCAGGCCTCCCAGCCCGCTCGAAAGTGCGCCGTGGACGGGTTGGTGGCCGCATCCATGTAGATGTTGGTGTCGCCGGCGATGACCACCGGGTGTCTCCCGCCGAGGCTGCGTGCCGTGGCATACATTTGTATGTCGGCCCAGAACGCCGCCCGTCCCGCCCACGGGGAGCATCCTGCTTGCGGCCCGTGGACGTTGATGAGGGTGAGGCCTCTCCCGTCCGTGCGGATCTCCAGGGCCGCGGCCTTCCCGCGGACGATTTCCGTGAAACTGAGCACCTCGTGCTCCGTCACGTAGTTGCTGCTGACCGCGGTGAGGAGCCCCCCCCCTCTAGAGGTGGAGGTGGCTCCCGTCTCCGCCAGCCGGCTGCTGAAGAAGGGGGTGTACCCCTTGTGCCCGAGCGCTGCGGCCACGGGCATCTCCTGCGCCCGGGTGGCGATCCCTGTTTCCTGGAGCATGATGGCAAAGCCCCCCTCGTGGGGTAGCATGCCGGTGATGAGGTGCTCCTTGTCAGTACAGGCAGCCGGCCCCCGGCGCCGCCGGAGCGTGTCCTGGAGGGACCGGTCTGGCGGTACGAGGCCGTTGCGCAGGTTCCACGAGAGGAGACACAGGGAGTCGCCCACCATGTTATTCTGGAGTCAGCTATCCCGCATCGGCATCGCCGCTGGGTCCGCCGGCGCAGCCAGGGTATCTGGGTGCGCCGGGTGGTCCATGGGGTTCGAGCCCGTTCCCAGCGGGGCCCACAGGGGGGCCAGGGGGGCCAGGGGAGCCAGGGGGGCCAGGGGGGCCAGCCCCGCAGGGATGGACCCTGGTTGGGCCGCATCGCTTGTCCCCGAGGACGCCCCGGGTGCCTCCTCATCGCCGTCTGCGTGGTCGGCCGCCTGGGGCGGGGGGCGCCGGGCGTACGGGGCGTGCCATGGGGACCTCCGTGCTCTCCCTTGCAGGATGTTGGAGGCCGCCTCCTTGTCGTCCACCGGGGCTGCAGCGTGCACCGCGTGCCACGCCAGGTGTTCCAGCATTGCCCCGCTTGTGTAGTACTTGTCTGCACACCGGGGGCATTTCGTTGGTTCCGTGGCCCCTCGCGCCGGGGGGAGCGGCACCGACTTCCGGATGGCGCCCTCAGCCGCTGGTTCGAAGGGCAGGTTGGCGAGTGGAACCGTGTGTGGCGCCAGTGTGCGGCCCGGGGCCGCCGCATCGAGGGCTCATGTCGCGGGCGCGGGCCCGAGACTCTGGATGGCATCGCGCTGCGCGTCTGCTTGCAGCCATGTTTGCCAGTGCGTGGAGCCGATCTGGCGGTCGGGTTTGCCCCTCGATCGCAGGTCGTGGAAGGCTGGTAGCCAGTGGTACACTGTGGTCGGGACCGCCAGCCCGAGCTCTAGGTCGGCTGGGTGCGCCGCTGCCGGCCACACCCCCGGCCTCGCCGCCCGGGCGTTGTCCTTCAGCCTGACCTGGAGCAGGAGGGCGTCGTGTTCGCCCTCCCGCAGCGCCTTGACGATCATGCAGGTACAGTCTGCCACGCGGACCACGGCTTCGGGCCCCGGCAGGCGCTCGGGGTCGCAGACAACAATGTGCGCGTCCGCCGGGCTGAACATGCAGACCACCCACTGCGGGTTCTGCTGTCCCCGTTGGGCCACCGCCAGGGTAGCCGCCGGGCGGGCGTGCGTGATTGGCCCCGCGTGGAGGTCTGGGACGTCCGTGGCCCTGATGGCGTCTCCTTGCCACGCGGCCCGTAGATGCTCTTCCTGGTCGGGGCTCCACACCAGTGCAGGGGGGTTGACCCATCCCGGTTCCTGCCTCTTGTTGGGGGCGCTGACGGTGTGTAGCAGGACTGCCAGCGGCCAGGGGTCCGCCGACATATAGTAGGCCTGGCTGGGCCCCTGCTGCCAGTCGACGTGGGGCAGGGCCGGGAATGCCCTTTGCCTGGCAGTGCTGTGCCAGACAGTCCAACGGCCCCCGGCCAGGACGTGCGACCGGTACCCTCTGGCGTGGCCGTGCAGGATGGCCTGGTAGCCTGCCGTCTGCAGCACAAGCGCCTCCCCCTGCTGAGGCCCGGGAGGCAGTGTGCCATTGCCCGCATCCCGTACGAGGGTGCGCCCGCGGAGTGTGGCGTGCCACGGGTGTGGTGCATTGCGCTGCGGCCCTTGGATGCTTCCCGCAATCTGCGCCGGGCCGTGGTGGTGGACGAAGCTCTCCCCGCCGTCCGCCAGCAGCGCCGCCGCGACGATGTATAGCTGCTCCGCCGTGAGGGGTGCCGTCGGCGCGTGCGTTGCGGCCGGCCGGCGGGGCTGCGTGTCGCGGCAGGGGACGTGGGGCAGCAGTTGCGCCGGCCACGCCGCCACGGGAGCCATGATGACGGCCGCGGCCGCGGACGCCAGCTCCGTGCGGTCCGCTGGTCTGTACTGCCGGAGCCCGGTGGTATCTCGGGCGAGGTGCCTGCAGGCTGCCATCCAGGCCACCGCTGTGCAATTTTTGACGTCCGGTTCGGTACCATCCGCGCCTTCGCGTCCCCTCTGTTGTACCGTGGTGGCGGTGTTGAGCGGGGGGCCCTGATTCAGCGCCTCCGGGCCCTGCCCCGGCGAGAGGGCGGGCGGGACTGGCTGCGGGAAGTCCTGCGCGCCTCGGCGCTCCGGGTGCGTGTGGTACAGGTTTTGCCGGCGGTGTTCTGGGGCCGACCGTGGTAGGAGGAGGAGTTGGTGTAGGTACCAGTGGCCTTCCGCGGCGGACGGGTTGCGGAGCGTTAGCCACTGTTCCACCACGCCTCCCGGGTGCGCGGCCTCGACGCGGCGCTGCAACCCCAGGCAGCCTGGGCGGTTGGACGTGCCCGCGGGTGGGATGTGGGTCTGCGGGTAAAGCACCCACAGCGGCTCCAGCGCCAGGTCTAGCTCCTCGTCGTTGAGCTGCTCCGTGAGAGCGAAAGCCCTGTGCAGGGCGTGGCGGACCCCGGCTGTGGGGGCCATGAGCTGTTCGAGCACCGGCCCCGGCGGGTACCGTGCACCCGGGTTCATTAGCCACTCCCTGGTGTGGCTCAGTATGGCCCTCCATACGTCCCTCGTAAAGGCGTGCTGGGGGGCCAAGGAGGGGACCATCCGTAGGAGGCGGTGGCACGCCGGCGGCGATCGCACCGGCTGTGGGGCGGCCGCGGTGATCCACCTGCACGACCTCTTGATCTTAGGGTGAGCAAGGTGTGGGAAGATGCGAAGCACAAGCGAGACACGTCGCTTTGCCTAAGTGTGTATGGCGCGGGCCGGGCGCTCGTCGCTTTCCTCGTGTGCACGGCGTGGCACGACACGGTAACATACTTGCTCCTTGCTCCTTGCTACTTTTCCTCCTTATCTTCTCATGTGATGTGTGTCTTGTCGCCGTTTTGCTCCCTGCATGGGTGTAACATACTTATCCCACCCACCTTTTTGCGTGTTCCGTGCGTCGCGGCGGCGTTTTGCTCCCTATGCAAACGGGCGTGCGGCGGGGGGGGTTTTGTCGTGTCATGGTGTCTTGCCATTGCCGTCCTCGGTTGGTCTCTTAATCTTGCGATGGTGCGGTATGTTACCTACGTATGTCTCGTACGTGTTCCCCCCTCTCCTATTATTCGCCGTGTTGTGCTTGCTACGGCGTATATTAGCGTGCGTTGTTCGGCGTAAGTTTATATCCTAGCTTGCACTCGACACGGCTCCACACCACATCTGCCATCTGCACAACCAGCGACACCATCACCAGCACCAACCGAAACACTGACGGGGGCAGCCTCACCAACAACTGACACCCCCACTACAACTGCCATCAGCGCCACCACAACCAGTCACGCCACCCACCGTCGGCGCAACCCAGTAACGCCGCACCCTAAACCACACCTACATCCAAAACCTGCAGCAACACCAGCGGACACACCACCAGCGTCATCACCCTCCGCCAGAAGACGATGATCAGCACCAGCAAGAAAGGCAGCCCTTAGCGCCCAAAACAGCCCAAAGACCTCCGTCACCCGGACCCACACCCACCAGCAGCGCCTACGGCGACCCACCATCAGTGTCACCGACACCCAAAAAGACACAAACCTCGATGAACTAACGACCACAACACTGCCGCCACCGCACCCACACCGTCAGCATCACTGCCAGAACACCCGGCCGGGCCATCAATGGCACTGCCGCCCATGGCACCACCTGCACTCACCAGCGCCACCATCAACCCGCGCAAGGCCAGGAACCCCTGGCATCGCCAACGGCCTCAACGAAAATCGACACCACCAACACCACCACTGCCGGACGGAGACTACCCACAAACCAAGAACAGCTCCACCACCAACAACCAATACACCACCCGCTGCACCCCAACGTTGCCAACACCAGCCTAACCACCACGGCACCTATCACACCTCCACCACCGGCGGCGACGTGGGCCACACCACCCGTCATCTACAGCACCCTCGCCACAGCCGCCACGTCCGGTCCACAAACATTACGCCCCAACGGCCAGAGACAACACCCTCACCATCGACACCACCGGCAACACCACATACGCCCCATACGTCACCCTCGCCATGCTCACCAACCATCACCCTCACCATCAGTGTCCACGACATCAGAGGCACCGACATGACCGGCGACGACGACAGCGACAACAGCTGACCCGCCAACTAACCACCATCAACTAGCCCAGCACCAACCTCATCTACGCTAACGCCCATACACCCCTCGCTAACGGCACCGCCAGCGGCACAATCATCTACTCCGGCACCCACACCACCCTCACCACCAACATCACCACCACCCCCCAAGGGTCAGGGCTCGCGGGGAACGGAATGGCAGAGCGAAGACGCCACCACCCGCACTCATCGCCCACCCTATAGTACACCGCTCCGCAACACGCCCCCCCGCTTCCCCCAACAGGACGTGCGCTGCAGCCCACTGCTGGGACGACGACTACAACGTCCTCCCGGCCATCCGACACCTACTGGCAGCCACAGCCCCGCGCCCAGGAGCCCACCAGCAACCCAGGGAACCGCAGGAGCCCGACCACCCCAGGCCACCACGCTCCATATCCCCCGCGTCCACCGCAGACCAGAACGCGGAACACCAGCGAGAGGAGCCCCCCCCCGACCGCGCCTCCACGCCCCCACCGCCCCCCCCCCCCGGAAGGACATCTACGCCACACTGGCCAGCACCCTAGCCCCCATGGACGCCGAGCAGTACTACCAGTCCATCCAATGAGACCTCCCTGAGGACCACGCGACCCTCCAAGGGTGGAAGCAGGAGAAAAGGAACGACAAGGAGTGGGGCACGGAGGAATACCTTCTCTGGGAAGACACCTGGAAAGGCACCAAGGACGCCTTCCTGGAAGCAGCAGCCGAAACCTACCCCCGCCCGCCCGGGGACACTAGGCACGGCCTTCACGCCCACCTAGCGTTCCACAGCTGGAAACACCGCCCCACCATCACCCTCCACCCCCTCGACCACAATCCACACCGATGGACACCTGAAGACGACGCCACCGCTGCCATCACCATACAGCAAAGCCCCGAGAACCCGGAGGAGTACCACATTACCTGGAACAATGCGGCACCCCACCCCCCCGCCTCCCCCACCCTCCCAGATGTCTTTGCGACCATCAGCGCAGAACTGCAGGAGGCGAAAGCCCCACAACAACCGGACGAAAAGATGCTCCAGGCACCATTACCACCAACCACACAAGAAAACCCCCGCACAGAGCTCCTCACCCACCCCATCACCACAATGGAGCTCCCCCCACAGCATCGCACCACCATGGACCGCAACGGGTTTCGAGACCTGCCACGGGAATGGGCGGTCCACAACGGCACACTCCGATGCGACGAAATCACACCGGGGCTCCACGCTATCCGCCTCCACTCGATCACCGAGCCCACCACCACCTGGGCACTACCGACGGGCCGCCACCACCTCCTCCTCACCGTCCAAGGGGATGCCACAATGACACCAACGGAGGGAGACCCCGTAACAGCAGCCCCCGCCCACGCCGTCCACATACCCCCGCGAGCATCGTTGGCACCTATGGCGGTACATTCAGGCCCCAACCCATGGCAAGCCATCGTCATCACCTACCCCACCCCTAACGACCACACACACACCTGGCAGCAACGGTGGGAGGACATCCGGGGGGACCTCCTCCAAGAACACCTAGGGCTCACGCGCACCCACCACACCCTACACTCGATACGAGGAGTAGGCCAAGCACCACACAGCATACACACCCCGGGATTATGGGCGTACGCCACACCCATAAACCCACAAGCAGCGGAGGACATCAAGACCGCCCTATCCAACCAGCAGCCCAGACCCAGACCCCGCACCGCAACACCCAACGAGGCTACACCATTTGGTGGGCATACCAAGACCACAACACCCTCACCCCCCAACCAGGCCCCCCCCCTCTAGACACCAACACAACCGCCCTCCTCCAAGGCGCAGCAGCGGCAGCCAAACAGGTAGGGGCCCCGAAACCTGGGGCCCACAATACCTGGTCGAAACCAAAGTGGTGCCCCACGCGAAGGCCCAAGAAAAGCCCCCAACACCGAAGCCGCTCCAACCCCGACTCAAGCTGGTCACGACGGAACACACCCCCCAGGACGAATGGGCGACCCACTACATCATCCCCCACACCACCACCCGCAAGAACGACGCCACCAAGATCACTGTCACCCGCCACCTCACCCAAACCACACAGGTATATGAGCTGACGGCCCCCAACGTACTCGTCACCCGTCGCCGACACGACGAGCGATACACCATACAGGCAGAAGGGGCTGCCGCGGCCACCCTGTACACATGGGCAACACGGAAGCACCTCCCACACCCAACCCTCCACCACGCCCCCTCCTGGCCCACCCCCTTCCACACAGCAGACCGCCACAACAAGAAGCCCAGACACACAGGTATGCACTCCCCCGCCCAGGAGGCCCAGCACCGACACGATGCGAGGCGCAAGGCCCGCACCCTCCACGACGACCACACCATCCCCCGCATCAGGGCCCCCCCCGCCAGAGTGTCAGATGCCACCCACAACTGCACGATCACAGGCGTCATCACGGACTGCCTGAACGCAGCGGCGTCGCGGGCAGACGCTGTGTGGATCAGCGAAGGGCGCTCCCACACACGGGCGGTGGCGCGCCTCCACAACATCCTCAAGCGGTACCGGGAACCTATGGCCCATGGCCCCGAGGCCTGTGAGCCGTCACACCCGTGCGGAAGCCGTTGACACCGGCTGTCAGCGGGATATCTCTGTTCTCTAACCCGCGAAATCTGGAATCCGATTTCTTACCAATAAATCGATTTAGAATCACCATAATTTTATTGTCTTAGGCGATTTTCAGTCGGAAATCGGTGAAATACCCGATTTCTACCTCGATTTCTAATTGTCGTGAAATCGCCGCCTGATGTCGCCTGTTGGCGCGCTTTCGTCGCTTCTCCGTGGCGAGTTTTCTGAGGGATTTTTCTCGAGTACCTTTGAGGTTCTAAGAGAACTTAGGGGCTGAATGTAGAGGGATTTTGATGTACTTTCATCTGGTGTGTTCACCAGAATTTTTCGCCGTTGTGTCTTCGAGAAAATCAGCGCATCGTTTTTCGAGCCATCTCAACGATGGCTCCACGCAATTCCATGCGTACCAAAAGTCTTTTTTCGAAAGAGGGCAAGTTTTGGTCGAAGATTAGGCCAAAATGGCCAAACTCCTGGGGCTCGTACTCGAAGCCTATGGAGAGTTGAGCCTCGAACCAAAGCAATATGTAACGTAGAGACCACGAATAACATCGTGGATGGCTTTGTTGATTTTTACAACCTTGTCATCCTTTTTATATAATTTCGCCTTGTGAGCACGCGTGCCATACTGCCTCTTTGCACACGCGCTCATATCCAAGCACTAATGACACGAGTTGGCGGAGACAATCTAACCAGAGTGGGCATATTTGAAGGCGCCTACTATGGGCCTACTCCAAGAACTTTTACTCATATATTTGCTCCTCAAGGTCCCAAAGATATGTTCATGCCAATATCGCCGATATATGCACTTTTTCCCATAAATAGCGTGCTTCAAGGATTGAGGTGTTAAAAATGCTTCCATTATGCTTTGAACCTCAACCCTTGTTGCAAAAGGGAAGCAAAGCTTCGGTCTGCATCCATGCAAAAGCTCAAGGCTCCTTTCTCTTGTGATACAGAGATACAAGTTTTGGAGGGACCACTTTTGGGTGAATTTTGGCCGTTTTGCCCAGAATGGCCACAAACCCCTTCTCCCCCTGATTTCGCCCCCAAGGTTGCGTGGGCCACTTGACCAAGGTTTAAAGGGCAATTCGGAGAGGGCACATAAACCCGCATTGAATGGGGTGTTTCCCCATGTGGCCTCTCCTCTTGAAGGGAGAGTTGTGAGTCACCCAATTTGGGGTATGTTGCCATTCTCCCCCATTTGTGTGTCACTTTCTCTCCAACGGGGAAAATAGCTAGGGGCGACCATGAGGGTTGGCAAGCGGCATATATCGGGACCTAAGTCCCATATGTCTATAGCATCTTTGGTTGAAATGATCCTCGCCGTGGCCTTGGAGGTATGGAATCATGAGTGCGGGCGATTGGCCAAATTTTGCTGTTTTTGCCATTGTATGCCATATTGGAATTACCATATCTCCATGGGGCACGCGATCTAGCCAGATAGAAAGGGCGAGTATTGTAGCATATGACCAAGGGTTGAACGCCATTGAGTTTTGTATTTGCTCCTCAGGCTCATCCGGAGTGATTCAACTTTTGGTGCGATCCGTGATCTCCCGCTTTGCACCGCATGCTGCTTTCTGCCCCATCCGCGTGTTCATCCCCTCGATGAACAGCAAGCAGCCAGTGTGACAGCAAGCCATAACCCAGGGCATGGGACCAAAGGGGAAATCAAGGGCTATGAATCAAGGCTTGGCGCGTCACTATCGCCAAGGTTTCCTACCCTGGACGGTCGACCGCGACGACCGATTTTGCCATTTTGGCAGTTGTGGACCCAATTCGGATTGTCACCACGCCGAGTGGCATGAAGATCTCTGAGAGCCAAGTGCATGGGAGTCTCTGTTGGACTTCTAGTGGATGGCATATGGAATGGCAGATCCGATCTCCAAAGCGGCGTGGAATTTTTCCATTGGGGATACACCCAATTTTGGCTCATTTTGAGCAGCCAAAATGACCCCCTTTTGGGACCCCAATTTCACCCCCCGTGTGGTCAATTGGCGGCCCCATATCTCTATGCCCATGAGGAGTCCAGACTCGATTTCAAATTGTGCACTCAGAACTGGGTCTCAGGCTCTGCCTCCTATCCTGTGAGCCATTGGCCTCGCCCTGGCCGGGCGAACCATCCGTGAAAATGACGCCCATTTTGGTGATTTTGGCATCATGACCCCACTTGATGAACCCGTGGTGCCCTGATGCCGGAGTCTCAGAGGGAACCAGGTTGGGTAAGGGCTCCAGAGAGTTTGTACGCGAAGGGCATAGGGTCAGTTGCCTCGTCCCTACCTCTGGCGGGTCCAGACAAGGGGTCAATTGTGGAGTTTTTGGAGCCAATATGAGTTTCGGCTGAAATAGCCCATTTTCAGCTACCAACTCCTAGGGGAGGATGGCGGGGCCATCTCTCTGGCTCAGAGGAGAGTTGGGACCTGCCTTTAAGGGAGCATGCGGAGCCACTGTCCATCAGCCTTGGAGCTGCTTGGTTTCTAGGAACTTGCATGTGGCTGGGCGGCACATCTCCCCTATTGGCAGGGCTTCAGGGTCCGGACTGAGCAGGGCTGGGGTTGTGTTTGAGCCCCCGCCCCGACCAGCCACTGGGAGGGTCGGACCTGGGATTGGGATATGAGTTGAAACTGAGTGTCTATTGTCCTGTGATGCCCTTACCCCAGTCCGGTCTCAACCCCATGTGTACATATCCTGATGTGTTGCTGTACACACTTTTGTTCCCTTGTTTCAGAGTGGCAAGGATCCTGAAACGCTTTGTCACATGACACGAGCGTGATGATGCCCCTGTGAGCGCAGTGCTTTGCCTGCCTGCTTGCTTGCGCGTGTCCACCGCAGCGTCCCGTGGCCAGGCCCCCCACGGGAACATGTCAAAAGCGTTTCACCGCCGCGGGGTTACCCATCCCTCGCGTGCAACTCGGTGCCACCAACCCCGAGCGCCACAGGCCTTGCAGCGCCGCCCGGCAACAGCGCCGAGTCCGTGAAGGAAGTGCAGCGACCGGAACTCAGACATCAACGAGTTCCTTCGGCCGACCAGCAAGGCCGCACTCCCAGCTTCAGCAACCGCCTCAACAACCACCCCCAGGACCAGTCCATCGAGGGGAACGATGGTGAATTGGGATGAGGCGGGGAAGACGTGGCCGCAGCCCCACCCCCATGCGATGCGCCTACTGCGTGGGTTGCTGTGGGGGCAGCACTACCGCCACAGCAATCCCCAGTGCGAAGGCGGCATGCCCGGGAGCTTCGAGCTCCGCGAGGACATGATCGAGGACCGCCTGCGGGCAGTGGAGGACTGGCTGCGGGTGGAAGGATATGCGTACCGCTTCAGCCGCAGACGCTGGAGGGTCTGGACCAACCCAGACAGGCCCGGCGAAGGGCTGCGCCCTGACGGGATTGAGAAGGACGAGAAGCCCAACGAGTACCCGTCGGGCTCCACGATTGACGTCTCCATGTGGGACATGATCGAGAAGGAGTTCCCGGAGCTGGGGAACGAGCGCACGCTGCAGGGCAGCAGCAGCAGCGCATCTCCTGGGAAGGAGAAGCGTTCCGCCGGGGACAGGAAGCGGGACAAGAAGTGGCGGGAGTACCAGGAATCCCTGGCCGCCGAAGCCGCCCAAGGCGCCAGGGGCGGAACCCCAGCCCACAGCCCCCAATGGGTCAATGGCGGTCACCGGCCCGGCCACACCACCCTTGGCAACTTCCTCGAAGTCGCCAAGCAGGCCAAGGCCAAGCCCCGTACGCTGCACCTGAGGAAGTCAGGCCCCAGCAGCGACGTGGAATCCGCCCACCGCGGGAGGATGCCGGCCGACCAGGCCAGCTCCAGCAGCAGCGTCGCTCCCCACCAAAGGGATGTCGCGCGCGCCTGCGAGCGCACCTGTGGGGTGCCCTGCAACCTTCGGGTTGCCCGGCAACGGGCCACGCAGCGGAACGCTGCCGAGGAGGGCGCCGTCGGCATCGCCCAGGAAGAGGCCACACACTGGGGCAGAGGCATGGCCTTTCACGCCTCGACCGTCGCGGCCATCGCGGCTGGTCTCACGGCTGCGGCCGCCCATGAGGCAGCGACTGCCCGGATCACGGGTGAGGTGGCGGCAGCCGCCGAGGAAGCCCGCCTGACCCAGGAGGCCATTGCCTGCAAGGAGGCCGAGGTTAAGGCGCTGGAAGAGGCGCTTGCCCAAGAGAGGGCAAAGAAGGAGGCGGAGGAAAGGGCCCACGCCGAGGCAACGGCTAAGGCCCAGGCGGACACCGCCAGAAAGGACGCCATCGAAGCGCGCGACGGAAGGTCGCTGAGAAGAGGGCGAAGACGGAGGCAGAGCTGGCGGCGTTGGAAGCGGAGAAGGCTCGGGTGCAGCAGGCCCGGGAAGCCGAGGCGGCTCGTGCCCAGGAGGAAGCCGAAGGGCGAGCTGCCGCAGCCACGGCCGCCGCAATGGCGGAGGCGGAGGCCAAGCTCCGCCGCGAGACTCCCCCGGGAGGATCCCGAGTGGAGACCCTTCGAAAGCTTTTTGAAGGGGACGCCTCCTCCAGGATGGCGCTGGATCCGGAGGAGGTTGACACGGGCAGCAGTGGGAGCAGTGGCCCCACCGCCTACCGACGGAGGAAGGGTAAGGGGAAGACCCCCGAGAGGTCGCGGAGGCCAGCGGGCGGACATCCCCACGACTCCGACCCCTTGTTCACCGCCAGCGACGGGGATGAACGAGGCCGCCGACATCGCCGAAGAGTGGCTGGCGGAGGAGGCGGAGACGTCGCCATGGAGCCGGAGGGTGAGGGTGAGGATCTCCCTCCTCCCTACCGGAGCTCGGAGTCTTCCGCGTGCGGGATCGAGACGCCCAGGTGGGGCGACATGGACGAGGATGATAACATGGACTTCGACTACACGAAGAAGCCCCCATCCTCGGACCCACGGAGGCGACCCAGCGGAGACCCACCGGGACCCCCTGGCGGAGGACCATCAGGACCCCCCGGAGGACGCCCACCAAGTGGACCCCCTGGAGGCGGACCACCGGGCGGGGGAGGACCCCCTGGACCGGGCGGACCCGGCGGAGGCCCTCCTGGAGGACCCCCTGGGGACCCCAACGACCCACCAGGGAACGGTGAACAGGATGCCACCTGGCGGTGGATTGTCCACCTCCGCAGGAGGGTCCAGTCCCTCGAGCGCGAGGTAGACACGTCGCCGCGGCCGCGCAGAAGGAGCTGGACATCGCCAAGACAGAGATGGTCAAGATCGCCAAGGTCGCCACCGCCGCCCAGAGGGAGCTGGACATCGCCAGGGGCGAGACCAGGCTGCTCAACAAGGTCATCAACGGCCTGCAGCAGGGGCTCGACGCGTTGGAAGGCCGTGGGAGCGTCGGCAGCGACCACCCACCCCTGGAGTCTGGCTCGTTGGACGACGGCTGGGGACCTGGACCAGGTCCAGGCAGACCCCACGCCCCCGGCGGAGCCTCCAGGAGTCGCCCCAGCACCAGTGCCCCCTCTCTCAGCGCCCCCTCTCACCACAGCGCGGGCTGCCGCAACGAGCGCGTGCCTTCCGGCAGTGGCAGTGAGGAGTGGCGGGATGAGTGGCCCAGGGCGGAGTACCACAACCGTCGTGCTCCACCGCGGACACCGGTACGCCCCCGACGCCCCGCACCAGCCCCAGAGCCGATCCCAATGGCTGGCGGACGCTATGGTGGACTCAGGGATGAGGTCCCCGGAGGAGACGTGGAGTGGAATGTCAGCGGAGGTGAGGACCTGGACCTTGACCTGAAGGAGTTCGGCATTACCCCGCCGCGTGGTGTACCACGGGAGGCCGCTGAACGCAGCCGCCGGCGCCGTGATGAGGAGGCATACATGGAAGGAGTACGGTGTGAACATCTAGGTTCAGCGTACATGGAAGAACCACGGCGTAGCCAGACGGTTACCGTGGAGGAGATGGAAGTGGCGGCCGTTGCAGTCCGTGGGGGACGCCGATGGGAACCTCGGTCGACCTCGCGGCCGGCGTTCATGGTCTCTAAGGCCGCGGATGCCGCCGTGTGGGAAGACCTCAAGGACATCAAGCCCCCCATGTACGATGGCAATCCCCTCAACATCGACCGCTTCTTGGAGAAGCTGGACGATTGGGGGGTGACCGTCACTGAAGACATGGATCCCGCAGATGCGGAGAGATATGTATTCAAACGGTTCAGGTACCGCCTGCCGGAAGTGCTCCAACAGCTATACTTCTTGGCGACCAAGGAGGGGAAAATCAAGACCCTCGAGGAAGCCAAGAAGTGGCTCAACGAGCAGGAGCGGGTGGACGCTGCGCAGGTGGCTGCCAAGCGGTGGAAGTCCATCAAGCTTCAGCATGATGGCCGGGAGATCCGCCTACGGGATTGGCGGGACTTCCGGGGGCAACACACCCTCTTCCGCCGCAATGTGGAGGACTGGAATGAGGGTGACGAGCAGGCTCGCCTGCTCTCCATGCTGCCGGAAGCATGGATCAAGAGAGTCACCAAGGAGGAAGCCAAGAGGACCAAGTCCAACAACACGGTCAAGATGATGCTCCCCAAAGAGTATCATACGAACGTGGTGGCTTGGACAAGGAAGAACGTGGCCCGGGATGTCAAACAGCACTCCCTGCGGAACGCTCTCCTCATCCCCGTCTCAGGCGATCGCGAGAAGACCGCGATGTGGCGCCTTGATGAGTGTGAGTTGAGCGGCCAGACCATCCGTCTGCAGGCCATCCTGGCGCCGATGAGCTGCGACAAGATCCTGGAGTGGGTTGGAGAGGAGGTGCTCAAGGAGTACCGGAACCTCCACCACACCCGCGGGTTGAGGCCCGGTGACCGTGACGTCAACTACGTTGGCGAGGGGCCTGGCGGGGAAGCTGCCATGAACCCAGCGGGAGCCGACGGCGATGAGACTCTCGTCGACGATAACGACGACGATGAGCCCGCCGAGATGGCCGTTTGTGCCTTCGTGGCCAACAACCTGAACGCGGGGAGCAACCGGGGAAGCTGGAAGCCCCTGCAGCAGGGTTGGAAGAAGAAGGAGAAGAAGGACCCCCGCCGCATTGTCAACCCTCCGCTGTCCTTTGGGGAGTTCATACGAGCTCACCCTCAGGGCTGTTACGTGTGTTATGGGAGGAAGGGGGCTTCAACCATGACCACCGGACATGCCCCATCCACCAGGCCGACACGGAGGCCTACAAGAAGGCGCACGGGTCGGAGAAGCGTGCACCCGCGGGTATCCGGGAGGCGAAAGTGGAGGTGGACAAGGACGAGCTCTCCAAGCTGATGTCGGTGGGGACCGAGTTGGCCAAGGAGATCCAGGAGATCAAGAGGACCTGGGTCCCCAGGTTGCACAACAAGAACAAGGAGAACAAGGAGAACGACCAGAACAAGGACAACGACACGAAGGGTAGGAAAAGGGGAAAGAAGAAGGGTGTCAACGAGGTTGATGCGGAGGAGACTACCCCTACTACCACAACTGACGCCCCTTAGCGAAGCCCCTGCAGCCAAGGGCCCCAGCTAGGGCGGTCGCAGGATGGTGTCGTGGGAAGCGCCACACCATCCCCGTCGGGAGACGGTAAGCACAAAGGGACTGCCGCGGGCGGAAGGCACGGTCCAGCACCCAAAGCGAAAGACGGTCGCGGTGGCGGGCCGAGGGCAAGTGAAGGCACGAGCCCTTGCACCCGTCCATCCTTCGCGACCAAGAATGTATTCGATGTGCTTCAAGATCTATCCGAGAGTATCGCAGGATCACCCGGACCGCAGCTGGATGCTGCAGATGGGCAGCCTGAGCCCATTGTCCACGACCTGCACCAGTCGCTTGTTGAGCTTCTGGAACGGCCGGAGATCCTGAGCTTGCACGCCGTGCGCCAAGTTGGGCGTGAGCGGCAGTTGCACCTTAAGGTCCTTGCCTTATGCGGGGAAGTGGAGAAGGTCTTCGACGTGTTGGTCGACACGGGAGCTCAGGTCAGCTTAGTCAAGGCTGGCCTACTTCCGCCAGAGTTTTTGACCGACAGTCGGAAACCTGTCAGGCTGAAGGTGGCGAACGGCCAGTACATGGTGGGAGGCACGAAGGAAGCGGCCATTGGGCTGCAGTTCGTGAACCACCGTGAGCTGAGCCGCCCGGACCTCGGCAAGGAAATCCTGCTGCAAGGTCGCTTCTACGAGGCCGAGATGGACTGGGACATGATCGTTGGGTACGACTTCATGATGGAGACGGACTCCGGGGTTTTCCCGGCCCAGGCCTCAATGACCCTGTACCAGGAGGACCAGCTCTCGTGGCTTTCGTCACCTGAGCACCATGCGGAATGCCAATGGATCCGACCGGAACGCAATCAACTTGAAATAGCCGCGCTGGGCACTGAGCCAGCTGGGCCAGCAAACCAGGAGTACGGCGTAATGCCGTAAGTGGCGAGCCGAGTGGTTGCGGACCTGGGAGCTTCGGATCTGGCCCTGGATGCGTTCTCTTCAGGAACCTCCGCGCATCTTCGGGTTTGTGAGAAGTACTGGAGCGCCCAGGACTCCGCGTGGAAGAAGCACTGGGGTCCGCATCAGGGCTTGATGTGGATCCATTGCCCCCGATGGGACATTCCAAGGGCGATAGCGAAGATTCGCCAGGACCGCTCCAAGGCAGTGCTGGTTGTTCCTATGGGATGCACCGAGGAGGAAAGCACCCGACATTGGGTGGTCTCATTGACCAACATGACCTTAAACAAGGTCGTCCTACCGGCTGGAGAGAGTGTCTATCAGGACGCTAAGGGACAGCCCATGCCGCCCCAGAGATGGCCAACAGAATTACACTATGTGGATGGGGGCCTTGAACAGGCCGACACCACGAATTTCGTGTGTGTCAACCGCATCATAGCGGAGCCATGGAGGCAATGCTTTGCGGTTTCCCCTGTTGACATCGGAGAATCGGAGGACCCCCTCACGGAGAAAGGAGTTGGGTCTGGTTCAGGGGTATATGGATCAGCCCTTCCACGACTGGGGAAGCCAGCGTGAGGGCAAGGGCCAGGACAAAGCCTGGTGGGAAGTGGACTCCATCGTCTCCGGTTCCTATGATGGGAATACCTTCGTAAAGAGGGTGCTGGACCACATGTCCAGCCAGGACGAGCCAATCGGCGGTAACCCACCCACCTATGGTGACTTGTTCCGAGGCAAGACCAGAGATGGCCCTTTGGGCCAATCGGAAGACCACCTGAGCCGAAGCCGAGTGGGGTCGCTACTCCTCAAGTGAGCTCAGTGGTCCAGGTGCCCGGAAAGGCCAAGGCGGAGTCCGATGATTGCCCCAAGATCCAGGCATTGAGGGCCAGGCTGAAGCAGAAGTATGGCGATACCTTCTTCAGTGGAAAACCTGTGTTTCCCCCACCGGTGCGTGGACCGTATGGCGAGGCCAAGATACGACTGAAGCAGGACCCCCGTGTGTATCGACACCGGGAGTTTGCCCTGCGGGGCGAGAGGAAGGAGGCCATGGAGAAGATCCTCCGGGATTTCATCAAGAGAGGCTGGCTTGAGCGGTGCCACTCCGAGTGGGCCTCCCCGTGCTTCGTCGTCCGCAAGAAGGTGGCCGGTGAGTGGCGGCTCGTGGTCGACTACCGCGGCCTAAACGCCCAAACGCAGCATGACAGCTATACGCTGCCCCTCATTGAGGACATGCTGCAAAAACAACACCGGCGGAGGATCTTCACGGTGATTGACCTGAAACACGGTTATCATCAGATGCCTCTCGCCGAGGAGTCCCGTGCCTGCACAGCCATGAGCACCCCACTTGGACCTCTCCAGTGGAAGGTGATGCCCATGGGCGTTACCAACGGCAATTCGGCTTTTCAGCGGATGTTGGAGAACCTGCTTGAGCCGGTGCGTGACTGTGCGGACCCCTTCGTGGACGACGTGATCATCGCGTCCGGGGACCCCAGTATGAGCTATGAGGAGCTCCTTGAGGCACATGAGAGGGACGACACCAGGATGCTGGACCTTCTGGTCCGGCACAAACTCACGGGCAGCAGTGACAAGGCCACCATTGCGGTAAACGAGGTGGTCTTCGCTGGCCACGTAGTTGGTAACGGACAGCGGAAGCCCATACCTGGCAAGGTTGCTGCGATCGAGCACTGGGAAAAGCCCAAAATGGTCTCTGAGCTACGGGTGTACTTGGGGTTCTGCAACTACTACTCGGGGTATATCAAGATGTATGCCGAGTATGCAGCCCCCATGACAACCATGCTCAAGGGCAACCGAGAGGAGACCAAGAAGGGGTCCAAGAAGGCTCTGGTCTGGAATGATGAGTCCGACCGTGCCTTTGAGGGGATGAAGCAGGCGCTGCTATCTGCAGTGGGTCTGCACCTCGTGGATCCAGACCGAGGGTTCGTCCTGCGCAGCGACGCTTCCGACTACGCCGTTGGCGCTGTGTTGGAACACGTGCTTGACGATGGGAGGCAGGTGCCAGTGGCCTTCTGGAGCCGAGTCCTGGCGGAAGGCCAGATACAGACGTGGACGCCCCGAGAAAAGGAGGCATATGCCATCGTCATGGCTCTCAGGAAATGGGCTGGGTACATAGCCCTCCATCCCGTCACCGTCTGCACCGACCATCAGAGTCTGCAGTCGTGGCACAAGGAGCAAGTGGACACCCCCTCAGGTCCCGCCTCCAGACGGGCAAGATGGCATGAGACCTTGGCCAGGTTCGACCTCACGGTTGTGTATGTTCCTGGCAAGGACAACACCGTGGCGGACTGTCTCAGTAGGTGGGCCTATCCCGCCAGCAAGGGCATGACAGACGTGTCTGCCCATGGCGATGAGGCTGAGACCGCTGAGGCCAAGAGGATCATAGAAATGGAGCGCCTGATGGAGGAGGAGGGTGATAAGTGCTTCGTCGTCATGGCTGCGGATGCCCCCCCTCGGAACGAGGATGGGCAGAGCGGTCAGAGTACCCGCCCTTGATGGAGCTGAGTCCGACAAGCACCTCTTCCCTGAATCTTGCCTCCAGGACGACTGGACCGACGACTACGCCAAGTCTGAGGCCTTTGAGGCCGAATATAGGGCCGCGACCGATACTGATGACGGGCAGAAGTGGCCAAAGGGGCTGACTGAGGAAGATGGCAAGCTCTACCGGAATGGTAAGCTGCTGGTCCCAGAGTCCCGAGTGCTCGAGCTATGCGAGGCTTGGCACCACCACATGATGCACCCAGGGGTCAAGAAGCAAGCCCTGGACATGCAGCGCCGGTTTGAGATCGACCAGATCGGTCTCTACACCGCCATCAAGAAGGTCAGGAAGGGTTGCTCGGTCTGTCAGGCCTGCAATCCTGATAACCGGAACGTCAAGGGGGAAGCCCAATGGACTCCGATGCCTGACCAGCCCATGGAGAGCGTGGCCATGGACGTCTTCTCCATGCCCGAAGTTCACATAGGCAAGGAGACCTTTGACTGTGTGGTCCTTTGTGTGGACCGCCACAGCGGCTACGTAGTAGCCGTTCCGGCACGCAAAAAGGGGTTGCTTGCCAAGGAAGTGGCAGTCATGATGATTCGTCATTGGCTGACCGTCTTTGACATCCCCCGCATCATTTGCAGTGACCGAGGGCCCCAGTTTACTGGTGGCTGGTTCAAGGCGATGTGTTCCCTCATGGGAATACGTCACGCCAAGAGCGTCGCCTATCTCAGCCGGTCCAATGGCCGGGCTGAAGAGGCTGGACGGCAGCTGTTCGAGAAGCTGCGCAAGATTCACATCACCAATCCACGTCGGAACTGGTTTGAGGAGATGTGGCCCGCTCTGAAGACCCATCATGACACCCCCACTCCGGGTGGTTTGTCCCCTCACCGGATTCTGTTCGGCAGGGACCCCCTGGGTCGGGGACTTCCCTTGTCTGGTGATGGTATGGCCATGGACGCCAAGGAATTCTTTGCGCGGCAAGAGGCAACGGCGCGGGACATCCGCCAGCAGCTCGAGAAGGAGCATGCTGAGCGTCAGAAGTCCGCCCCGAGCTGGACAGCGCAGAAGTTCAGGGTGGGAGACCCGGTGTGGGTGATCAGACCCCGCCCTATGGGCACCCACCGCACCAAAACCTGGTTCAGACCCGGAGAGATGGTCCGCAGGATTGGTGAGGACACCTACCGCATCAAGGTGGGTCACGGACAGTTCCGCGAGCGCCACGAGAGTCAACTCCGTGTGCGGGAACCTGACCTCCGTGGCCAACATGTGTCCCTGGACTATGCCGCACATGAGGCAGATTCGGACAACGACTGTGCCCAGCAGGACGACTATACCGTCGAGAAGATCCTGGCCCAGCGTCCGAACGCCTCGGCGGCCGGAGGCCTGGAGTTCAAGGTTCGTTGGCGAGGCTATGGGCCGTCCCACGACACCTGGGAACCCGTCTCCTCGTCCGTGCCGCGGATTAACACCCCCTTCATGGACTACATCCGCCAGCACAAAACCAAGATCCACGTCTCGGACTTGGCAGCACTCGCCCGGGCAATTGCAGCCAGGGGCGCCTGATCAGCGCCCTGAGCTCTCCCCTGATGCATTTTGAGCGCCTGTTAGGTCGACGGACCGTCCCTCACTTGCTTGCTCTCTTCCATCTTCCGGTGACCTGCCATCAGAGTGGCCATATACCCCCCCCTGCTGAATCCAAGGGAGGATGGCCCCTCTCTTCCACTTCTATTCGTCACTCACCGCCTGCTGAATCCTTGGGAAACCAGGCAGGGCGACTGACCTTGACATTTCCTGAGCTCTTAGGGCCTTGAAGCCCGTACGACGTTGCGCAACGGATGCCGCTGTCATCGGCATTGCGTTTCTTTGGTGTGTGGTCTGGCCCCATGGCACTTGCGGGATCCAGAATGGTCTATGTGTGTCTGCAGACTATATATGGCCTGAACTCAGGCGTTTTCCTATCCACCCTCCTGCATATGCTTTATCCTAACTGGGGCGTGGTTTGGCGCTCTATCCAGAGTGTGTTTACACGCCTATTTACCCCGTTTATTGCTTACTTTTCTGCCCCCCCAGGATGTGTGCATCTGTATGTTAAGTGTTGTCAGTCCATCACCGCAATATGGACTGTTTTCCCCCCCCGACGGGATGCGAATCGGAATACGCAGGCGCCTTGAGTCGCCGTGTACATGCTCTTACATAAGGTCCAGCCTGGACCAGTACCGAAGTACATTTTCTTTTGTTTGAGTGCCCTGATACCGTGTGCCCTAGTGGCTGTGATGTGCTGAGATCCTCATGGCGCCAGGGGGGAATCCCAGTTGCCTGACTACACTCCCAGCGGTCCGCCACTGTCAGTCCCAGTGTGAGCCTACCGACTTGCAGACGCACTTGCAGTCGGGTGGCGACCTTCGGTGTCCTGACCTCGGTCAGTCTGCCTGGGAAACTGGTGGTTTGAGGAGTCGACGCCTCCGCCCAGATTACATGAGGACTCCCTCATGCATGGCCTTCGTGGTAATGGGGCGAGGGGAAAGCCGGCCTTGATGCCCGATCCCTTATGGAGGAGCTCGTCCGGCTTTATCACTCTGGACTCGCGTCGTGGATATGGACATGGTGCGCCCAAGGAAGGACCCGTGGGGACCCTCCCCCAGACTGCGGCCTTGGGAAGCCTGGGGTAGCCTGATGGACTTATGTGGTCGCTTTCGACCTGTGGGACCACCTTGGTCGTTGCGTGACGCCTATGTTGGCTGTGTATGCCACTGCCACTGTGGTAGTGACCGTCGCAGCCGGCACCCGGTACGCCTGGTATGGGTTAACGGGTCCTTTGGATGCCGAACAATCGCCGCCAGGACCCGGGACTTGATACTTGATACTATGCTTGCAGTTACTAACAGCTACAGCACCGTACCTGTCTTACTGTGCGATTTGGGCAGCCTAACCTGCAAATCAGCCTGAAGTGAGGATGTGACACCCCCCCCCCTTCAGGGGATGGTCCTGGGTACCCGCTGCCATGCTTGGGTGTTCTCGAGCCCCCCCCAGGGGTTTGCTCTAAGGAGGGGGGTGAAGCGGTACCCAGAACCTATGGCCCATAGCCCGGAGGCCTGTGAGCCGTCACACCCGTGCGGAAGCTGTTGACACCGGCTGTCAGCGGGATATCCCTGTTCTCTAACCCGCGAAATCTGGAATCCGATTTCTAACCAATAAGTCGATTTAGAATTACCATAATTTTATTGTCTTAGGCGATCTTCAGTCGGAAATCGGTGAAATACCCGATTTCTACCGCGATTTCTAATTGTCGTGAAATCGCCGCCTGATGTCGCCTGTTTCTGCGCTTTTGTTGCTTCTCCGTGGCGAGTTTTGTGAGAAGTTTTTCTCGAGTACCTTTGAGGTTCTAACAGAACTTAACTGCTGAATCTAGAGGGTTTTTAATGTAGTTTCATCTGGTGTGTTCACCAGAATTTTTCGCCGTTGTGTCTTCGAGAAAATCAGCGCGCGAGCTTTTCCGTCGATCGCTCGAACTCATGGTTCTCAAGGACCATGAGTTCGGACAGAACCCTACATTCCCCCCCTATGCCTGTCATCCATGCCCCTTTCACGTGGGCATATCACTTTGTATAGGGAAGCGGGCAATGGCGATGTTTTAGGCAGCCTATGGGTCTCGCAAACCCAAGTCGTTTGCGTGCGCAAACGCTAACTTTGTGGCCTTGGGAGCATGAACGTTAATAACCGAACACAATGCTCACAAGACCAAATACCCTGGGGCATTTTCGTTTTTCGAGCCAATTCAACGATGGCTTCACGCAATTCAATGCGTACCAAAAGTCTGTTTTCGAAAGAGGGCAAGTTTTGGTCAAAAATTAGGCCAGAATGGCCAGATCCACGAGGCTCGTACTCGAAGCCTATGGGGAGTTGAGCCTGGAACTAAGGCAATATGTAGAGTACAGACCATGAAGAACATCGTGGATGGCTTGGTTGAGTTTTACAACCTTGTCATCTATTTTATATAATTTCGCCTTGTGAGCACGCGTGCCATACTGCCTCTTTGCACACGCGCTCATATCCAAGCACTAATGACACGAGTGGGCGGAGACAATCTAACCATAGTGGGCATATTCGAGGGCGCCTACTATGGGCCTACTCCAAGAACGTTTACTCATATTTTTGCTCCTCAAGGTCCCAAAGATATGTTCATGCCAATATCGCCGATATATGCACTTTTTCCCATAAATAGTGTGCTTCAAGGATTGAGGTGTTAAAAATGCTTCCATTATGCTTTGAACCACAACCCTTGTTGCAAAAAGGAAACAAAGCTTCGGTTTGCGTCCATGCAAAAGCTCAAGGCTCCTTTCTCTTGTGATACGGAGATACGAGTTTTGGAGGGACCACTTTTGGGTGAATTTTGGCCGTTTTGCCCAGAATGGTCACAAACCCGTTCTCCCCCTGATTTCGCCTCCGAGGTTGTGTGCGCCACTTGACCAAGGGTAAGGGCAATTCGGAGAGGGCACATAAACCCGCATCGAATGGAGTGTTTCCGCATGTGGCCTCTCCTCTTGAAGGAAGAGTTGTGAGTCACCCAATTTGGGGTATGTTGCCATTCTCCTTCCTTTGTGTGTCACTTTCTCTCCAACGGGGAAAATAGCTAGAGGCACCCATGAGGGTTGGCAAGCGACATATATTGGGACCTAAGTCCCATATGTCTTTAGCAACTTTGGTTGAAAGGATCCTCGCCGTGGCCATGTAGATATGGAATCATGAGTGCCGGCCATTTTGGCCAAATTTCGCTTTTTTTGCCATTGTATGCCATATTCAAACTACCGTATCTCCATGGGGCACGGGATCTAGCCAGGAAGGAAGGGCGAATATTGAAGCCGGTTCGGACCCCCGTGGCCATCTTGGGGTCACTTGGGGTGTGTATCTATGTGCTGGCAAGCCGCCATTGGCTGATATCATACTCTCCCATCCACCTGATCTAACCTGATGTGATAGTGTGATAGGTTTGGCCATTCCGGCTACGAGCGGCCATATTCAGTACCGAGGCACCGCCAGCGGAGATTTATATATCGGAATATCAGGAATCAACAGGGTTTTTTTATCATAATGTTTCCGTAATTTTCCAGCCTTTCGTTCTGATGGTCAATGTATCGGCGACTGTCAGTTGGCTCGCGATTTTGCGTTAACCGATTGGTTAACTGTTATTTCCAGATATTTTGGCGGATACTCCGTTGAAGGGTCAGATTTCATCAGCAAAGGGTTCGTTGCTTCCGCAATTTTCTAAATAAGCACTCGAAATTTGAATCTGAATTTTTCGCGTTGTCGAAATCGGATTTTCGACTTCGACGTCACCGCACTTGATTTGGACTTCTTCGAGTGATCATACTCTTTTCCCTATGCCCGAATCAGGTTTCCCTTATACTTGCCACCCATTTGACTTGGAGATATAAGGGAAACAAAAGTGAATCGCGGGACCACTTTGAATGGCCATATCTACGCGCGAGTGTGAGGAAAGAGAATAAGAAAGGTTGGGTTGCATGCGCCTTACTCTCAACTTAATTTAGGGAGCATCAAACGCCTTTGGTGTGTACACATGCCTGGTGTAGCAAGGGATAATGGTCAAGAGGGTATAAAGTGATATATAACTCTTGGACCGTGCAACCGAATATTTTAATGCGACTTTCGAGTGTGCCGCATGAGTGTTGAGGTTGCATACCAATTTTCATTGGGTTCCTACGCATTTTTAACGTGAAGTTATGTCCATGGAGGGACATGGCATATCATGGTGGAAGCCACTTTTGAGGGTATGTTTTATATGCATGGTATATGTCTTGATATGCTCACGCCCATGTTATATATCTTCGTGTGGCCGTAGAGATGGGGAGCCACACGTAACAAGTGTTTTGCCCATGTCTCAATTGTGGAATTCAAAGCGCTAGACTAAGTCTACCGCATATGTATTGCTCATGGTATGTTGGACAAAGAGATCCATGAGTGCACTCCCATTTTCATGAGGCATGTAGATATGGGTGGCGAAGGTATTTCCATGCGCCTGATTGGAGATCCAAGTGGGGGAGTTGTTCGCAAATGGTTCCAATCATTTGTGTTTTGAACCATGAGCGGATATCATGGGTGAGCATAGAGATATACTATCATGACAACTTTGTATTTGGTCATATTTTCATGTTTTTGACCTCAATTTTTGCTCATTTTTGCGTTTTGTGTACTTAGCTGGTCGGCAAACAGCAAGAAGCCCATGGGGAATCGAACCATGGTATGTTGTTCATATGTTGGCATATGCTTTGGAGTTGAATACCACCATATGGCGGATCGCGTACTCCATTTGGCTTGGCGCACGAAGGATTACATGAATTGGTCTCAAGATCATGGGCTGACTTGGGCAGTGCGTGGCGCCCATATCCGAAGGGGTTTCGAGGGTAAAGTGGGGATGTACATGGGCATTGACCTTTGGTGTATATGACCCTTGTATATTACTTTCGATTCCATGCATGCTTTGAACCTTCGGATAAGTGGTAACTTCAATTTTGAGCATATATGTGGTATATGGCCAATATGGTGTGAATTGGCAGTTTTTTGGCATGTTATGAGTTCAAACTCATAGGTCAGTTCTCCAAGCCCATTCGACTCCAAGTCCAACCAAAGTTATATCAGGGGAGGGCATGGTCCTGAGTGCCACTCTAGGCCATGACACGCCACCTCCCTCATTGGGCTAGGATTGAGAGGCTTGGGAGTGAACACATTTTTGGGGTTTGTGTATTGACTTATGACACATGGCATTCAGCCATCCCATTTGACCTGGTTCAGGGCAATATGTTGGTGAGTCAAAGGAAGGTCTGGAGTCCAAGGAATGAGGGGTTTATGGCTCTGAATGTGTATGTTTACCTCTTTCCCCAACTTTGCATTATTTGTGTTCATATGCCAATTTCAGGGCTTTCCTCTTTGGTGCAATTCTTGTACATGCCCGCCACCGTGAGACGACCGGTGTGCTGAACGGAAGCCCGCAGCCTGATTTGGATTGTGAATTGGGCTATTGCTGTATTTCTGGGATCTGGTTGCTGTTCGGGGTTGAAGGAGGATTACATTTTCTATTTTTTTGGATTTTGGACCTTGGACTTTGAGGATTTTGAGAAATGCAATCGTTGATCCGGAGTAAATCAGCAGGGGTAACAGGCGGAAGGGGCACAGCGGGTGCCGGTCCTGGTAGGGACCTTCTTTATGGTAGCAGAGGCGTACCTGCTGCCGCTACCAACCGCCGACCCGGGGACTTGGGCCCCTATGAGCCCTGCCCAAGTACGCTCCGGGTGCGTATTGTGGACTCGGTGGAGACCACGCCGGAGATTGGAGCCATAGAAGAACCGAGACGTTCAAGAGCATGGCGAACTCCGGAAGTTGAAGCCCGAAGAGAAGTACGACATTCGGGAAGAGGAGGATGTGACATGGAGGACCTGGTCTCCATGTGTGAGCGTCGCTGCCGAAAGGCATGCAACCTCCGCTCCGCCGCGGAGGACTCTGATGAGGCTTGCCATTCAGGCAGCAGTGGAGGACGGGCCCGGCGCTACCGGAAGCGCGGGTCACCCAAGTCCGCGGCAAAGGACGCCGGGGCTATGGACACGGACCCCAGCCCGGTCAGGCTGTGGGAATCCGAGGGGCACTCCGAGGGCTATCGGACAGCCTACGAGCCACCTTCGGAGCCGGAGATGTCCGCGCTGATCGCCAGGGCGCATACGGCTCCCGAGCCCGCCCTGAAGCACGACGCCGAGGGCTTGGAGAGGCCGGCCAGGGCCCGGACGGCACCTGTGCCTCGGCACACGGGACCAGAGACGGACGCCATAGGCGATACGCCCATGGGCGATGAGTCCAAGGTGCCGGGAACCGCGGGATGCGCTGAATCCGGCGGAAAGCACGCTGCGTGCCACTGCGAGCACGTGTCCTTCCTCATGGGCAAGTACCCGAAGATGGGGATGGATGCCATCGTGCATCGCCTTGACCGCCTGGACAACGCCAAGGACGGTCTAGAGGAGGACGTCGCGGGAATCCTGGATGCCCAGTCGGCCGCGGAGAAAGACATGGAGGAGCTGCGAGCGGAACGGGACCGGTACCAGGAGAATCTGGAGCTGGCCCTGGAGAAGCAGCAGCGAGTGGTGGACAGCCGCCTCCACCTGGTGGAGGACATGTCCGGACGCCTGAAAAGGCTGGAGGAGCTACAGCCCCTCGCCTCGGGTCCGGAGCTCCCGGCAAAGCCGGCCGCGGTAGAGCTGGTGGAGCGGGTTAAGACCCTCAGGATCGCCATGGAGAAACCCATAGGCGGCCCTGCAGAGGCACCATACGCGCCTCCGCGTGTTGACCCGGGTGCGCTGCCGTTTGTTCCCATGTTCAGCGAATCCACAATGCTCGGGGAACACACGGCACTGGCTGGGTCCATGCGGGAAGGGCACGTAACCACGGACCCGAGGAGCCTGACGGTACAGATGTCCCATGCCGCCCAGGATGTACCGATCACGACGAATATGGTAGTTTTTGCGGAAGAGAAGATCGAGAGCCAGACCATGCAGGGGCGAACCATGGGAAGCGCCGACGGACATGGTCGAGGTCATCCAGGCGGAAACCTGTGGGTGAAGGACCCCAATACGGGGATATGGACGGCCGATGGAGCAAATCCTTCCCGCATTCCAAACCCCATGGGTTCAGGCCCAACTGGACCGCACTCCATGGAGGAGAGGGATGTACGGGGAGTGTACTCACACCCCCCGGCCACGCGTGGTATCCGTCTCGGTGGAGTGGTGGCTGGAGACGTCGGAGACGCCATCAGGATCGACGACCTCAGGGGAATCAAAATCCCCTACTACGATGGCAACCCCTCCAACCTGGATGACTTCATCCTGGATTGGGAGGACTTTGCCGAGGAGGTCGTCGGGGAGATGCGGGGAGCGCCGCGGGATAAGTGGGTATGCCGGACATTCCCACACCGGCTGGCGCAGGACCTGAAGGGGGAGCTGCGGGATCAGATCCGGGAAGGACTGATCAGGACGGAGCAGGCCTGCCTCCAGTGGTTGGAGGATGAGGAGCGGGTGGACGCTCCAGACCAGAAGCTGGAGGACCTGTGGTCCATTCCACTGCCGCTGGACCGCGGTGAGTTGCGGGTCCGGGAGTGGAACCGGTATCTGTGGAACTACCGCAGATGCCTCAAGCTGGTGGAAGACTGGAACGAGGCCAGTGAGATCCGCCACTTGCTGAAGGACGTCCTCTCCGGCAACTGGAAGAGGAGAGTGGAGGACGAGGAGAAGAAGCGCGCCAAGAAACGGGTGGCGGTGAGGATTATGGCGGCGGAGGATACCCATGCGGGTATCATGGAGTTCTTCAGGAGGAACCTGGGCGAACCCCACCGGATGTTGGGCCTGAAGAACGCTGTGTACGTGGAGGTATTTGGGGACTCCATGGGGCAAAGGTTGCTGCGCCTCAACAACGTGGAGTGGAGGCGCGGGGAGCCGCTGAGGATGCAAGTCATCTTCGCCCGCATGAGCCTGGACGAGATTGTGAAGTACATCACGGTGGAGTTGAAGCTCAATGCGAAGAACGAGGCCCACGTGCAGGATCGGCATGGTCATGGACAACGAGGACACCGAGAAGACCGCCATCATCGGGAGATCCAGGAGGACACGGCCAACTCCGCGGAGGATGGAAGTGGAAGTGGCCAAGACCACTGGACCGGGTCCCGGGAGGATCATGAGGAGGCCCATTTCTTCGCGTTTGTGGCACACAACGTGAAGAACCATGGGCAGGATCGGTCCAGATGGAGCCAGCTGCGACCCAAGAAGAGCAGAGAGCCAAGGAGGATCGGGAACCCACCGCTCTCGTTCCGAGAGTACAGGTCTCAGCACGACGGGTGCTGGGTCTGTTATGGCAAGGGAAACAACCATGCACACGACCACCGTCAGTGCAAGGTGTATGAGGCCGATAAGAAGACCTACTTCGCCGCCAACCCCGAGAAGAAGCCCAAGGAGCAGCAGATTTCCGATTGGAAGGCGAAGGGCGGAGACGGGGGAAAAGGCCAAGGCAAAGGCCAAGGAAAAGGCGGAGGAAGAGGCTATGGAGGTGGACCTGGCCAAGACGGACGAGTGAGGTCGATCGAGGAAGTTGCTGAGGACATGTTGAGGACGTTGGAGGAACTCAAAGCCCAGCAACGTGGTGGACAAAGTCCTGGCGGATCGCAGCCGGAAGGGGCTGCGGGAAGCCAAGTCTAGAGGAGCCCCCACGGGAGTGGGACCTCGGAGGTCTCTCCTCCGAAAATAAGTGGAATCCCAGAGAAAGCGAAGGCACATCAGGTGCCGAAGAAGGCTCCAGAAGAGCCAAAACCACTGAGTTTCGCCACTCCCAACCCCTGGAGCGCCCTGCCAAGGGAAGTACATGTGGGTACGGGACATGGCAAGAAGGAAGGAGCGACCACGGAGAGCCCCGTGGACGGGCAGGACCAACCCAAGATCTACACCATCCGTGACCATACCCTTGGAGTCCTGATGCACCCGGACGTGCTAGAGTTGCATGCCGTGAGAGTTGTCCATACACCTCATGGCGACGAGCGGCAGTTGCACTTCAAAGTGCGAGTACGGTGTGGACGAGAGGAGAAGGTGGTGGATGTGTTAGTGGATACGGGTGCCCAGGTGAGCCTGGTCCGGAGAGGGTTGTTCAAGGAGGAACTCCTGCAGCCCAGCCAGAGACCGGTCCGCCTGAAGGTCGCCAACGGAGAAATCATGGGTGGAGGCACCCATGAGGCCACCATCAGCATGGAATTCTGGGAGCATGAGCGCTTGAACCGCCCTGATCAGGCGAAGAGAAGCACTCTATCCGGGAACTTCTATGTGGCCGACATTACCGATTGGGACATGATCATGGGGTATGACTTCATGGTGGCAAACGCCATTGGAGCCCTTCCCCATCGTGCAACGCTGGTCCGGGAGGATGATGAATGCCTCACATGGCTGTCCACGGACTATGCATGCGGATCATCCCAATGAAATGCTGAGGAAGAGGATCGGATCGTCCGAGCGGTGCAAGCTGTGGGTGCCAAGTCCAGAGGAGATCGCGGAGTTCAGCTCACGGAGTATGGAATGGCGCCGCAGGTGTACGACAGGATGATCCAGACGCTGGGAGCCGAAGCGCCCGAGACGGACGTCTTTGCTTCCCGGGATGCCCCACTTCTGCGGAAGTGTAGGAGGCATTGGCATCGAGGAGACTCAGCCTGGCAAAGGCATTGGGGTTTGAAGGAGTGGGGACCCATGTATTGGCATGGCTCCCTGGATAACACCAGACGTACGGTGGAGAAGATCATCGCGGATAGGGCGAAGGGGATCCTGGTCATAACGGGCATAGGATCCACCCCATGTCCGCTGGAGGGTCTCAAGTCGACGCTGGACTCCATCACCCTGAACGAGATGTCATTCGGGCCAGAGGAGGAGTTGTTCATCGACGCCAAGGGTGTATCAATGCCCTCCCCGAGTCAAGCGTGGGGTACCAAGGCTTTCCTGGTGGATGGGGCGCAAGCCCAGCCCACGGGTGATGAAGCATTCATCCGTAGGGTGGAGGCGGTGCCCATGAAGGTCATGTTTGAGCCCAAGGAGGGGACGGATCAGACAGTGGATGGCATTGACATCCTGTCCCACTCCGAGATCGACGACGTCGTCAACTACATGCGAATGGGAATGCACGACCGTGTGGCAGCCAAGAAGAGGCGGGCCATGGTCACATCTCCCCATTGGTGGGATGACAAGATGTTGGTCACCGGCAAGTACGAGAAGGATGAGTTCGTGGCGAGGGTCATGGATCACATCGCGGACCAATACGATGGTCCGGTTGGGTCGGACCCACCAACATGGGATTTTCCAAGAATGGGTGCCGATAGCGACAGTCACCAGCCCGAGGCCGCAAATTTCCGAAGATTATCGGTGGGAAGAGCTCCCCACGACGATGAAGACGGCATATCGGACGAGGAGAAGTCGGAATCGGACCCAGAAGAGGCCTATACCGGAGTGCGGTCGGTTGTATCTATACCGAAGCAAGCGGCTGAAGAGGCCCAGGAAAACCCGAAGGTCGCCGAGCTGAAGGAGAGGCTGATCAAGGCCTATCCGCGGCTATTCAGTGGCGTCGCCAACAAGAACCCTCCAGATCGTGGGAGGTTTGGTACAGCGAAGATCAAGCTTAAGCCGAACCCGAAGATCTATCGTCATCGGGAGTACCAACTTCAGGGCGATCGGGCCGAGGCCATGAAGAAGCTGTTGGCCAAATTAATTGAGCGGGGATGGATCGAACCCTCCGACAGTGAGTGGGCCAGCCCAGCCTTCATCGTGCCCAAGAAGGAGAAGGGCGAGTGGAGGTTGGTGGTTGATTACAGAGGTTTGAACGAGCAGACCGAGCACGACTCGTACTCGCTTCCCCTGATCGACTCCATCCTCCAAAAGCAACAGAAAAAGCGGATTTTCACGGTGTTGGACCTGAAACACGGTTACCACCAGATGCCGCTACACCCGGACTCCAGGCCCTGCACAGCGATGTCGACGCCGCTGGGGCCCATGCAGTGGAAAGTGGTGCCTATGGGTGCCAAGAATGGCAACGCCGCTTTCCAGCGCATGATGGAGGACCTACTCGGTCCTGTCCGGGACTGTGCCGATCCCTTCGTGGATGACATCATCATCGGGTCCGGCACGGAGAACATGACTGAGGACGAGCTCATCGACGCGCATGAGAGGGATCTGCGCCGAGTGCTCAGCGAGTTGGACAAGCACAACATGGTGTGTAAGCCCACCAAAGCCTCACTCTTCGTGAAGGAAGTGGAGTTCGCGGGTCACGTGGTTGGTCACAGGCAACGCCGTCCCATGCCTGGGAAGCGGGCGTCCCTGCACCACTGGGAGAAGCCCCAAACCATCAGCGAACTCCGATCCTTCATGGGGTTCTGCAATTACTATTCGGGCTATGTCCGGATGTATGCAGAACTGTCGGGGCCGCTGCACAAGATGTTGCAGGTGGGCAAGTTCGATGGCCGGAAGGGGAGCAAGAAGAAGCTTGCCTGGACCCCTGAGGCTGAGGATGCGTTCAACCGCCTGAAGGAGCGACTCCTGGGGCAGTTGGGGCTGTTCCTGGTGAACCCGGACAAGGGATTCGTGCTACAGACGGACGCCTCGGACTATGCTTTTGGGGCAGTCCTCGAGCAAGTCCGGGACGACAGGACTCATGTTCCCGTGGCGTTTTGGAGCAGGATCCTGGCCGAGGGCCAACGCCGCACCTGGACCGCGAGGGAGAAGGAGACATACGCCATTGTATGTGCGCTCAGGAAGTGGTCTGGCCACATCGGACTGCAGCCGGTGGTGGTTTGCACGGACCACCAGTCCCTACAGAGCTCGCACAAGGAGCATGTCGACACCCCCTCAGGACCAGCGGCTAGGAGGGCCCGATGGCACGAGACGGTCGCCAAGTTCGACCTCAGCGTCGTGTACGTCCCGGGGAAGGACAACACTGTGGCAGACTGCCTCCGTCGCTGGGCCTACCCCGCGGGCAAGGCTTGGATGGACATATCCAGCCATGGGGACGCCGAGGAAACCGAGGAGGCCAAGCGCATCATCGAGATGGAGAAAACCATGGAGCAAGAGGGGGTCAAGTGCTTTGTGGTGATGGCAAACCGTACGGACCTGGCCAAGTTCCGGGGTGCCCGCGTCCAGGCTATTCGAGAGGAAACCCTCGAGCAATGGATGGTGGCCCCTGTAGAGCTAGTCAGGTCGGTGCTCACAGAAGACTGGTCGGATGACTACGCGGCATCCGAGCACTTGAGCAAGTACTGGAATGCCGGGAGCGCCCCGTCGGACGACGAATGGCCCGAGGACTTGACCAAGGATGGCGACAAGTTGTTCCTCAAGGACAAGCTGCTGGTGCCCGAGAACCGAGTGGAGGAGCTCATTGACCATTGGCACAATGCCCAGCTCATGCACCCTGGCCGAGACAAGATGCAGCAGGACCTGGAGTGGCGTTTCAAGTTCCCTCTGGGGTACCCCGCCATCCTGGACAGGTACTGCAGCGACTGTGCCGTGTGTCGGGCCACGAAGAGCCCCAACCACTCCACAGCGGGCAACCTGGTGTATACGGCTATACCGGAGGCCCCTATGCGGTCCGTGGCCATGGATGTATTCGCCATGCCTGAGGTCACCGTGGAAGGAGAGACCTACGACTGTGTCATCCTGGCGGTGGATAGGCACAGTGGGTATATCGTGGCGGTCCCTGGCAAGAAGTCCAAGAAGAAGGACAAGAAGGACAAGCATGGAGTGGGGCTGCAGGCCAAGACCGTCGCTAATGCCATGATCAGGCATTGGCTGACAATTTTCGATGTCCCAGCTGTCATCTGCAGCGATCGGGGCAGTCAATTCGTGGGGACGTGGTTCAAGACGATGTGCAAGCACATGGGGATTCGGCACGCCAAGACCGTGGCATACCACAGCCGGTCGAATGGCCGGGCTGAGGTGGCCGGGCGGCAGATGTTTGAGAAGTTCCGCCAGCTGCACATCGACGAACCGGGCCGGAATTGGTACAATTCGCTGTGGAGAGTACTCCAAGCGTATCACGACATTCCGGGACCCACTGGACTGTCGCCCCATCGCATCCTGTTCCTACGGGATCGAGTGTCACGCACTCTCCCGTGGTTGAACCATGGCAAAGTGGCCCGGGATGCGAACGCTATGATGGCTGAGGCGGACGACACGGCGGCCAAGGTGTGCAAGGCACTTCGAGACGAGCATGACAAGAGGGCCAAGTACTTCAAGCAGGAGAAGGTCCAGAAGTATGCTCTCCAAGACACCGTGTGGGTGGAGCGGCACCACAAGGATGTCCTGTCCAGGCATCGGCAGGCATCCTGGTATGTGCCGGGAGTAATCGTGCGGAAGGTCGGGCAGGATGTGTATGCGGTTCGTGTGGGGGATAACAAGATCCTGGACCGCGACCATACCCAGCTTCGTCCCCGAGCACCAGACCCCAGCGGACGTCCCGTCACCCTCGAGTTCACGGCCGGCGATGTGGACTCGGACGACGAGGGTGAGGACGACGACTTCACTGCCGAGAAGATCCTGGCGGACAAGCCGGACCCGGGGACGCCTGGGGGTAGGCCTTATAAAGTCCGTTGGAAGGGATTCGCCGCATCCAGGGATTCGTGGGAACCTCCAAGCAGTTTTGTGCCGAGGTACACCACGGTCTGGATGGACTACCTGAAGAAAAAGAGTATTTCTTTGGATGTCAAGGACGTGTTGGTCCATTTGGTAGCGGCAGTAGCACCGTAATGGATTCCCCTTGGCATTTTGTTTGTTTCTGTGATTGAGGAGACGGGTGAGGGCGTTCATCTGGGGATTTTTCGGCCTTGATTGGCCATATACCCCCTTCACTCGATCTCCACGTATATATTTCATCGTGGTATACGTATTTAGATCGATCGACGACGTTTCTCTATCTTTGATCCCCTTGGTCCATGTTGTAGATCTAGAGGAGACCGGATATGGCGTACGGCGCTGATTATCAGTGTCCTAACCCCTTACTTGGGGCATGGGGGACGCCTATGACGTGTGTGGGGCCTCCATATGTCCTTGGGACATGGGGGGGCGGGGTTGGAGCCCATTGGGGTCCTCTCGTCCTCTCTTCAATGACTTCCGAGCGGTAACAACGCTCTGAGAAGGGGGGTGAAGCCGGTTCGGACCCCCGTGGCCATCTTGGGGTCACTTGGGGTGTGTATCTACGTGCCGGCAAGCCGCCATTGGCTGATATCATACTCTCCCATCCACCTGATCTAACCCGATGTGATAGTGTGATAGGTTTGGCCATTCCGGCTATGAGCGGCCATATTCAGTACCGAGGCACCGCCAGCGGAGATTTATATATCGGAATATCAGGAATCAACAGGGTTTTATTATCATCATGTTTCCGTAATTTTTCAGCCTTTCGTTCTGATGGTCAATGTATCGGCGACTGTCAGTTGGCTCGCGATTTTGCGTTAACCGATTGGTTAACTGTTATTTCCAGATATTTTGGCGGATACTCCGTTGAAGGGTCAGATTTCATCAGCAAAGGGTTCGTTGCTTCCGCAGTTTTCTAAATAAGCACTCGAAATTTTAATCTGAATTTTTCGCGTTGTCGAAATCGGATTTTCGACTTCGACATCGCCGCACTTGATTTGGACTTCTTCGAGTGATCATACTCTTTTCCCTATGCCAGAATCAGGTTTCCCTTATACTTGCCAGCCATTTGACTTGGAAATATAAGGGAAACAAAAGTGAATCGCGGGACCACTTTGAATCGCCATATCTACGCGCGAGTGTGAGGAAAGAGAATAAAGAAGGTTGGGTTGCAAGCGCCTTACTCTCAACTTAATTTAGGAAGCATCAAACGCCTTTGGTGTGTACACATGCCTGGTGTAGCAAGGGATAATGGTCAAGAGGGTATAAAGTGATATATAACTCTTGGACCGTGCAACCGAATATTTTAATGCGACTTTCGAGTGTGCCGCATGAGTGTTGGGGTTGCATAGCAATTTTCCTTGGGTTCCTACGCATTTTTAACGTGAAGTTATGTCCATGGAGGGACATGGCATATCATGGTGGGAGCCACTTTTGAGGGTATGTTTTATATGCATGGTATATGTCTTGATATGCTCACGCCCATGTTATATATCTTCGTGTGGCCGAAGAGATGGGGAGCCACACGTGACAAGGGTCTTGCCCATGTCTCAATTGTGGAATTCAAAGCGCTAGACTAAGTCTACCGCATATGTATTGCTCATGGTATGTTGGACAAAGAGATCCATGAGTGCACTCCCATTTTCATGGGGCATGTAGATATGGGTGGCGAAGGTATCTCCATGCGCCTGATTGGGGATCCAAGTGGGGGAATTGTTCGCAAATGGTTCCAATCATTTGTGTATTGAACCATGAGCGGATATCATGGGTGAGCATAGAGATATACTATCATGACAACTTTGTATTTGGTCATATTTTCATGTTTTTGACCTCAATTTTTGCTCATTTTTGCGTTTTGTGTACTTACCTGGTCGGCAAACAGCAAGAAGCCCATGGGGAGTCGAACCATGGTATGTTGTTCATATGTTGGCATATGCTTTGGAGTTGAATACCACGATATGGCTGATTGCGTACTCCATTTGGCTTGGCGCACGAAGGATTACATGAAGTGGTCTGAAGATCATGGGCTGACTTGGGCAGTGCGTGGCGCCCATATCCGAAGGGGTTTCGAGGGTAAAGTGGGGATGTACATGGGCATTGACCTTTGGTATATATCCTTCATGAATATTAGACTTCGATTCCATGCATGCTTCGAGCCTTCGGATAAGTGGTAACTTCAACTTTGAGCATATATGTGGTATATGGCCAATATGGTGTGAATTGGCAGTTTTTTGGCATGTTATGAGTTCAAACTCATAGGTCATTTCTCTAAGCCCATTCGACCCCAAGTCCAACCAAGGTTATGTCAGGGTAGGGCATGGTCCTGAGTGCCACTCTAAGCCATGACACGCCACCTCCCCCATTGGGCTAGGATTTAGAGGCTTGGGGGTGAACACATTTTTGGTGTTTGTGTATTGACTTGTGACACATGGCATTCAGCCATCCCATTTGACCTGGTTCAGGGCAATATGTTGGTGAGTCAAGGGAAGGTCTGGAGTCCAAGGAATGAGGGGTTTATGTCTGTGAATGTGTATGTTTACCTCCTTCCCCAACTTTGCATTATTTGTGTTCATATGCCAATTTCAGGGCTTTCCTCTTTGGTGCAATTCTTGTACATGCCCGCCACCGTGAGACGACCGGTGTGCTGAACGGAAGCCTGCAGCTTGATTTGGATTGTGAATTGGGCTATTGCTGTATTTCTGGGATCTGGTTGCTGTTCAGGGTTGAAGGAGGATTACATTTTCTATATTTTTGGATTTTGGACCTTGAACTTTGAGGATTTTGAGAAATGCAATCGTTGATCCGGAGTAAATCAGCAGGGGTAACAGGCGGAAGGGGCACAGCGGGGGCCGGTCCTGGTAGGGACCTTCTTTAATATTGTAGCATATGACCAAGGGTTGAACGCCATTGAGTTTCGTATTTGCTTCTCCGGCTCATCCGGAGTTATTCAACTTTTGGTGCGATCCATGATCTCCCCCTTTGCACCGCATGCTGCTTTCTGCCCCATCCGCGTGTTCATCCCCTCGATGAACAGCAAGCAGCCGGTGTGACAGCAAGCCATAACCCAGGGCATGGGACCAAAGGGGATATAAAGGGTTGTGAATCAAGGCTTGGCGCGTCACTATCGCCAAGGTCTCCTACCCTGGACGGTCGACCGAGACGACCGATTTTGCCATTTCGGCAGTTGTGGACCCAATTTGCATTGTCACCACGCCGAGTGGCATTGAGATCTCTGGGAGCCAAGAGCATGAGAGTCTCTGTTGGACTCCCAGTGGATGGCATATGGAATGGCGGATCCGATCTCCAAGCCGGCGTGGAGATATACCATTGGGGATACCCCCAATTTTGGCTCATTTTGAGCAGCCAAAATGACCCCCTTTTGGGACCCCAATTTCACCCCCCCGTGTGGTCAATTGGCGGCCCTTTTTCTCTACCCATGAGGAGTCCGGACTCATTTTCAGGTTGTGTACTCAGATATGGGTTTTAGGTCCTGCCTCCTATCCTGTGAGCCATTGGCCTTGCCCTGGCCGGGCGAACCACCCGTGGGAATGACGCCAATTTTGGTGGTTTTGGCATCATGACCCCACTTGATAAACCCGTGGTGCCCTGATGCCGGGACTTCAGAAGGAACCAGGTTGGGTGAGGGCTCCAGATGGTTTGTACGCGGAGGGCATAGGGTCAGTTGCCTCGTCCCTACCTCTGGCGGGTCCGAACAAGGGGTCAAATTTGGAGTTTTTAGAGCCAATATCAGTTTGGGCTGAAACAGCCCATTTTCAGCTACCAACTCCTAGGGGATAATGGTGGGGCCATATCTCTGATTCAGAGGGGAGTTGGGACCTGCCGTTAGGGGAGCATGGGGGACAACCGTCGGCCGGCCATGGAGTCGCTTGGTTTCCAGGAACTCGCCTGTGGCTGGGCCTGACACCTCCCCTATTGGCAGGGTTTCAGGGTCCGGACTGAGCAGGGCTTGGGTTGTGTTTGAGCCCCGGCCCCCACCAGCCACTGAGAGGGTCCGACCTGGGATTGGGATATGAGTTGGGACTGAGTGTCTATTGTCCTGTGATGCCCTTACCCCAGTCCAGTCTTAACCCCATGTGTACATATCCTGATGTGTTGCTGTACATACTTTTGTTCCCTTGTTTCAGAGTGGCAAGGATCCTGAAACGCTTTGTCACATGACACGAGCGTGATGATGCCCCTGTGAGCGCAGTGCTTTGCCTGCCTGCTTGCTTGCGCGTGTCCACCGCAGCGTCCAGTAAGAAAAAGTCACTGCCATCTCTTTCATGGAGGGCCTGATCCAGGCCAAGCCCCCCTTAAAACCCTTTTGTTGATGCTAAGACAAAGTTAAGTGTTTTTGTCTCTCTTTTGTTGCCTAAAGTACACTTTCTCAAAGTAACTAGGGTTGTGACCCTAGCCCCCCATGAAGTTCACGCCTACCACTCAACTGAGCGCAGGTACCTTCCTTCATGGAGGATATACCGAAATAAAACAGGCATTACATGCTTTAGGCCTTGGAGGTTAAGCCTAGTGGTCTCCCACCCCAAGATCCCTATACTCAATTGTTTCTACCACTTATTGTGGTCCTACTTTGTAACTGTTTCTGAATTCAGTTGCCTGGCCAAGTCATTTTCTGTGTGGTTCTGACATATATGCCCCACATTCCTAACCAGCACCATTTCACCCAAAGGAGTGCACATGAAGTGCCTAATGCAACCTCTGAGGCAAGAGTCAGACCAATTTTCATATAAAATCTTTTGTATTGTCCATTTGTGATTGAATCTTTGTGTATAAGCCCGCTTTGTCTATCTGCAGCCCTTCTGTGTTACACTGGATTCCAAAACCAATCATTGATTCGATCCATATCCTGTTCTTGCTCTACTTGCTGCTTTGGTTTGGGTTTTCAACTACAAAACCTGCAGGAATACATCAAAAGATCTAGGGCATAACTCAAGGACATTATAAGGTAGCAGAGACAGTCCCTTGTGACCTTTTGAACCGACCCTGAGAAGAAGTGCAGCACAAAAGCTCAACAACAAGTTCATCATGTCCACGCCAAGCGTCAGGACCTGGCCCATCAGAACTGTCCAAGTGCAAATGGGCAGCATGGCCCACCCAATGAGTGAACCACCTTACCGAGCTCCACATCATCTCAGTGGCGCATCTGGGTCCCAAAGAGATCCAGAACGCAGAAGGGCGGAAGAAAATAAAGGCCTTACCACCGAGGCCTTAGCAGCACACGGTGGAGACAGCTTCAGTCACCTCCACAGACGTGTAGCTGCCTCAATATCCAGATCCAATTGTCCAGCTTCATCCTCAACTGCCATTGAAGGACCTGAGGAGTATGAGGAGCTGAAGAAGAAGATGGATGAGTACATCCTACATGCAGAGTACTACAAATCCATCCGTGGGGAAGATGGAGAGGAGCCATTGGCTGTACATGGATCCAGACCACGTACAGACCTAGGGTCCTACGCGCACTCTGGTCCTCCATCCACTGCATCCCTGCCAAGACGACTAAGACCTGAGTATCCAAGACCATGTTGTCCAACCCCAAGGGCTCCCGAAGTGGGTCCGACCCGAGTCGAAGAACAACATCATCCAAGGCCAACCTACGGTGCCCTGGATCATACGGCCGAGCTGTTGGCCAAACTCCTGTCTGGATCAGAAGATCCAGATGTGACGGCCCTATCAGAGGCCATTAAGGCTAAACTGGGTATTGCAGAACCCTTACCCAAGCCAGAGTTGCCCTCTCTCTCTCCAGGACTGAGTACCCTGGCCGAAGATCTCAAGAGATCAAGGGTCTCAAGGCTGTTGCCTAAGGTCACCTGCCCCAGCCCCTTTCACCCCCGTGCCAGGACAGTGCTTATGGCTGATCTACAGGACGTGCCTGTCACAGAGATTGAGAGAAGAGGCCTGTCAGCCCTGGCACCTCTTGCCGGCGTGTCGCCTTCAGGCCTAACTCCGGGGGGTGGGAAGACGGGCAGACCAATTGCCCAGGCGAACATCCAGCTGGAATTGCCGGAGTTCGACCCCAAAAATCTGCCCGAATGGGCAGAAGAATTTGCAGAATTCCTTTTGCTGACTGGCCAATCCCATGTGGATGTGGCCACCAAATGTTCACTGCTAAAACGCTCATGCAAAAAGAAGTTTTTGCAAAAACAGGTGAAACAGATTGTGAAAACCTGTTCTACCTGGGCAGAGGTACTCCTGAGGTTGGAGAAAACATTCCCAGTCTATGAGACTGACCTCAGCGTACGCACACAGATCGAGGAGCTACCTATGCTCCCTGAGTTTCCATCCGCTGCGCGAATTTCTGAGTATGTGTGCGACTTGGAGTACGTATTTTCGAGGATGAACTTGGGCTCCTACGGAGCCACTGAGCCCCACCTGTGGCTCATGAGTAAGATCCCCCAGCGTACGTGGGATGATTGCCGCTCCACCTCTGAGAGGAAGAGCAGGACCCACTCGTACGATGAACTGGTGGATCTCTTGATTGAGCTAGCTCTTGAGAGAGAGAATGACTCCCACATGGAGAAATTCCTCAAGAAGCATTTGGGACGAGGTGGTACCCCTACCCCCGAACGTGGCGAAGGGAAGGGGCATAAAAATCCCACTAACACAAACCAGGGAGGTGGTAAAGGGAGGGGCAACCTACGTGCCATGAACGAGGTGCAACCTGATGCAGGCACACCCCCCCTGTTCTACTGCCGACCTGTCAATGACAAGGTGGGACCTTGTCATGCCTCTGACTGCGATTTCCGCAGTGGCTGTATGCTGCAGATGAAACGCCAGCAGCATACCAAAGATGGGAAAACTGTGACCCATCAGGACCATTTCAGGTGTACCATCACCTGCGGTTACTGTGGCAAAGGTCGTCACTACGAGGACGAATGCCACATCAGGAAACGCGAGAGTGACAAACTCAAGCGTCAGGAGGCGGAGCGCAAGAAGACCCAGACGCCCGCCAGAAATCCCCCGAACGGGGATAAAGGTGGTAAAGGAGGTGGCAAGGGGGGTGGCAAAACTGGACCCCCTAACCCCCAGAGGCGCTCATCAGCGCCCGTTGCGGCACCCACTCCTGCTGCTACACGCGCTCCTGCCGCAGGTGACCCTAAGAAACGCCCCCAAGGGGATAACGCTACCCCTGAGGGGAATAATTCCAAGAAGAGGCGCTTGGCCTGGATGGCCAAGTCCCTCATGGCTGCAGGGGTGGATGTGAAATTCCCTGATGAGGAATAGGGGGGCGGCTCCGAAGAGGAGGACTTGGTTCTCTGGATCCTCGTGAAAATCGGGGATCAGGTTTTTCGAGCGGTGCTTGATACCGGTGCAACACTTTCCATAGTGGCCCGGCGTCTGCTTAAGACTTTCAGGAAAACTAAGACCGTGGCCATAAGAGTAGGGGATGGGCGTACCATCCATTCCTTGGGGGGGGGTCGATGTGACTATATGTCTGGGCGACGAAACCATGACCCAACACTGCAGACTGTTGGACACTGACGCCTTTGACATCGTCATTGGCCCCGACTTTCTACGAAGAAACCCCCAGGTAAAAATGCTGTCCCTACAGTGTCCCTATTCTTTGCACTGCGACTTCGGCAGTGGGCTATTCTCCGTTCCTTTGGAGCTGTCAGGAGGAAAAGAGTCTGGGCTGCGCTACGCAGCCAAGACGAACTATCGTACTGAAAACTACCAACTGGCCCGTCACGTTCTTGAAAATGGACTGGCGGCCCTTCAAGTAAACCTGGATGAGATCCAGGTGGAATTGTTTGCGAGCCAACAACAGCACATCATGCAGTTGTACTGCTCGAAACAAATGGACAATGCTTTCCGTTTGTTCTGGAAAGCAATGGGCCTAGCGTATGCTAACCCTCCCTTCTCCCTGCTCGCGAAGGTTCTAACCAAAATCGCTTATGAGGGAGGAAGGGTTGTTATGTGCACCCCTGACTGGGGTTGCTCTGGTGAACATGCTTACTGGCGCCGTATGCTAGATCGAATGACCGTGGGAAGAGTGCAACTTCCCGACGGCCCCATCTATGTGCCTGAGGACTCAGACACAGCTATGCAGGCCCCTGAGTGGGCCAGTTTCTTGTCCATCGTCGATGGATCTCTCAATCCTGTACCCCTGTGTGACCTAGACCAGGTGCTACTAAAAGAGGTCATGGCCGAAAATCGTGGCCTGACCCTTTATGATCTCAAAAGTCGATCTCCTGAGCATCTATCTGCCACACTTACAGGGTGTGAGTCTCCCGATGACTATCTGGAACCTGCAGCTGTAAAAGAGGATGCTGACGACCAACTGTCTGAGATCGCCAGCACTATTCCCTCTGTTGATCCCAGCTGTGTTGACCTAAAACATAGTGCTTTCCTAGCCCAGCTGTTGCTAGAGGAAGTAGATCTAGAGTCAACCTCTGAACCCGCTTCCCCTGTTGGGAAGCCAGTACTACACATGCAGCCTGTGCACACAGGTGAACCCGTGGCCCGGAGTGCTGATGCTCTGGCGCGGCCTGCTGCTAATAACATGCCATTGTCTGAGTATGACACTATAGAACTCCGGCGGCTGTTGTACCTGAAGGCCGAAGGTATTGAGCGCCAAGAGCGGCTGCAATACCTCAGACAGACCTGGAAATACTCCATCTGGTCTGAGGGGGACGATGAGTCCTATACGCTGCCTGATCCTGAGATACCTCTAGTGTATTCTCTACACTATGGGCAGCAATGTCCCCCTGAGTGGGACGATGGTACTGTGCCTGCCGAAACTGCTGATCGGCAGAAAAAGAAAGAACACGGAAAAAGCAACCTCCATGCTGAGGAGGATTTCCTTCAGAAACTCGAGAGTCTTAACCTTGACCCCCGCCTGAAGAAACTGCTGATAACCCATGAGGAGGTGTTCAGCGCCTTGCCGCCTCCCCTTTCTTGTAAAAAACTGGTCCAGATGGACCTGAAATTGAAACCAGAATTTGAAAAGACGCGAGTGAGGCGTCGTCCTTATCCCGCTCCACAGGAACAGGTTGAAGAAATCGAGCGCCAGATCCAAGAATGCATTGATGCTGGCGTCGTTGAAGAGTATAAACACGGGGACTATCCCCATCACTGCAGTCCCTGTTTCCTTGTTGCCAAACCAGGGTCGACTGCCCTACGTCTGGTTGTAGACTATGGTGAGGTCAACAAGAAAGCCCAGAACCACTCAGGGAGTATTCCTAACATGGAAAACACCCTGGAGCGTATTGCCAAATGCAGGTATAAGACCAAAATGGACAAACGCTCAGGTTTCTGGCAGGTGGACCTAACCGCCGCAGCTCAGGAGCTGTTGGCCTTTATAACCCCTAAGGGTCGTGTCTTCAAGTGGAAGGTTATGCCTTTTGGGGTGGCAAATGCCCCAGCGCTCTTCGAGGAGCTTATGAACAAAATTTTGTACATACTGAGGCGTAGGCCTCTAGTACAAGAGTTGATTTCTCGGGGTGCAGAAATGGAGGGTCACATCGACGACGTGAGTTTGGGTACTAATGCCAAAGAGGACCATGTCCTTCTCCTCCGTGAATTTTTCATTGTCTGTCAAGAAAACCATCTCCGAATCAAAATCGAAAAATGTGAGTTTATGAAAGAAGAGATGGAGTATTTGGGTTTCGACGTGGGGTATGGCTGGTGGAAACCAGCCGCGTCTAAGATGCAGCCCCTACAGGACATGCAGATTCGCGATGACCCTAAGGAGGGTCTACACGATGTGAGGAGTTTTGTGGGCGCCTGTAATTTCTATCGGCGTCACATCCACAATTTTACTTACTCCTCTGCACCCCTCACTGACCTGATCAAGAAAACTACTCCCTGCAGGTGGACCCCCAGAGAGGAAGAGTGTTTCCAGGAGTTGAAGAAGAGGATTGCCTCCTCCAACTGCCTGGGAGTGCCCCGCCCTGAGGGCGAGATAGTCCTGATCACTGATGCCAGTGATGTAGGCGGGGGAGGTACGATCTATCAATGGCAGGAGCTTAACCCCGCTGAACTAACCCACTGCCATTATCGTACTACTGGACTGAACCGTGATGGTTCATTGAAACATGACTATCCTACCAGTGAGTGGCGACTGGTGCCACTGGGACACTGGAATTGGAAATGGAACCAAGCATGTTCCAACTACAGCACCTATGACCAGGAACTCCTGGCCGGTATGTTGGTGCTATCGTCACAGTCCCGACTCCTGGGATCTAACCCTATTGTCTGGCTGTGTGACCAGGAGCCTGTGAAGTCTTTTCAGAAGGGCCCACCACCAGAAAAAGCAAAGCTAAAACGGTGGTGGACTTACCTGACCCAGTTCAGGCTGACAGTGCATCATATCCCCGGGATTAAGAATGAACTGTCTGACTATATATCGCGCAACAAATTCGACGCGCTTATTTGTGAGAGCTCTGAGGCGCTCGCCAAAGAGGCTTTCCAGCGTATGGATGTCCAGCTTGACCTGTCCATGCGCACTGCTGGGATCCTGGAGGGTTGGAGTCTAACCGACTATCAGTCAGAGTATGAAGAAAGTCTCCAAACCCTCAGCACTGGTCTCGAACCCCGTGTCATTGACGGCACCAGTGGTATTAAAACAATCAGTACCTCTTCTACGAGGACCGAATTGTGGTGCCTGAGGCACGACTGGATGGGTGCCTACAGTGGTCCCATCTCAGTTCTGGTCACACTGGCGCTAATCGCTCAGTGGACTTCTTCCGTGAGTGTTTCTACTCTAGTCTAACCCTGACTGAACTGAGGTCGCGTATGCAGACCATTGTGGATGCTTTTGGCTGTCATGCCAGCAAGCAGAGGGACAGTAGGGATAGGGGCCTGATCTCGAGCTTACCTATACCCTATTGTGCTAACTCTCTTCTCTACGTGGATTACATCCACGGCCTACCACGCTTTGGGGGCTATGATAGTTGCCTGTGGTCTATCTCGCTTCACCCGTGTGTTCCCTTGCAATAAGAAAATCACAGGTGAGCAGACTGTGAAAATGTTGGTCGAACAATGGTTCGAACCCTATGGAGCACCTAAGCAGGTGCACTCTGATGAGGATGTACGCATCCGCAGTGACACTGGGTGGTACAAACGAGTGCTAAATGCCCTCAGCGAGGAGGTAACCACAGGTGTGCCCTATACCCACACGTCTAACCCTCTCTGTGAGAGACAGAACCGTGTGGTGGAGCAAAACTTAAGAATCCTGATGAAACAGGAGCGCACCAAGGACTGGGTACGCCTAGTGCCCTGGGCAGTGCTGTCCATGAACTCACAGCGGAGCTCTTCTACGGGTTTCACCCCCCACGACCTGCTTGGTTCTTCAAAACCCCCTTTCTTGAGGACTTCAAGAGCCCTGTGGGAGATTGGCTGGAACACAAGCAGTCTCTGGCTAACCAGGCTGGTACTAACCTGAGGCACATTCGTGACCGTGAACAGAGCCGACAGAACCGCCTACGGCGACCTGCCAGCTTCAAGGTTGGTGACCTTGTTTTGGTACACCATTCACGCCTACCCTCCTGGCCACGTAACTGCCTACAGGACCCTTACTTTGGACCCTATCGTATCATCAGGATAGATGGATCCAGGATCCATGTAAGGTGCAGTCCACGTCTAGGTGGTGAACTGCTGTGTGCACCTAAGCAGTTGAGGCACTATCACTCCCCTGACGACTTGTCTTGGGATGGGTGGCGCCTCAGCGACAGTGAGATTGAACGTATAGACCTAGAGAACGCTGCCAGTCCAGAGGAGGCAGACGAACTCGAAGAGATGACTGCCGATGAGATGGCAGTCGATGGTTACTACGTGGTTGCAGGTATTGCTCGCCACGAGTATAAACAGGGCTGGAAATTCCTTACCCTGTGGGATGGCTATGGGTTGTCTGAGGCGACCTGGGAACCTATGTCAGCCTTCATACAACCAGATGGGAGTATCAACCCCATCTTCCGCACTTACCTCGTTGAGAACAACGAGGGGCAGCTCCTAACCCGTGCTGAGACTATGTCCCAGCGTAAAAAGCGAAACTAATCTCCCTATGTCAGTCAGTGCCCTGCAGACCCATGCCTATGGTTTCCAGCGTGAGCCAGGTGGCCGCTTATCATGGTTGCAGCCACCCAGCGAGTGTGTGCCTTGTTGACCATGTGTTGCATGGGTACTGCCCTAATGTAATGACCTTGGAGAGCCAACGAGGAACGGTGGCTTACTACACCAGGAGGGAATGACAAGCAAGGTGTTATGAGGCAAGGTGTGTCTTCCCTCATTGGGGACAAGCGAGCCCACAGTTAGGACCCCTGACTGGTCCAGACCCATGGGGTTCTACCCTTCCTTACAGGGTTTACCATACCCCTAAGTGTGCTACGTATGTCCGTATGTGTCTCACTTCTCTCCCCAGCGTGGCTCCCGGAGACCAGGCTTCGCTGACGTCGGACCGAAGGTCCTAATCAGGTACTATTACCACTCCTATGGCGCCTAATTTCTGTGCTGGCGCCTATCCTTGGGGTAAGACGGCAAAAGCCCTACCTACTAGAGGGGAGGGGTGGCCAAGTGTGCTAAGGGCATACAAAACGCCCATTTTTGCTACAGGCCAAAAGCTGACGCACTCCCCTGCCCACGAGGGAAAGCACGCGGGACAGGAGACACCACTACACTACACTCACTAACGCCAGCACCGGCCTTCGAAGGCAGGGTGAGCACTCATCACTTGCACTCCACTCCTGCCAGGCCTGCTGACCCTAACCCCTACACACGCTACTTGGGGCTGCTGTCGAGGAAGTCTCAGGCCCTAATGGCCCTCCTGTGAAGAAGACAAGAGAACACAGCGCTCCTAAGCAGCTGTGGCCTAACAGGGGACGCCACAACGCGTTTCCCCTGCTACGGCTTGGAGGGAAGGGGTGCTCTCGTTGCGAGCACAGCGCAGATGTCGTTGAAGTCGAACTGCCCTCGCCAGTACTGGCTGAGGCACAGTGATTTGATTTGTGATCAGCGCCCCTGTTTTGCTGGGGCAGAAAAAAATGGATAGCCGCCGAAGGCAGCTGCTGCGTGCACCAATCACCCTTAACCTCTCCCACCTGTACAACAGAGGCAAATGAAGGGGTGTTTGCGGCGGAGGAACCAACCCACACTCCAGGTATTATACCCTTCTCAGTGTGACCTATAATACACTGTCCGCAAACACGCTGACGGATCAGCTCCCCTGTCAAGCAAGCAAGCTTTAAGAGACTCCTCAGGTTCTCTTACGGAACGTACCGAGGAGCCTCTGGGTAACCTAAACAAGGTTTACCGTGCGCAATTCGCGTGGCCTACCCTTTAATGCATCATGTGCACGCAGGGAAGGGAGGCTGAACCACCGACTCAACCAGGAGGTGAGCTCCTCCTGGGCTAACCTACCTTACTCACCATGCAGCGTGTGAATGCCGAATTCAAACGAACACAAAACAAGCCTAAGCGTTTTAAGCAACCCTACTTTAACGCCACGGCCACACACGAACAAACGCTTTCTTTACTTACCTGTGAAGAAGAAGACAAGGGTGAATTTGGGGTCAGGGAAAGCGTCACAGCGTGTGAATGCCTCGATTAGGCACATGCATCGCGAGCACAGCGCATATTCTAACCCTACGTGCGCGCTGCGCGCTCCATTCGCATTGCATACCTTTCATTCCTGTTTTTACCTGTGCAGAGCACGAGAGAGGAACACCCGACCCCCCAACGAGCACAGCGTTCACAACCCTAACGTTTTAACGAAACAACCAACACGAACGCAATGCGTGAGTGTGAGGTGACACTGACATACCCGAGAGGTGGGTTGTTGACCTGCTTTGTGGTGTCGGTTGAATTTGAATACTTTTCTCTGAAGTTTATAAAAATTTTCATGCAACTGTGCAAAAATTTCCTTTAAAACTCTAAAAACTACGGCTCATACCTTCTTTTACAAAAGCCGTTTACGCTTGCGCAACCCTTTTCTTGGAGTCCGCTTCCTTTGCGCTTGTCTGCGACTTTGAGTTATGTGTAAAAATGACGATTTCCCGCGTGGTTTCGTCGATTTTTAACGATTTCACTTGCTAAATCGCAACCCATTCCGCTAAACCGCAGGAATCACTCCCTGCTGGTTACATTTTCTATTTTTTTCAGCTCCTGGAGGTTTGTGTCCTCCATTGGGAGTATTGCTCCGCCCTGGCCCTTGGTCAGGACGTATACTAAAACGCTGTTTATACAGCGATAGCCGTTCGCAATAGAGCGTTCAACTGTACCCTGGTGGGCAAGCATATGTGCTCTAGGGAGGGAGTCCTGGGTTCAAATCCCACTACCCCCAAATGTTTTCCAGAATTTTTTGTCGCACGCTGGCAACTTTTGAGGAATGCCCCTTCGAAGGGACATCATTCACGGTACATTACACTGTTTTTCAAGGGTACCTACAGTGTGATAGGCTTCTATGAAGTGATGAGGATGTTTTTGGTAAGTTTAATGCATTTTTTGAGGTAGGTTTGGGAATATTTGAGCCTTTTTCCTTGGTCCTACTAGCTTAGCTAACTAGTACTCCAGGGGGGAGTAAGAAAAAGTCACTGCCATGTCTTTCTTGGAGGGCTTGATCCAGGCCAAGCCCCCCTTAAAACCCTTTTGTTGATGCTAAGACAAACTTAAGTGTTTTTGTCTCTCCTTTGTTGCCTAAAGTACACCTTCTCAAAGTAACTAGGGTTGTGACCCTAGCCCCCCATGAAGTTCACCGCTACCACTCAACTGAGCGGAGGTACCTTCCTTCATGGAGGATATACCGAAAGAAAACAGGCATTACATGCTTTAGGCCTTGGAGGTTAAGCCTAGTGGTCTCCCAGCCCAGGACCCCTATACTCAATTGTTTCTACCACTTATTGTGGTCCTACTTTGTAACTGTTTCTGAATTCAGTTGCCTGGCCAAGTCATTTTCTGTGTGGTCCTAACATCTATGCCCCACATTCCTAACCAGCACCATTTCACCCAAAAGAGTGCACATGAAGTGCCTAATGCAACCTCTGAGGCAAGAGTCAGACCAATTTTCATATAAAATCTTTTGTATTGTCCATTTGTGATTGAATCTTTGTGTATAAGCCTGCTTTGTCTATCTGCAGCCCTTCTGTGTTACACTGGATTCCAAAACCAATCATTGATTCGATCCATATCCTGTTCTTGCTCTACTTGCTGCTTTGGTTTGGGTTTTCAACTACAAAACCTGCAGGAATACATCACAAGATCTAGGGCATAATTCAATGACATCTTTCTCGTCCTGTGGCCAGGCCCCCCACGGGAACGCGTCAATCCAACCCCACAAACCCCAGCGCGCCGTCAGACCCTTCGCCGAACACGTCACCCCGTACGGCATCCACCACCCCCGGTGTGAGCACCATGACCCGCTCTGCTCCACCCCATGCACCTCGCCCCTGCGCCAACCGCTGCCGGCCCCCACCATCACGGGCAACATGTACCTGGGCACCGTACCGGGAGACCCGGGCATATACATTCTGCCCAACAGGCTCAGGGAACACGCCGTCCCCCCCCACGGAGTAGGGTCCCTTGCCCTGGGACCGCCCCCACCAAAAGATCAACAGCAGCACATCCCGGTGACAAACAAACGCAGGCGCCAGACGGGGAAAAAAAAGCCCACCAACGCGCCCTAGCCCACATCATCGTCCACCCCGCAGCCCACCTACCAAAGGACTTCGGCACCGAGCGCCACATCGTCCTGGAGGGGCAAGCCCACCACATCATCACCCCCGCCCTACACACCCTCGCCGCCCACTAACGCCACTGGGACCCCACAACCATCCCAGCGATGCCCCCACCACCGCAGGGCCCCCAAGATCCCGTCACCCCCTTCAACATCGATCAACTCCTAAGCCGCAGGGCCACCCCACACCTCCACCTGTCCAGGATAGAACCAACCATCGCATCGTGGGACACCCTGGACACGCCCCCCCAGCAACCCGCCATCCACATCCTCAAAGCGGACGCCCAATGGTGGGTCCTCCACTGGGCACACGGAGTTCTCATGGCGGCCCAGGCCTATACCCCGGAAATAGACCCGGAAGACCCCCCACGGGCCCGGCAGCGACTCCTCCAGGCCACCACCCTCACAGGCCGCGAAGGCACCCCATGGGAAGCCCTCCACACAGCACTCTACTGGGCTCAAGGCTCCCCCAACGGCCCAGACACACGGGAACCCACAGGCCTTGGTCATGCAGGCCCCCTTCGACGACAGCCCAGCCGCACTGCCATGGCCATCCGATCCCCCGGAGACCGTGCGCAAGCTCGCGGACCTCATGCGCAGCCACGCGAAAGCGAACATGCAAACGCCGGCAGAACCCGCACTAAGGGATCCGGGCAAGCAAGCACGCACCCCTTCTTCAAACCCCACGCCACCCCAGCCCCGCTACCTCCAGTCCCATTCAAGCGAGCGAGACAAAAAAGGGGCGCACCCGCCCCCAACCAAGCCGGAAAAGCAGCGACCTCCCGACCCCCTGCACCCCACCCGACCCTGCCGGCAAACCCGGACCAGGCATCCTCGTCATCCTCCCTCCCATCATTACCACCGCCCCACTCGGACCAGGCATCCTCATCATCCTCCCTCTCGCCACCAGCACCGCCCCCGCCCGAGGCGTACCCAGGATTTTGAAAGGGCGCGAAGGTCCAGCAGCCCTTCTGCAACGACCACACGGGCGACTGGATCTGGTGTGAGGGCACAATCCAGTACCGCCTGCGCGACCTGAGGGACAACCGGGGGCCACAGATCCGGGTGGTCTGGCACCGCCAAAAGGAGCTAGACCAAGGCAGCAGCGCCCCGGACAAGCCAGAAGGCCACACCCTGGAGCTCACCAGCGCCCACCGAATCCGACTCCGCACTGACGGGAACAAGGCCCACAGAGGCACCAAATACACTAGGGAGCTCCCCCTCGGAGTGGAGCCAAGGCCTGCCCCTGCCGCGCCTACCCAAGCGCCCACCAACCGGCAAAAAGTCCCGACCCTCAGTCCCCCTCCCTGATCGGGCAAGGACCGAGGGCACAAGCCTCCACAGCCCCGGCCCGCCCACACCGAGGCCACCGTCAACCTCCTCGACCTCAACCACCCGGCCGTCACATACTCCAAGGACGCCACAACCGCCCTCCAGGAGCTCCTGATGGCACAGGGGCCGGGGTGGGTCCCCCAGCTCCTCCCCTTCCAGGAACAAGGCCTACAACGCGAGGACCCCCCAGAAACCACCCCCATATATACCGGGGACCGGAAAGCGTACAAATGCTACTGGCACAAGGGGACCCCCCTGTACGCCCGAACCGGCATCCACGTCCACCTCGTCCACCACCTCAGCATCCCAGGGAGGCTAGGTGTCTATGAGGTTGTCGGGGACGGATGGCAACTCAACGTCATCAACGCCCACGTCCCCTTCGGCGACGCCACGGAACCCTTCTTCCAAGCCCTAGCCGAGGCAGACCGCCAGATGGCCATGCTCGCCCCCACAGTCATCATCGGCGACATGAACGCCGCCCCCACCCTGGCGGACCGAGGGGGACAGGCCACACCCGAGGACCATGCAGCCCGCGACACCATCGAAATGCTGGGGCTCTTGGACCTGACGGCCAACCTCGAAGGCCAACCATCCCGCTTCCCCCACCAAACAGATGCCGCCCCATCCCGCATCGACGTATGCTATGGCGACCCCACCACCATCATCTGGGCGGAGGCCCGATATGGACCCCTCCCGCTGGGACCCACAGGCCATAGCCCCCTGCACATCTGCCTCACCATCCCCAACCTTCCCCCCAGCCCCCTAGAGGATGCGGACCAAGGCCTACCACCCCCCCTGAAGATGCCCCCACTGCATGACAAACAGGCCTGGTCCGAATATCACAGGGCCATAGACCGCGCCCGGCGCATCCAACCAGACCCCACCGACCTACTCACAGCCATGCGCACGGCCGCCGTCGCCTGCGGCTTCCAGCAACACCCCCACACTGACGACGACCAACCACCCACAGCCCTAGGGGACATGCTCCATGACCTCTGGCATGCAAAGCAACAACTGGCGGCCCTCCTCCACACCGACACCCCCCGAACCCGCCGCCACATACACCACTGCAGGACGCAGATAGCCCACATCAGGGCAGACCTGCAGCGGTGGCACATCCACAGGCAACAACGCATCGCCCAGGAACACGAGCGGTATGCGCAACATGAACTCCCCTACAAGGCAATCCGCCACCTCAACGACGCCATGACCGACACCGGCCACCGCACCATCACCACGGTCCGGCAGGAGGACGGCTCCCTCATAAACGACCCAGCCACAGTGCTCCAAGCCACCCAAGACAGCTTCCTCCGGCAACACACGCCCAACCAAGACATACTGTAGCAGGGCCAGACCATCTGGCCCTTGTGGTTGGCTGATTGACGTTCGGCGGATCCCTTTTGACTGCTGGGGTTGGTCTTCGGTGGATCCCTTTTGGTTACGGTGATGTGTTCTTGGCCGATCCTGGGTTGACTCGGCCGGTTTGACTGCCTTTCTTGACGTTATCACACCTCCCGGGTTGAGCACGATCGCTTTGCCGTTGTCACACCTCCTGGGTTGACTTCGTCTTGTATCAGTACCGACCTTGCCGCTGTCACACCCTATGACCCTGCCTGTTGCTTTCATCTCCGTCTCCAACGATTTTGCTCCACAGTAAAAAACAATAATAAAATTTACCTCCGAACTACCAAACTCGTCCCTGCAATCAACGAAGCCCTGCACGTCGCCGAACACGATAAATACTGCAACTCAAGCATTGATTCTCGTGTTCCCACGTTCTTGGCAGTCCTCTGGATCTTCGAAGGCCTTGCCGGCCACGAATAATCTTACGACCCTTGCAGGGTCCTCCACAGGAGCTCACATGATAACACCTGCGAGCACAGCATTATACAAAGCTGGAGAACTTTATAATTAAAAAAATGGCAACCCAAAATTCGTAAAAATAAAGCCTCTTTATAAACTGTGCTGAGCTGTCATAATGCGCAGCGCGACTTGTTGCGCTCTGTCGCCTGCGAACGCGACGCACCTTTATCTGCTTTATATGACAGAAAAAACTATCAAACGACAGCCGGGAGGAGTGTCCATACGGACCGGCTTCACCCCCCTTCCAGGAATGAACTCACAGTTCATCCGACCCAACTTCCTCTGACTGACAAGCAACAAATAAACACAAAAAGATATAAGCGGCCGATCGACGACGCAAACAAACAACAAACATGCTGGCGTGGTCCATACAACGGACCCGACACCGAAACAGTCAGAGCGGTGGATGTACAGTGACAGAAAGGTTGCTCTTGCACATGGTGGCCCAATTTTAATATAAAATTAAACCAAAAACATACATAGCCGACTCATGGCAGAAATGTCGGCTTCCAAGATCGCTGTCGAAACGACAATCGGTTCATGCCCGAGGACAGCACTTCCATTACGAAGGGAAACTGGTCGTCGCTGTCTTCCTCATCGTCAGTATAGTGTGACCCCGCCACGCTGCCGATATTGGCTCACTTGCGGGGGCCTGCGTTCTGGTGTTGATTTCTCCGGCATGATGAGGGTAGCTGGACACGGCACGTCGATCTGCGTGGATCTTGGCTTCTCGGGATCCATTTGACGTGTCGCTGTCCTCGGAGTTCGTGGTCGTGGAATTCTCCGGCGTCGGTTCTTCGAGTCCCAATGGAGAGTCCTCCAGGAAAAACTCTGAACCCTCGGCTGAATTCATCCACTCGCGGTACGAAGAACTGCACGATACCTGGGACGCGGGTATGGAACGGTCTTCGGCTTCAAAATACTCTGCAGCTTCTTCCGACTCCATCCACGCCCGATATGACGATGTCCACGATCCCTGGGACTCAGCGTGAGTTGTCGGTGACACCGGTGTTCGATCTTCATCGTCGGAGCGCGGGGAGTCTTGATCGCTCATCAAATCTCTCCGCTCGTTGCTCGTCAGCGACCTACTCCTTCAACGCTGACGCTCTGGCTTCGCTCATAGGCTCCTGCTGAACACCCTGCAAGGTGGGCAGAGCCAAATAAGATTATTCTGTAGCAGGGCCTGACCATCTGGCCCTTGTGGTTGGCTGATTGACCTTCGGCGGATCCCTTTTGACTGCTGGGGTTGGTCTTCGGTGGATCCCTCTTGCTTACGGTGATGTGTTCTTGGCCGATCCTGGGTTGACTCGGCCGGTTTGACTGCCTTTCTTGACGTTATCACACCTCCTGGGTTGAGCACGATCGCTTTGCCGTTGTCACACCTCCTGGGTTGACTTCGTCTTGTATCAGTACCGACCTTGCCGCTGTCACACCCTATGACCCTGCCTGTTGCTTTCATCTCCGTCTCCAACGATTTTGCTCCACAGTAAAAAACAATAATAAAATTTACCTCCGAACTACCAAACTCGTCCCTGCAATCAACGAAGCCCTGCACGTCGCCGAACACGATAAATACTGCAACTCAAGCATTGATTCTCGTGTTCCCACGTTCTTGGCAGTCCTCTGGATCTTCGAAGGCCTTGCCGGCCACGAATAATCTTACGACCCTTGCAGGGTCCTCCACAGGAGCTCACATGATAACACCTGCGAGCACAGCATTATACAAAGCTGGAGAACTTTATAATTAAAAAAATGGCAACCCAAAATTCGTAAAAATAAAGCCTCTTTATAAACTGTGCTGAGCTGTCATAATGCGCAGCGCGACTTGTTGCGCTCTGTCGCCTGCGAACGCGACGCACCTTTATCTGCTTTATATGACAGAAAAAACTATCAAACGACAGCCGGGAGGAGTGTCCATACGGACCGGCTTCACCCCCCTTCCAGGAATGAACTCACAGTTCATCCGACCCAACTTCCTCTGACTGACAAGCAACAAATAAACACAAAAAGATATAAGCGGCCGATCGACGACGCAAACAAACAACAAACATGCTGGCGTGGTCCATACAACGGACCCGACACCGAAACAGTCAGAGCGGTGGATGTACAGTGACAGAAAGGTTGCTCTTGCACATGGTGGCCCAATTTTAATATAAAATTAAACTTAAAACATACATAGCCGACTCATGGCAGAAATGTCGGCTTCCAAGATCGCTGTCGAAACGACAATCGGTTCATGCCCGAGGACAGCACTTCCATTACGAAGGGAAACTGGTCGTCGCTGTCTTCCTCATCGTCAGTATAGTGTGACCCCGCCACGCTGCCGATATTGGCTCACTTGCGGGGGCCTGCGTTCTGGTGTTGATTTCTCCGGCATGATGAGGGTAGCTGGACACGGCACGTCGATCTGCGTGGATCTTGGCTTCTCGGGATCCATTTGACGTGTCGCTGTCCTCGGAGTTCGTGGTCGTGGAATTCTCCGGCGTCGGTTCTTCGAGTCCCAATGGAGAGTCCTCCAGGAAAAACTCTGAACCCTCGGCTGAATTCATCCACTCGCGGTACGAAGAACTGCACGATACCTGGGACGCGGGTATGGAACGGTCTTCGGCTTCAAAATACTCTGCAGCTTCTTCCGACTCCATCCACGCCCGATATGACGATGTCCACGATCCCTGGGACTCAGCGTGAGTTGTCGGTGACACCGGTGTTCGATCTTCATCGTCGGAGCGCGGGGAGTCTTGATCGCTCATCAAATCTCTCCGCTCGTTGCTCGTCAGCGACCTACTCCTTCAACGCTGACGCTCCGGCTTCGCTCATAGGCTCCTGCTGAACACCCTGCAAGGTGGGCAGAGCCAAATAAGATTATTCTGTAGCAGGGCCTGACCATCTGGCCCTTGTGGTTGGCTGATTGACCTTCGGCGGATCCCTTTTGACTGCTGGGGTTGGTCTTCGGTGGATCCCTCTTGGTTACGGTGATGTGTTCTTGGCCGATCCTGGGTTGACTCGGCCGGTTTGACTGCCTTTCTTGACGTTATCACACCTCCTGGGTTGAGCACGATCGCTTTGCCGTTGTCACACCTCCTGGGTTGACTTCGTCTTGTATCAGTACCAACCTTGCCGCTGTCACACCCTATGACCCTGCCTGTTGCTTTCATCTCCGTCTCCAACGATTTTGCTCCACAGTAAAAAATAATAATAAAATTTACCTCTGAACTACCAAACTCGTCCCTGCAATCAACGAAGCCCTGCACGTCGCCGAACACGATAAATACTGCAACTCAAGCATTGATTCTCGTGTTCCCACGTTCTTGGCAGTCCTCTGGATCTTCGAAGGCCTTGCCGGCCACGAATAATCTTACGACCCTTGCAGGGTCCTCCACAGGAGCTCACATGATAACACCTGCGAGCACAGCATTATACAAAGCTGGAGAACTTTATAATTAAAAAAATGGCAACCCAAAATTCGTAAAAATAAAGCCTCTTTATAAACTGTGCTGAGCTGTCATAATGCGCAGCGCGACTTGTTGCGCTCTGTCGCCTGCGAACGCGACGCACCTTTATCTGCTTTATGTGACAGAAAAAACTATCAAACGACAGCCGGGAGGAGTGTCCATACGGACCGGTCTCAATACTGCACGCGGACAGCCAGGCCAAAATCGACCGCCTCCCTCGGGTCTTCAACCACGCCCAGAGGAGGCAACTAGAAAAGCGCCCCTTCACCATCCACGAAGCCCGGAAGGCCATCCACAGTCGGCGGCAACACAAAACCCCAGGCTACGACGGGCTCCCTGCGGAGGCATACTACCACCTCCCAGCCCACCTCCTCCGCATCCTCGCCCACCGCGTCTGGGACATCGTCACGGGGCAGACCCCCCTGCCACCAGACTGGGCAAACGTTGTCCGCCCCCTCTACAAAAAAGGGGACTGGGCAAACCCGGACAACTGGCGCCCCATAGTCTGTGCAGTCACGGAGGTCAAAATTGTCTAGACCATCCTCCTACGCCGCATCCGCCCCCACCTGGACCCCAACATACCAGCCAGCCTCTGGGGGGCCATCCCAGGCCGGTCCCCACACGAGGCCATCTTCCTCCAGGACATCACCGCCGACATGGACCCGGTAGACCTCATCATTGCCTCCCTCGACGTCAAAGGAGCCGTCCCAAACACCCCCTGGCTCCTTCTAAAAGCGGTGTGGGAACGCCTAGGCCTCCCCTTCTACAACTTCGCCTCCGGCTACATCCGCACCCGCAAATACACGGTCCGCACTGGAGCAGGCCTCACCCCCTTCCTGGAGCCAGGCAGCGGGGTCCCCCAAGGAGGAGCAGAAGGCTCCTTCCTGTACCTTCTGGTGACGCTCCCCCTGGCCCTCGCAATCGAGCAGGATTACCCGGCCTACGCACCCTACCCCCTCCTCTCCCCCCTGGTGGGCTTCGCGGACGACACCAACCTCACAGTCGCACACACCCCACACGAACCCCATGCCCCAGACCCCGGGCCAATGGTCACCAAACAGGCCAATGACTTACTGGACGTGACTGTCTCCTACCCCTCCCACAACAACCTCGTCGTCCACGCCACAACGTCAGTGGCCATGATCAAGGGGTCTGCCACACCCCCCACCCTAGGGCCAAAAGGGCCCCCCATGCAAGTCGTGACAACCACCACCCGCTTGGGGGTAATCCAGGCCGCCAACCCTGAGGACGCCACCCTCCCTCCCAAGTTGCAATCACACCTCCCCCATCTCCCGAGATCTGCGTCCTGGACCACCAAGGCCCTCTCCCTGTCCCACCAGAGCCTGGCGTATTACGTCACCGGGATCTTGAACGCTTCCATAGGCTTCCAAGCACACCACCTGACACACCCCACCACCGCCCTCCAGCTGGCCACACGCGCCGTGACCAAGGCATGGGCAGCACACGGGGGCTGGCCCACCTCCATACCCACCCGCGCCATCCGAGGGGCATGGCCCCACTATGGGGACGGCATAGGGGACGAGGTGAAAGCGGCCTACACCAGACACACCGCCCTCCTCCTTCACTGCATGACCCACAATCACTCACCGGAGGTCCGCGAGGTCACCACAATCCGCCTCCAAGCCGCACAACGGGCCGGCAACACATGCCCGCGCTGGGTACTCCACCAGACGGGCATGCCCACCGACATGAACACGCGCCTGTGGAACCAGCTGCAGCTTCTCCTCCCATCCCCACACCACTCCATACTCACCAACGACACGTGCCCAGAGGAAGGGCCTCTAGCAGTCCTCTGCAGGGACCTCCACCATCACCCCAAGGGCACCATCCACGCCATAGACCTTGTCGGGGCCTCCATCACCGTAGTATACGTCACCCTCCCCCAAATGCGGGTCCTGCACCACAGCGGGGCACACCACACCCCCTTTCTACAGCTTCCCGAATGGCCTCAATACCGCCTCTTCCACCAGTACCTCACGCAGACGGCACGAGCAGCGGAACACGCTCTGCCGGGAAGCAAAGACATGCGAGCAGCCTACCGAGAGTTCAAAAAGCAACACCCCCGACCCATCCCAGCGACACCGCCCTACGCACCCACTGGCTCAAAACACGAACCCGTCCCCCCGGTGACGGGCCCAGTCCCACCACTAACCCTACTACTGGCCCCGAATGAAGCCAAAGCCACGCAGACAACGTCATCCACCACGGGGTAAAACGGCGCATACCGAAGCACCACATGACTGACTGAGACCTACCACGGGTCCCCCATGACTTCCAGAGCATGCCACGCACATGTTGGGCCTGTGACCCCGAGGCACCAACCTCACCATGGCCCGTACTACACCTCATAGCTTGCCACCACACCCGACCCACAACCCACCTACCACCACAGGCCTACGCAGGGTTAGCCCCATGGTTCCACCGCACCAACACCAACCCCACGGTAGCGTGGAACCCCGACCACGCGCCCAAATGGCTCTTCACCACTACACCCACCTGGCCCCGCCCCGACCCGGCAGGGGTCGCCATCCGTTACAGCGTGTACGAACCAGGCAGAACAGGCAAGCAGGAGCACCCCTACTATCCGCTCCACCACTCCTGCCACACACCGGAGCACCAAACACAAACCCTCACATGCCAAGGCCTAAATCCAGACACAGCCTACATCCTCCACTACATCTACTCCTACCTGACACAAGGACAGCCGGAACAGGGACTCATAGCCATGTCCCCCCCAGCGAAACACATCATCTCCAAACTTAAGGAATAGGGGTGTACGCCACCCCCGTCCTGCAGCCCACAACCCCAGTAGCCCACCTCACCACGGGCCTCGCCATATACGCCTACCTGGCCATGAACCCATGCCGCCTCCCACAACCATCACCGGCGGACCGGCTCTTCTTCACCGACGCCTCAGGCGAATCCACCCTCACGCCCATCACCGGGGGGGCCACCCTGCAGCTAACCCACACCGGGGGACACTACCACATGGACCACCACATGGGCCTCCTCCCACGGGGAGCTAGGGGCCATGGCCGACGCCATCGACGACATCGCAGCCCACCTACCAGCCCACCTCCCGCACATCGTCCGGGTCTGGTTCGTGGTAGACACCACTGTCGACACACACCTGCTCCTCTGCAAAGCAAGGCAACCACTTCACAAAGCCACCGCAATGAGCCTCGGCATCGAGGCACTGCTGCTCTGAAAAGCCCTTCGCAGCCTTCCCCCTCAGGTCCAACTCCACATCGTGAAACAAGAGTCCCACAGACACCAATACGGAAATGGTAAGGTCGACAACCAGGCAGTACACCAGCGCACAACGCACGTACCAACCCTCCAGATCCCTGACCTCGGCCGAAACCACACACACCTCCAACACATACCCCCCGTACCCGAGCCCCATCAGACCCCGGACTGGGTACCAGAGGACGCCCCCTATTCCTACCACGACAGAGCATACCACTACCCCAACCCCATCCAACATCTCGCCCGCGTGCTCGGCGACGCAGACAGCCGGGCGCACATCCAGGAGCTCGGGGACAGACTGCAAATCCTCCTCTACCACTCAGCGCTGCGCCAAGCAAACGTCCCAGCCCTCCTCCAAAAGCGACGCATCCAGCTCCTCAGGGAGCAACTACCATTCCTCACCAGGTTCGCCAGATGGCTCGCCCGCAAGCACATCCACGTCCCCGAAGAACACACCCGTTGCCCGTGCGACCACACCACCCTGGAGGATTCGGAACACTTCAAGAAATGCCCCCTCCATACGGGCAGGGACACGCTAGTGGGCTGGTCCCCGGCGGGAACCCTACGACAACACGAAGGATGGCCAGCCCACAGCCACGCACACCAGGCCACCGAACACCTCTACGGGATCCCCTGGTCAAAGGAGCCACCATCAGAGGGGCGGTGACACAGGCCCTGCACCGACACCTCACCAAACACACGGAAAGCCCCATGGAGGCAGCAGCGCACCTTCAGCTAGAAGCAGTCCGCAGAGCGGCGGCCCAAATGGTACACCGCAAACACCTCCTGTTAACGCACGCGGAGCAACTCACCGACCCCACCGCCAGGGAACACATGCAGCATCTCATCCATTACCATGCCGTGCATGACCCAGACGTCTGCTAACCCACGCCGCGCCCCGCACGCGCCCCCCATCTCCATCCGCAGGCCTCCAAGACACCACCACAGCGCCCCGAAGCCCATCTCTCACCCAAGAAGCCATCCTGCACCGCCCAGCCCGGCCGAGCCCAACCAGGGCCAACCATACGTCGACGTAGACGCACAAGACCCCGGCAACCGATCCAGCCCACCCCCCCCGGACCCGGGGCACCCCCCCCTCACACCGGCCACCATCCGCGACCCCGACCTCCTCCGAGCAACCCTCCAAGGCAGGGCCCTGACCACCCCCCTGGGCTAGTACCGCCTACAAGAGGACTGGACCAAGCTCACCGTCAAAGCCCTCCGGGACGTGACCACCCCAGGCAACGGCCTCCATGAGGCCATCGTAGACCTCGTACTCTGGCGAGCACGCAAACACACCCAGGGCCAGCACGTCTGGATCTTCCCCATCGAGGCGGGCCAGGCCCTGACACACCACACCGACATCAACGTCACACGTCGAGGGACCGTACGCCTAAGACGGGCCTCAGCGCAGAAGGACCATCCAGCGGACCCGAACCGCCCGGAGCAGTGGGAACAGGCCACCGCACCAACCCGCGAGACCGTCATCCGCGCCGCCAGCCGCCGCACCCCAGACGACGACCCCCCCCCCCCACCTACAGACAGTGACCACCCCCCGCCGGAGGTCTGGGTTACAGTCCTCGAGCGCGGGCACTACTACGTGATAGCCGCTACGGCTGCGTCTCCCGGCCCGCAATGGCTCGCCAAAGGGACAGACACCATGCTCGCCCTAGGCGCCGCCCCACCAGGGGCAGTACGGGACCCCACCACCCAGCACAGGGTCCTCAGGGGCGTCCTCCAGCCAGGGGACAAGCCCCCAGCCCGCGCCCTGGCCCAAAATCACCTCGGGGAAGGCGGGCTACCACCTGAGACTGGCCATTCTCTGCCTGACCCACTGGATACAACGCCGCTGACCACCCACGGGGACCGTGCCCTGGATTTGGGCCATCCCCACCGCCCACACACAAATGGAGGCCGGGCCGGACACGCGGCCAAACCCCCCCCCAGACCGCAGCACTCCCTCACCTGCGGGTACCACGCCATCTACAGGGTCTTCAGCCGCGTGCATCTTAGCCCAGAGCCAGCATACCCCCTTCCCACCACTGACCAAGAGGTCCACCAGATACGCAAGCTCGTCTGCGAAATCCTTGCCGCGGCAGCAGAACAGGGCAAGCTTCTCCTCCAAACCGCCCGGCCTACAACTGACCACGCAAGCGCGCCGCGGCGAGCGGACACATACACCGACACAACACACCCCACAACAAAATCCCCGCCCATGCCCCTCCCCTCTCGCTGCTCATCCGGAGACCCACACACGCCCACCATCGCGCGCACCCCCGGGCCCCGCGACACGGGCCTCCCCCAACCGCCCGAACACCAGCACATGCCCGCCACACACCCACCCGCCGGACACCCCTCACCACCCCCCACACTCGACAACCCGCAAACATCCGCCGAGAGGAGCCCCGCGCCCCGCGGCACGCCCACCCCACCCAGTGGCCCCCACACGCCCCCCGCGCACAACGCAGAAGACGCAGGCCCACCCCCCCGGCCACTGAATGCACCCCACGCGAACTGTTCCCCCCCGCGGACGCCAACCCACACAACCTCACACATTGCAGGACCCCGGCCCAGCCAAGCTACGAAGGAGAAGGCCACAGCCCCGCGCCTCCCTTCCCCGCCGCTGCTGACCAGATCGGCCCGCCGGGCCGCCAGGTCACGACCGGGCCCCCCCTAGCTGCCCGCCCCCAACCTACAGCCCGAGGACATGCCCTCCATTCTCCCCGCCGTGGCCGCAGCAGAAGCCGCCGCCCACAAGCCCGCCCGCATCACAGCCGGACCCGCGTCCACAACCTCCTCCACATCGTCAGCCTCATCCACCTCCTCCACCTCATCCTCCGACCCCCCCCTCCCCGCCGCCCTCATCCTCAAGGCAACGCCAAAAGCCAAAGCCGCGGCCGCACGCACGGCCCCCCCGACCCCCACACAGGCGACTCAGGCACCCCAGCAACGCACCGGGAAGACCCCCGACCCGACATCGGCGCCCTCACACCTCCGGACAGAGGTCCTCCTCAACCTGGAACCGGACCCCAACCCCAAACCCGACCCGAAACCCAAACCGGCGCCCAAGCGAGCACACACAACACCACAAACGCAACGACACAAACCCAACCGACACCGCCCTAACCCAAACCCTAACCCAAGCCAGGACCCCCCATCCACCACAACCCACGCCCCCCTCTCACCAGCAGCCACCGCCACCGCAGAGGCGGCCACCCAACACGACCCCGTCCAAACCCTCCTCAACATCCCCGTCAACAAGCGCCCCGTCATCCATCCCCCACAAACCACCACAACCGCCGGCCAAACCGACCCAGGGACGTGGGACCCCTCGACCACCGTCACCGTCAAGCCCGGCCCCCGACCCGCCCCCCGCTGCCCACCACATAGTACAGCCCCAGGGGCTGGGCAAGATGCTCGACCCCCCACCCCCACAAGGGGGACCGGATTACCCACAAGGGGTCCAAGGGCCATACCCGCAACACCAACCCCACCACAACCAACGCCACCACCACCAGCGGCCCCACCACCACCACCACCAACACCACCCCCACCACTACCACTGCCCACCACCCTACCCCACCGGGCCACAACCCCCCGTGCACGAACAGCACCAGCGAATGGGATGGTAGCCATCCGAGCGCTCCACCCGCATACCCCAACTACCACCAGGGGCCACCCCCCCCTACAAGCCACCCCCCCTGTACCAGGAAATGTATCCCCCCGGCCACCACGTCCACGCCGAAGGGGCCCCCCGGGCCCAACCCCGCTGGGAACAGTCACTCGACCCATACCACCAGCCGCTGCCGCCACCACACCCCTACGTGGTGGATCCATGGACGACGGGGGACCCCCCCCCCCCCCCAGTACCAGGCGGGACCACGCGAGGCCCCCCAGGACCTGCCGACGCCTCCTGACTGGCCCGACTCCAGCGATGAGCCCCGGTCCCGCAAACGGCGGCGCTCCCGCTCCCCCCCCGCACGGCACACTCGCCCCCGGCGCCCACACTCCCCACACCGCCACCGCGCCTCAACCACCCACTCGCGCCGCTCCCGCTCCCCCAGGCGCCACCACGACCCCCCGGGACCCCGCTCCCGCCGCTCTCGCTCCCCCGGGCGCCACCACGAGAGCCACCGCCGCCCCATGTCCATCTCCCCCTCCCCCCTCCGGCCGTAAACGACCCCGACCCCCAGCCCCCGCCACCACCGCTCCCGCTCCCCCCGGTGCCGCCAGGCACGCCACCGCCGCCCCACGTCCACCTCCCCCTCCCCCCACAGGCCCCGCCAGGCTCCCCGTTCCCCCCGCCGCCCATACCCATCCACCAACCCCAGCCCCCGCAACCACCACTCCCGCTCCCCCAGGTGCCACCGAGCGCACCACCGCCGCCCCATGTCCACCTCCCCCTCCCGTTCCCCCCTCCGCCCGTACCCGTCCTCCACCCCCAGCCCCTGCCACCGCCGCTCCCGCTCCCCCAGGCACCGCCACCCCAACCACCACCGCAGGTCCACGTCCTCCCCCCGCCGCTCCAGGACCCCGAGCACGGACCCCTCCCCCACCCGGGCCCCCGCCCACCTCTCCTGGTGCTCTGCCCCCGCTTTGCAGGAGCTCCGCCGCTGGGTGAAGTAGGCCGGGGGAGCAAAAAGGCGAGAAGGGGTGCACATGGTGCACACATACGAGGAGATGCGCACCTGCACACCCGCCGACCCCAACGAGGCCGCCCCGGAGGCCATCATGCCGCAAGCGGCATGGGAGGCCCTTCTCCGCGATGCGGTCCAGGGCCTCCGCCCCCCCTAAACCCCCCAAGCCCTCCGCCAATGGCTCCAGGCCACCCACCCCCAGGCCTGGGCCATCGGCGCCCCCTCCCCACCCCGCCACCACCACACCAGGAAGGGGAAGGACAAGGGCAAGGGGAGGGCCAGGGACAGCAAGGGGCACTCAGGCAGGAGGGCACAGAGGGGCCCCAAGTGAGGGCAGGCACCCATAGGGACAGGGCGCCGGAAGAGACACAACATGGGGGCAGGAAACCACCAAAGAACCAGGAAGGGGCAGGAGCGGGGACCAAGGCACAGAGGAAAAGGGCACCACGGCAAACGCCACGACCCACACCCAGGAAGGGCATACCACGACGGGGGGACCAGTGCCGCCCCACCCCCACCGAATGCCGCACGACTCCCGGGGGCGCAGCCCCCAACACGCACCGCCGAAGCAAGCATCCGACGCCGTACGGATCACACCAGCGCACACCCACTAGCCACCGGAAACGACACGGGGAATGGAGGGCACACCTACACGGGGAGAACGGGCCACACCCACAGAGGAAGCAGCAGGGAACGCCGCCGCGCGGCGCACCACCACGCCCTCGTCGCCAGGCGAGAACCCCGGCCGCCACAAGGGCCACCTCACAGGCACCGGAAGAGGACGAAGGCACGGCCACAGCAACCAGGGCTAGGGACCGGGACCCTCAGAGGACACGGGACCAAGGCACAGGCCCCAAGGGAGGGCAACCCCACGGACGCCTACCCGACCCACTAGCCCGAGCGGCACGCCCAGGCCCCCACAGCACGGACCCAGCGAGACACCCACACTTAACCGCAGCCCCCAGCCACCAGCCAGCCACACTCCGGCCCGCACTCCGCACCACGACACAGGCCAGGCTGACCTCCATGACCCACCACGGCACAACGCGAGACAGCACGGCACACCGCACCACAGCGCGCCACAGAGCAACGCGCCACAGCACGACGCGACGCGACGCGGCACAGAGCGGCACAACACGGCACGATTGACCCTAACCTGAAGGACTAACCGAAAGAAGCCACCGCACACCCCGGAAGGCGCCGCACCAGCACGCCACACACCGGCACCGCAGGCCACACACGGGGCCACCGCGCGCCCCGCAACAACGGTGGCGGACCACCCAGAAGGTTAAAACAGGCACTGCAGAGGAGAAAGGACAAGGATAACCCCAGCCCCCTAACCCAGAGCCACACGCCTGGCGCAGCCGCCCAGCTGGCAGAGCCAGGACCTAACCCGGCAGGAAGGGGCGCCGAGCCCAACGTGTACATAGCCCACCCGACCCATGGGGCCGGAACAGGGCCAAGCAGAACGCAACCGCCAACAGCAGCCCGGAAGACCACACTGAATGCGGGCCAGTGCGTGCGCCAGCCCAGGGAAGGCAGAGGGAGGAACAGGCAGGCCCCCCCCCGGAAAAAAAAACAGGGGGGGGAGGGGGGGGGGGAGAGAACAGCCCACAGCCACCAAACCGCCCGTCAACACCACAAGAGGCGGCCAAACCCCCCACCCAGAAGGCACCGAAGATAGGATCCCCAAAGAGGCACAGGGGGACCACCCAGCCAAAACCGGCAACACCAAGCCAGGAACAGCGGCCCACCGGGAAAAGGGACACCGAAACGAGCAGACACACACCAGGCAGGAAAAAAAAAAGAGCCAGCAGCCTAGCCCGAAAGAAAGGGAATGGGGGGACACGGAGCACAAGGCCCGGGACAAGGACAGCCAGCAACCGACACCACAAAGCCAAACCAAGACACGCCCAAAAAAAAAGCGCAAAAAACAAACCCCGACAACCCAATCAAGAAGGGCGGGGCACAGCCGAGACCCGGGCCCAGCACGCACGCCCACACACTGCACCCCAGCCAGGTAAGGCGGGGAACAAGCGGGGCGCCCGCACAGCAACCCCAACCAGGAGGTGCAGGAGACCACGCGGGACGGGCGCACGAGCACACACACACCACAACACCACCCCAAGGAGAGGCGGGGCGCACCCGAAACCCAAACCCCAGCACGCACGCCCACACCGCACAGCAGAACCGGAAACGGCGGGGGGCAAGCGGAGGGCGCACGCAACCACACAACCCCATAAGCAGGCCGAAACCTAAGCCCAACCACAAACACCACAAACAGCCGGCAAAAGAGAGACAACACCACAAACCGTACCCAAACACACCCGCCCAAGGCCCCAGCCAGGACTCCGGGGTTAACTAAACCCACACCCAACCGCAACCCGGACCCAAACACAAACGCCGCACAACAGTAGGAAACCCAGTGTCCACAGCTGGGGCACTGAGGCAGCCCGTGCCATGCAGCTGACCCGGCCAAATGAGATCCGGAGACCCGGGGTAAGGCTGCATCCTAAGGCCTGCGCTGCTTTGGGACTCGAGGCGGAGTGTGCGACACCCAAGCGCCTCGGAACCCTAGTACCAAAAACGTGCATGCATGCCTTGGGAACGGGATACGCCAGGAAGTCCGGTGAACCTCTAGGGTTCCGCCCAAAGGAGGGGACGTGCGCAAGCACGGGGGCACACCCTCCTGGCGAGACAAGCACGTCACGCCGGCGGCGATCAGCCCTCCCGGTGTTGCCCGCGGCCGCTTTGTTGGGGGCCAACAGTCAGGTCTAGCGGGAAATAAGCCGCCTCCCCTCTTCACGCGCGGAGCCTCTTCCTGTTCGTCACAGGGGCAACGCCAGGGAGAACCATGGGGCACCTCTCCACGACCGAGTGCACCTACCTACCTACCTCCCGTGGGCTGACTCTTTCTACTCCGTTGGTTCTTCCGTTTTCTCTGAGGCTGAGAAGTCCCCTCCGCTATCCTCCCTACGGGTATGCTAAGGAGTTTTGGCGTTGTTTATGTGTTGGTTGACTGGGTCAAAGTTACAACTTGGTGGCGGCTTCGCGGGTCCATGAGCATGGTGCGTTGCGTGTCACCTTGGCGGCTCGGGCACCCGTACACGAGGTAACCGGACGTGGAATGCACGAGTGACGATCACGTCGGTAGTGGTTGCCCATGAGGCATTTTTTTTGCCTCACACACTGTGTCCCACAGAGTCCGACGAACTCGAGCCCACGAGATCAGCACAAGCCCGGCAACAATGCGTTCACGACTCTAGGAACAAGCAGCGTCTCTGCCCTGTTTGTGCCATGGTCCCAGCGAGACTTTAACAGCACGGCGTCTCGCCTCACTGCTTGGTTTTACCCATTCTACTGGTGCGTCGAGAACAAGCTCAGCTCGCTGCACTACATGCAGTGCGAAGATGAGGATTTCGGCGGCTGGACGACCAACGTCATCACCGGTTTCTCAGTACTTCTTGCCGGCAACCTGAAGTGCCGAGGCTTTTTCATCGCCTCTGTCGGTCTTCCCCGGTCTCTCTCTGAGCTCTCCCGCACAGCACATCACAGCACCATTCAGCACCGCACGGCACAGCACAGCACCATTCAGCACCACACGGCACAGCACAGCACAACTCAGCACCGCACCGCACAGCACAGCACAATGCACCACCGCACGGCACAGCACAGCACAACTCAGCACCGCACGGCACAGCACAGCACAACTCAGCACCGCACGGCACAGCACACCACCAATCAGCACCGCACGGCACAACACAGCACAATTTAGCACCGCACGGCACAGCACAGCACCAATCAGCACCGCACGGCACAGCACAGCACAATTTAGCACCGCACGGCACAGCACAGCACAGCACAATTTAGCACAGTACAGCACCATTGAGCACCGCACGGCACAGCACAGCACCAATCAGCACCGCACGGCACAGCAGCACAATTTAGCACCGCACGGCACAGTACAGCACCATTTAGCACAGTACAGCACCATTCAGCACTGCACGGCACAGCTCAGCACCTTTCAGCACCGCATGGCACAGAACAGCACCAATAAGCACCGTACGGCACAGCGCGGCACAGCTCAGCACCTCATGGCACAACACAGCACAATTTAGCACCGCACGGCACAGCACAGCACAACTCTGCACACCAGCGAGGCCACACGCGGCAAGGAGCAGACCGCTCGCCTGTTGGACAGTAACCGACCCTGCGACACGCAACCTGTTACTTTGCACCCACTGACCAACCGAACAGTCAACGGTGTGATACAAAGGATTATTTATGCAACAATATTTCTTCAAGTGGTTGGAAGATTACAGTATGGATTTTCGCATCTCCAACGAGATGTTTGCACCAATAAACTACACCAATGTAGCGTGCTGCATCAGAAGCTAATATCATTGGGACACACCATCGTGGGGACTCGCCATCATTGGGACTGACCATCGTGGGGACTCACCATCGTGGGGACTCACCATCATTGGGACTCACCATCATCACCTATGATTTTAGCAGCTGTTTTTTCCCAAAATTCAAAGTCAGGCCTTTCTAGAACAGTGATATCAAACTGTACACAGTAGTACTGTAGTTTTTGTGTTTTCTCAAAATTTTAACAAAATTATGCTGTCGCCGGAGCTGGAGCCGCTGATCAACTGTCAACAACTGCCGCGTATGCGAGTTTCAGATTCCCGACCGCCGTGCGCAATAGAAAATCGCCAAAAAGTCCACTTATTTTCGCAGTTGGAAGCAAAGTAAAGGCATGAGCGTGTCCTCGAGATCAAAACCTTGCTGCTGACCTAAAAAAGTCCAGATTGGCAGCCACAGATTTTGAGAAATTCACACTTTTCTAGCCAAAAACCACTCTTTTTCATGGTTTTAGGGTCTATGGAGGCCATGTAGAGGGCTTTACAGGCTTGGAAGAGGTGGTATACAGGTGATATATGAACAAATTGTCATCACCATTGGTAGAAGCCTACATGACAAGCGATGTTTTGCCTTTATCCTAGGCTATTCATCCCTTTCTCATGCACCATGGGGCCCAATATCCATATGGTTCAAAGGTAGGGTTTTGATCACCTATCACCGTCCACACACATGTTTGGGGCTTGGGCTGGTATTGTATGCATTTGAATGATAAGAACTACATAAAATATGATAGTATGTGCATAAGAATGGGATGAACAATGAACATTTGAGGTGTTTTTGGCCCTATTTTGCACCGTTTGTGGTTCATTTCCATATGGTTCATAGGTAGGGTTTTGATCACCTATCACCGTCCACACACATGTTTGGGGCTTAGGTTGTTATTGTAAGCATTTGTATGATAGGTGCTACATATAATATGATAGTATGTGCATAAGAATGGGATGAAAGATGAAGATTTGAGGTGTTTTTGGCCCTATTTTGCACCGTTTGTGGTCCAATATCCATATGATTCATAGGTAGGGTTTTGATCACCTATCACCGTCCACACACATGTTTGGGGCTTGGGTTGGTATTGTATGCATTTGAATGATAAGAACTACATAAACTATGATACTACGGGCATAAGAATGGGATGAACGATGTAGATTTGAGGTGTTTTTGGCCCGTTTTTGCACCTTTTGCGCTCCATATCCATATGGTTCATAGGTAGGGTTTTGATCACCTATCACCGTCCACACACATGTTTGGGGCATAGGATGGTATTGTAAGCATTTGAATGCTGGGTAAGAAATAAAATATGATACTACGGGCACAAGCATGGGATGAACAATGTAGTTTTGAGGTGTTTTTGGCCCGTTTTTGCACCATTTGTGCTCCATATCCATATGGTTCATAGGTAGGGTTTTGATCACCTATCACCGTCCACACACATGTTTGGGGCTTGGGTTGGTATTGTATGCATTTGAATGATAAGAACTACATAAACTATGATACTACGGGCATAAGAATGTGATGAACGATGTAGATTTGAGGTGTTTTTGGCCCGTTTTTGCACCTTTTGCGCTCCATATCCATATGGTTCATAGGTAGGGTTTTGATCACCTATCACCGTCCACACACATGTTTGGGGCATAGGATGGTATTGTAAGCATTTGAATGCTGGGTAAGAAATAAAATATGATACTACGGGCACAAGCATGGGATGAACAATGTAGTTTTGAGGTGTTTTTGGCCCGTTTTTGCACCATTTGTGCTCCATATCCATATGGTTCATAGGTAGGGTTTTGATCACCTATCACCGTCCACACACATGTTTGGGGCTTGGGTTGGTATTGTATGCATTTGAATGATAAGAACTACATAAACTATGATACTACGGGCATAAGAATGTGATGAACGATGTAGATTTGAGGTGTTTTTGGCCCGTTTTTGCACCTTTTGCGCTCCATATCCATATGGTTCATAGGTAGGGTTTTGATCACCTATCACCGTCCACACACATGTTTGGGGCATAGGATGGTATTGTAAGCATTTGAATGCTGGGTAAGAAATAAAATATGATACTACGGGCACAAGCATGGGATGAACAATCTAGTTTTGAGGTGTTTTTGGCCCGTTTTTGCACCATTTGTGCTCCATATCCATATGGTTCATAGGTAGGGTTTTGATCACCTATCACCGTCCACACACATGTTTGGGGCATAAGATGGTATTATAAGTATTTGAATGCTAGGTAATAAATGAAATATGATACTATGTGCACAGGAGTGGGTTGAACAATGTAGATTTGAGGTGTTTTCGGCCCATTTTTGCACCTTTTGTGGTCCATATCCACGGTGGACAAGTATTGCAAATTTCTTGTCATACCTGACGGTGTTCCACACCACATATAATCATATTCCTTTGGCTACCAGACCGGACGGAGGACCGGTCTGGTCTTGTGGGGAAAATTATCACTTTCTGGCAAAGGATTGGGTCAAGGGTTTTTGAACGTGGCGGAAATGATGGTTTTGGTGGTTTTCTTAGACTCAATAGTATTTTAGAGAAAAACAGTAAGACCAGTTTCAGAGACCGGGGGGACCGGTCTTTGCAAACCGAACGGACCGGACCACTTCGGTACACTTTGGATCACTTTGTTACACTTGGATGCACCGATGGACCGGTCTGTACAAACTGTCGTAAACCGTTCGGACCGGTCCACTTTAGCACACTTCACACGAAGACCGGTCCGTTTGGTTGAAACCACCAAAGGTGTGAACACGCACAACACAGCACACACACACACACAACACACACATGCGGACACACACACTACACACGCATCACCAAGTGCTCCAAAGTGTGCTAAAGTGTGCTAAAATGGTCCGGTCCGTTCAGTTTGCAAAGACCGGTCGGACCGGTCCGACCGGTCTCCCCGAACTAACCGGTTCGCTACAGAAAGCTAAAGTGGCGCGAAACGGTCTCAACTGAACAGTTGGTGATTTTGCCTAGTCGAAACGGTGAGTTAACGAAGACCGGTGGACCGGTTGTGAAAATATTCGCGTATGGTAGCCAAAGGAATATACAAAGATTGTCTCACTGCCTTCATGCCATTGTTGCGTGCTTTGTGTGCCAAGAGGAGGTATTTCCTGTGTATTACGCCTTCCGAGGTAGGGTGAGCGAAGGGTGAAAAGACGGTGATCGAACATGACATTGCTCCACACCACATATTCTAATATACAAAGATTGTCTCACTGCCTTCATGCCCTTGTTGCGTGCTTTTTGTGCCAAGAGGAGGCTTGTCCTGTGTATTACGCCTTCCTAGGTAGGGTGAGCAAAGGGTGAAAAGACAGTGAACTAAGGGTGAACGAATGGTCAAAAGACAGTGAGGGAATAGTGAATTGCGAGCATGCATGGCAACCAAATGTGATTTCTCTTTGGTACAACCCACAGGGCTAAGCAATGGCTCCTATGCTGACGTAGATGAGGCAGTTTGGGAACATTGCCTGGCTTTGTGTTTGCGCTGCCATTGCTTCATTGCCCACATCGCACTCATATCATGTTTGTGACCTAACGAGGTATGGGGGAAATTTCATCCGGTTTCAAATTGGATGGTTGCCCATGTCATGTGTCTCGTTATGGGCAGATGAAATATCACACACACAACACACACCACACGCCCTCAGTGGAATGTACCAATGTGCATTGCAACGCGCGTTGCATGGCAACCCAAAGAGCCGGCTTAGGCAATGTCCTAGAAACACTTGGTGGCAACAATCTCCCAAACAGCTGTATTTGCACTTTTGAACCCACAATGGTTGATTTCATTGCTGTCGCTGTGCTTTCGTGTGATTTGGCATTGATGAAATTTTTCCATTTTCTCGATTTTAAAATGGAAGACGGTGGAACAGGGAGCGGAGGCGTGTGTCAAATGGCGCGACATTGTGTCATTCAAGTTTCACATCCTCCGTTCTTATGCACGACTGATTAGCCGGTCACTGCAGCTTGTTGTGAGTGAAGTGTATAGGCTTCTTCAGACATTGGATATGCCTACCATGACGGGTGTCCGTGATATGCTGGGATCTTTAGGGAGGTTCATGCCAGTGTCGAGCACGGTGCAGCCGGATGAGGCCGACATGGCCGACATGTTCTGGCACATACCTAAGGACGATGTAGTACCCTCACTTAATTTGATTTTCACCCTTCTGGAGCGCGAACGACGCGGCTGTGCAGAATTCTTTTCTCTGCATAAATCTGGGGAGAAGACCCTGGATCGCATCGGCACAGCCACCTGTGCAGATTTTCGGGTGATCTCCAGGTCAGAATTGCTGGCCTTTGTTGAGTGGGACCTGCATCACAACACAGGTCTGGTGCTGGGCCAGCTTCTGTTACGGCAGGGGGATCGTGGGGTTCCTATTGGGGGGCATTTGTCTGCTCAACTAGCCGAGCTTTGGGCGCTGGCCCGTGAGCTGGGATGAGTTTTCGGTGAGCGGAAGCCAGAGCTCATGAAGGCTTGGCAAGAGGCTCTCCGTGCACGTGCGTGTGATCCCAAGGTGCCGGTCGATATTTCTGATGTCTGCTTGTCAGTTATTGACCCGGTAGAGCAGGTACATGCCTCCTCTCACCCTTCCCATTCTCATGGCAGAGTTCTGGCGAGCACTGACCGCGCGTCAGTGTTTCGGGGAATTTTGAGGCAGGATGATTTTGGGGGGTGGTGGAGCCCTACAGATTTTTCGTTTGGATCTCTGGACATTTCAGGTGTCCGCATCGACCTGCTGGCGACGTCCCTCTGGGATGCGGCTCCTGATGGGCGCATGGGGACCGTCGTGGCGTGTGCAACCCCCCGTGACAGGGCGCTGCTGAACGACTTCTTCAAGGAGCTGGATCCTGTGGAGTGTGTCATTGGGGAGGCCAAGCGGGGGTGGTGGGGATGGAGCACGAGGGTTTCAGATCCTGAGCCCCCTGTTTCTGCACAGCCAGGTGTACTCTTTTCTCGCTTTCGTGACAATATCTACATTATATTTATGAACATTTGCCCTGCATTGTTCCCCAAAGTCCGCGAGGCAGTCATGGTCTTCTTGAATTGTTTGTACGGTATTCCCTTAAAATGGGAACCCACGTCTGTCTGTGCGACTTGGGGAGAATGTGCCTTGCGTGTCCTGCCACTGGGGTTTTCACTGACCAGGAAGGGAGTTATCTGGAGCCTGACGGAAGGCGCGACATGTGGCGAGTGGCTTCGGTGGGTTCCCGCGGGGTCTGCCAATGCTAGATTCACACTGACCTCGATGTTGCCCTCGCTGTTTTTGAAATCCGTCGGGTACGCTGCATCCCAGGAGGATATTGTGGCTAATTTCAGGTCCCTGGTCTGGGGAGTGGGCCGGAATTCTTAACCAAAGCATTGGTCGTTGCCCTGTCTTCAAAAATTTGTTCGAGGATACGGCCTCTCAGGCCTGACATCCCTGGGCTCTGTGACCACATGGGTCAGGGAGGGCAAGCAGGTGCGCGCAGCGCACCTGGGAGTGGACACGTCTGGGGAGTCCTCTGCTGTTTGATGGTGCAGTGCAGACTATTGCTGATTTTTTGAATATAGGACAGGTGAGTGTAAGTACGAGAACGAAAGGCGGGTTGCTGTGTATGGGTGACAGCACAGCGTGGATGAGAGGGCGTGAGGGGACGAGGAGTTAAGTATGCCGCGGTTGCAGACGCAGGGTATACCACTGTCAGGAGACCATGTAGCATGCATGCGGGTGTGCTTATCCGACCCGGACCAACTGGACCATCGCCACTGTGCTGCGCACTTTTTGCACTAGCCTCATGGATATGATCATGTCTGTCTGAGGAGTTCTTGTACGTGTTTGCTCGCCCTTGCAGCCTAGAGCTCGGTTAGGCTTGCCAAGCAACAAATTGTGACCCTACATGCCTTTTACTCAAGATAATCTTCCAAAGGGTGCAAAAAGTGCCCCTGAATAGCCATATTTGCACTTTTGAAGCCACAAATGTGGATTAGAGTGATTTCGTTGTGATTTCGTCGTGATTACCGACCTGAGTGATTTGTGGAACCCAACAAGATAACTCCATGCGTGCACACACATTTGCATTTGCATATTGATGGTATGTTGGGTGAATTGTATGGGAATGCTTAAATTCGACCCAGTGGTGGAGGACAGAAGCAACCGTTAGGGAATTTGTGGGTCCATGCTTGAAATATCATACTTGAAATATCGCAGAGGAAATATCACAGTTGTGTCGGTCATTTTTTGCCCGCCTGTCCCATCTGTCCATTCAAGTGGTGGTTTGGCTTGCCGTTGTGGTGGTTGATAATTCTGCTGCGGTTGCAATCCATGATGCATGATGCATGATGCTCCACTTCTCTTCTCAAAGCAATGTTGTTTATCCCGCAAATTGGCGGTACTCTTCCAGTGTTGGCAAGGGAGCAACTGTGCATGTGGCTGCTGTGTTGGAGTTCCTGAGCAATGAGATGTTGGAGCTTGCGGCCAACGCATCAAGAGAAAACAAGAAGTAGCAACGTATCACGCCTCGGCTCTTGATGGTATGCACTGTGTGCCCCGTGCACATCCTATGTTGCACGCACGCACCAACTGTGCACACTGCGCGCACGCATTGCTCACACTGCATGCACGCACGCATGCACAATATCAGTGTGTCACAATATTAGTGCCTTCTGTCTGCTAAGAGTTTCAGCGAAAACCTCTGGGTCTGGGTGACAGAACACCTTCGCTGTTTGTCCGTTCCCGACTCAGATTATGTCTTTTTGACACTGTGGAGCTTTTGCTCGTGCCTTTGGCATTGCGTTTTGCACTGTGCACACTGCACGCACACATTGTGCACGCTGCACGCACGTGGCAGAGGTGGGGCATGCATGCGTTGTGCGTGCCCTGTGCATGCTTTGTGCATGTTGGGGGGGCTTCGGGGCACAGGGCGGGTGTGTATCCAAGCATTCCGAAATGATGCCATGAACGACGCCAGCCAAGTGGCCCTGCACGACCTTGAAATGGAGAGAGATGGGAAAGGGTTTTAGGGATGGGTTAAGGAAGCCAAAACTTTCCTCGAGTACACGAAGTATGCACGCACGCACGGTGCACACTGCACGCACGCATTGTGCACACTGCGCGCATCTTATTCTCTTGGCCATCGCCTCTTAACCCATTTTTTTTTGTGGGGTGGACTCGATGCAAGGCATGCTGGAACGGCGCGTTCCGGACTGCAGATGCAGCAAATTCTGCGATCGCTTTGCGATAAATAGGGTGCCACGTGGGGGCGAAGACACTCGTTAAAGTCATCCTCCAAAAACTGACCCACTGTGAGCACTCCTGCCCGAATGAGCGCTGGCGCAAAAGGAAAGTTGAAGTCTGTTCATTGCGAAAGGCGGCATTGTTACAGACACGCTGATGAGCTTTGCATCCCCTTCTGTGCATCACACAGGGCCAGTCGCCGATACATGTTGCCGTCGGTTCATATGCCGCCGTTGAGGCGTTGAGGCCGGATGACGCCTTGGTATTGAGGATGCAAGAGGCCTTGGCGGCGTTCCTCGCCCTCCTGTTCAAGGTGCCGTGTGTCCAAGATACAACATGTGCATGTACCGCATTATTTTGGGACCTGGCTACAAGGGTACTGTTTCATGGGAATCAGTAACATCAAGAATGTGCTGAAGCTGCATTTGACGCTCTCTGGATTGCAATCCTTGGATTCATGACACTGGTGCTGCTGGCAGACACAGAGAGGGAGCCCCTGCTGGAGCACGTTGAGTGGGGCACCCTCTTGTTCTTTGCAGCAGTCTTTGTGCTCATGCACGGTCTCGAAAAGCTTGGGCTCATTGAGTGGATTGGAAATGTTGTGGTTACGATCATTGAAGCGGTACATTGTTGCATTGCGCATTGGTTATCAAGGCAGTAGGAATACGTAATGCCACCGCATGCAGGGATTCCATTTCATGCGAAAAAGTTGCATGGCCGCAACACATGACAGAATACAGTGATCAGTCTGTGGGTCTCACTGTTTTTTGAATTTTGTTTTGTGCAAGCAGGAATCCAGTTTCTGCCACCCTCGGTACCTACCCCCTGTGATGCGCGGCCGCTGGCATGGCGGTAAGTGAGTCCCTCACCGCCTCTCACAACACATTCCAACTTTTCATCCCTAGGAAAAGCGATCGCGGCAGTGGTTGCTATCATGGCAACCATTATGACAGCTTTTTTGATATTTGGGCAAATGGTTACGGCAGCGTCGATTGCAGGGTGGCGTTAACGCAACCAAATGGGGGATGGGGGCTTGATGAAAATGTTTGTAGTGTGCACGCACGCATTGTGCACGCTGCACGCCCGCATTGCCCAAACTGCACGCACGCACTGTGCACGCTGCACGCCCGCATTGTGCAAACTGCACGCACGCACTGTGCACGCTGCACACACGCACTGTGCACACGGCACGCACGCATTGTGCACACTGCACGCACGCATTGTGCACGCTGCACGCACGCATTGTGCACGCTGCACGCCTGCATTGTGCACGCTGCACGCACGCATTGTGAACAATGCACGCACGCACTGTGCACGCTGCACGCACGCACTGTGCACGCTGCATTTGACGCTCTCACGATTGCAATCCTTGGATTCATGACACTGGTGCTGCTGGCAGACACAGAGAGGGAGCCCCTGCTGGAGCACGTTGAGTGGGGCACCCTCTTGTTCTTTGCAGCACTCTTTGTGCTCATGCACATCTCATGCACGTCTCGAAAAGCTTGGGCTCATTGAGTGGATTGGAAATGTTGTGGTTACGATCATTGAAGGGGTACATTGTTGCATTGTGCATTGGTTATCAAGGCAGTAGGAATACGTAGTGCCACCGCATGCAGGGATTCCATTTCATGCGAAAAAGTTGCATGGCCGCAACACATGACAGAATACAGTGATCAGTCTGTGGGTCTCACTGTTTTTTGAATTTTGTTTTTTGCAAGCAGGAATCCAGTTTCTGCCACCCTCGGTACCTACCCCCTGTAATGCGCGGTCGCTGGCATGGCGGTAAGTGAGTCCCTCACCGCCTCTCACAACACATTCCAACTTTTCATCCCTAGGAAAAGCGATCGCGGCAGTGGTTGCTATCATGGCAACCATTATGACAGCTTTTTTGATATTTGGGCAAATGGTTACGGCAGCGTCGATTGCAGGGTGGCGTTAACGCAACCAAATGGGGGATGGGGGCTTGATGAAAATGTTTGTAGTGTGCACGCACGCACTGTGCACGCTGCACGCCCGCATTGTGCAAACTGCACGCACGCACTGTGCACGCTGCACGCCCGCATTGTGCAAACTGGACGCATGCACTGTGCACGCTGCACACACGCACTGTGCACACGGCACGCACGCATTGTGCAAACTGCACGCATGCACTGTGCACGCTGCACGCACGCATTGTGCACGCTGCACGCACGCATTGTACACACTGCACGCACTCATCGTCGCCCGCATTGTGCACACTGCACGCACACACTGTGAACATTTGCACTGTGCGCATGCACGCATTCCGCAGACTTCACACACGCACTGTGAACATGCGCACTGTGCACACTGTACGCATGCACTGTGCACACTGCACTGTCTGTTGGCAGGACCTCTGTATTTACTGATTTTTGTTGGCCATACCTGGGAACATTCTCTATGGGGCATCCGTTCCGGCCTACTCCATGGAGGCCTCCTGGATCTGAAAACAAATCCCACTCCTATTGGGGAGCATGGAGACCGTGGTCTTTAATTTAATTCTGGTGTTTCAGATCATCTTGTTTGGCAAGCCGTCGAGCAAACCTCTGCTAGCCAGTGCATACAGTCCAATGCAGTATGAGTATTGGCCTTGGGTGCAGGAATGCTGTGCTCCTTGGAGGAGGGAGGGACCCCATGGGGCAAATGCATTACTCAGTGCAGGCACTGCTCAGTGCACAATTTGGCCCAGAATTTCATGCTCAAGTTGTTGCTCTTTCCAAATGTCCTCAAATGATCAGTCAACATGTGCGGACCATGGTGCACACAGGGATGGATGCAGGTTCTGTATTTCTCAAGGTGGTCCCCTTCTCCACAAGGAAGACGTCTTGGGCATCATTTGTTGCGTTTGAAAAAAAGATTATCCCAAGCCCCCCCCCCCATATTTCAGGCTGTACCATGGGTCCAAAATGTTGCCTTTGCCCCCTGAACAACAGGTCAGGGACCCCCCTCCCCTATTTTGAGGGTGCTGGATGCAAAAAAAGAGATTGTAGGGACACACAGATCGTGACTCACACAATTTGCAACATCCGTATGCACCAAAATCTGCCGTTTTTCCATGAAAAAACGGCCAAAAATTGCCGTTTTTCGGTCAAAAATTGAGTTTGTTGGCCTCAGACAAGCAGTTGAAGACCCCCCCCCCTATTTTGAGGGTGCTGGATGTGAAAAAGCAAGTTGTAGTCACACACAGGTCACGCAAACACAATTTACAGCATCCGTATGCACCAAAATTTGCCATTTTTCATGAAAAAAACGGCCAACAATGGCGATTTTTTGGTCAAAAGTTGGGATTTTTGGGCTCTCCCCTATTTTGAGGGCGCTGGATGCGAAAAAGCAGATTGTAGGGACACACAGATCACGCAAACACAATTTACAGCATCCGTACGCACCAAAATATGCCATTTTTTATGAAAACCGGCCAAAAATGGCGCTTTTTTTGTCAAATATTGATTTTTTGGCTTTGTACCAGCAGTTGAAGGACCCCCCCCCTATTTTGAGGGTGCTGGATGCAAAAAAGCAAGTTGTGGTCACACAAAGATCACGAAAACACATTTTGTAGCATCCGTATGCACCACAATTTGCCGTTTCTCATGGAAAAAACGGCTAAAAATGGCCATTTCTTGGTCAAAAAATGATTTTTTTTGGCCTCAGACAAGCGGTTGAAGACTGCCCCCCTATTTTGAGGGTGCTGGATGCGAAAAAGCAGATTGTAGGGACACACGCAAACACAATTTACAGAATCCGTATGCACCAAAAATTGCCATTTTTCATGAAAAAACGGCCAACAATGGCCATTTTGGGTCAAAAGTTGGGATTTTTGGGCTTCCCCCTATTTTGAGGGCGCTGGATGCGAAAGAGCAGATTGCAGGGACACACAGATCACGCAAACACAATTTACAGCATCCGTACGCACCAAAATATGCCATTTTTCATGAAAACCGGCCAAAAATGGCCTTTTTTTGTCAAATGTGATTTTTTGGCTTTGTACAAGCAGTTGAAGGAGCCCCCCCCCTATTTTGAGGGTGCTGGGTGCAAAAAAGCAAGTTGTGGTCACACAAAGATCACGACAACAGATTTTGTAGCATCCGTATGCACCACATTTTGCCATTTCTCATGGAAAAAACGGCTAAAAATGGCCATTTCTTGGTCAAAAAATGATTTTTTTTGGCCTCAGACAAGCGGTTGAAGACTGATCCCCTATTTTGAGGGTGCTGGATGCGAAAAAGCAGATTGTAGGGACACACAGATCACGCAAACACAATTTGCAGCATCCGTACGCACCAAAATTTGCCATTTTTCATGAAAACCGGCCAAAAATGGCCCTTTTCTGGTCACATATTGATTATTTTTGGCTTCGTACAAGCAGTTGAAGGAGTGCTGGATGCAAAAAAGCAAGTTGTATGCACGCACGGACTACGAAAGCACAATCTACAGCATCTGTATGCACCAAAATTTGCTATTTTTCATGGAAAAACTGCCAAAAATGGCCGTTTCTTGGTCAAAAATTGAGTATTTTGGCCTCAGACAGGCAGTTGCAGAGCACCCCCTCCCATTTTGAGGGTGCTGGATGCAAAAAAACATGCTGTGTGGACACACCGATTGCCCAAACACAATTTACAGCATTTCTATGCCCCAAAATCTGCCATTTTTCAACAAAATCGGCGAAAAATAGCCATTTTTTTATCAAAAAGTGTTTGTTTTTTTGAGCCTGAAACAAGCAGCTGAACCACCCCCCCTCCCGATTGGAGGGTGCTCGTTGCAAAAAAGCGAAATACGCCAAAGAACTACATAAAATATGATAGTATGTGCATAACAATGGGATGAGCGATGAACATTTGAGGTGTTTTTGGCCCTATTTTGCACCGTTTGTGGTACATTTCTATATGGTTCATAGGTAGGCTTTTGCGCGCCTATCACCGTACACACACATGTTTGAGGCTTAGGTTGTTATTTTTGGGGAACAATGGGGTAGGAGGAACCCCCCCCCTGCTATTTGGGCGGTGTATAATTAAAACAAAAGGTTACTTTTGGTCTTTTTGGGTACAAAACCTATTTTCATGGTTTTTTCGTGGCTATACTATACTATGCAGATACACTGGTGTGCAGCACTGTTCTGCTGCACCACCCCAGAGCAGACAAAAATACTCCAAAATAGGCAGAATTCCAAGGTTTTGATGGTTTGGGAGAAAGCTCGGGTGGGAGGAACCCCCCCATCCCTATTTTGGGGCCAGAGAATCAAAAGAAAATTGGAATTTCTGTCGAAAATCCTCTATAGGCAGGTACACTAGTGTGCAGCACTGTTCTGCAGGACCAGCCCAGAGCAGGCAAAAATACCCCAAAATAGGCCAAATTTCAGGGTTTTTGATATTTGTGGACAAAATTCGGGTAGGAGGACCCCCCCCCCCCTATTTTGGGGCCGTAGAAACCAAAAAAATAGGTTTTCCCCCGCGAATAACCCCCTTTTGTCGACTTTTTGAATTTTGGGAAAAAACAGCTGCTAAAATCATAGGTGATTGGGACTCACCATCATGGGGACCACCATCATTGGGACTCACCCTCAGCAGCCGGTGGAGCACTAACATTTCATTTGCCAGATTGGATAATTGTGAATCTGATATTGGTTCAGACCTACATTTGCTCTGTGCTTCCTTTTGAACAGTTGACTGATTGGTCGTGGCAACGTTGACTCACTCACCATCGTGGGGACTCACCATCGTGGGGACTCACCATCATTGGGACTCACCATCATTGGGACTCACCATCATTGGGACTCACCATCATGGGGACCACCATCATTGGGACTCACCCTCAGCAGCCGGTTAAGTACTAACATTTCATTTGCCAGATTGGATAATTGCGAGTCTGATATTGGTTCAGACCTACATTTGCTCTGTGCTTCCTTTTGAGCATTTGACTGATTGGTCGTGGCAACCTTGACTGATTGGTGGTGGCAACCTGGGGGGGGGGGGTTGGGACAGCAAACACCCCCCCCCCAGGGAAAAAAAACTGGCAAAGGTAGGGAGCGGGGTTGCTGATGCAACATGGACAGGGGGTCGGCATAAAGGACTGCAGGCAATCCCCGCGGTTGCAAAATGGCACCGCTCCATTAAATTGGAAGGGGACTAAATTGCGACACTGCAGCTCCGCGCCAATCACAGCCAAATGGTGCAGGGCCTCGCGTCAAGCAACGTTTCATCTGATCCTGCGCATCAGCGACCCCCACAACACTCACCAAAACGGTGACAAACTTTGAGCTGCTTGTCTTCTGGGTGGTAACATGGGCGGGCCTGAGCAGCAGGGACATGGCAGCAGAAAATCTGCTGGATGCTCCTTCAGCGGTTTGCAGCAGAACATTTGGGGGGGGGTGGGGGGGGGGGGGCACCGCCATGAAGGGGGTATGGGTGGGCAGGCTGCAACTTTGCTGCAGGGTGCAAGGTATACCACAAGAATTTGGAGGGCAGCAACAAACTGGCAGCAGAAAATCTGCTGCAGGCATTTAGGGGGGCTGTGGTCAGAGAAAGCAAAATTGACATAAAGTGTGCTGCAGGGGGGGGGGGGGCAGGGAGTTTGCCATTTCAGAGCAAGGAATCCCAGAGTGTCTGAGCAATCCAATGGTATGCCCTTCCGTTGGCGACCTGGGCACATCCCTACTCCTTCGCATTCTTGGAGGAGTACATGTTGGCGTCGATGGCAGACTTTTCTGCTTGACGACGAGGAGCATTTGCGCAAGTGGCGGGGACATTAATTGGGTACGGAGGACCGTAACATTGTGGAGTAGCTGGGTTTGACTGAGGATACGGAGAATGCTACCGATGCCCTTCGTCCATGTGATCACATCGCAGCTACGGCTTCAGCACGGGCCACCAATGCTGCTCGTCCAAGCCCGGCCGAGAATGGTGCGGATCGTAATGTACGGCAACGCATTGAGATCGCACCTACGGCTGCAGTTGGAGCCACCAACGCCCCTCTCTCATCGATTCGTCAACCTGTTGGGCTTCCGACTCCATCTGCTGCACCTGCAATCTCCATCGACAATGCCACCGATGATGGTATATTCTTTGAACGGCTACTGCCCCTTCCTTCCCAACATACTGCAGCTCAAACTGCACAGCCCCCCCCAGACGCACCACATTATGCTGGAGCCCACCCTACACCTGCACAAGTTGTGCCGACGGCACCTCAAAATGTTGCAGCTGCCGTTCCACCAGTCCTGCCAGCAGCACCTCAACGTGCTCCAGTTGCATCTGCACACGTCCCTCAAGAGGCACAGCAGCCTGATGGCGGGGTACCTGAGTGGTGCATTGATACACCACCACAACAGGTTTTTTGCGAACTATGTTTCGAGTTGTTTACGGGCGACCATAGTCCTGTGATGCTAGGCTGTGGCAATGGGCATACATGCTGCCGGCAATGTGAGGGGCGTCTCCCTTTGGAGGCTGTTAACCTTTGCCCGGTCCCAGAGTGCAATACGACCTTGCCTGCAGAACCAAGGGATTTGGAAATGAATCCTGTAGTACTGCAGGCTTGGCGTTGTATCCGCTGCCAGCATTTGGTAGAAGAGCAGATTGTAGCACAGCGAATGAAGCGTTGTCCCACGTGCAGGGAGCCGCTGCATCATCCGTCGTTTCAGAATATGTTTGCCGCCCAATCGTTTGCGGCATGGCTCGCCGAGCAAAGACGAAAATTTTCCATCACCACTGCCTTTGTGGCCCTCGCCGCAGGTATGGTTGTTCGTTTCCGCCGCCACAGGGGCAAACCTTGCCCCTCCCTGCGGACGAAGCTGTTGTTGAGGGGCAGGCGCAGACCATGCGTGCTGCTGCAGCTGCCGCCGCAGAGGCCCGTTGTGGGCTTCAATCGATGGTCGGTGAAAGCGAAGGTTGTGGTGGCAGTGGTGACCCTGCTTCATTGTCCCAGGAGCTCAACACCCAACAATTGTTGGCCCATGAACCGACCGCTGAGCCGTTGCCGACGGCTGATTGTGAACGGATTGGCAATAGGCCACCGACTGAGTTTGTGCCAGGTCAGGTTGTTCATGTAAAGTTCAACGTTGGTTGGTACGAAGGTGTTGGGCAAGGAAGGATCGGAAACGGTCCCCTCAAGGTGTTGTTTGCTGATGGCACATCTCTGAGCACCACGCGAATTCGTACCGGGCACTCTTCGGATGCTCATTGAGCGCTTCTTAGGTGAAAAGTGTTATTATAATGGACTTGGAATGCTCTTATTCCTCATCTTTTGCACGAGTTTCCATGTCACTAATGTGACACCCGTTTTGCCGATATATGTTGTAATATCGCAAGTCAGGTATCATTGTGGCATGAAGCCATATTGCCTGGTTGTGATCTCGGCCTCTTTAGCAAGCTTTTCGACGGTATTCTGCAACGACACGTTTTCTGTTGCTATGTGGTTCTTCATTGAACTGCTTTGTTTCCAAGCAACCATTCATTTTCTATGTTTTCACTGTGTGAATGCAAAGGGGAGGGATGGAGGAATCCATGTTGATGTGTGATGCGAGCACGAACCGGCACATTTGCTACCGTCAATGAGCACAATGAAGCAATGATGCATATTGGATGGGTTGGAGTCCAAAGACAATGTTCATACGAGGAAAGGTTTTTGGAACAGTATCAACGCATGAGATCCGATTGTTCTGTCACAAATCTCTCTAGGGTTTGCTCAGAACACCAATGTTGAACATATCCGCGACGGGGTACTGCATCTCATTTTTACGATTCGCAGCGGCCACCATCGGAATCCACTTGGATCAACTTATCATTTTTATAACATTGTTACGGGATGGCCAAGCGCAGGGAAGGTATGCATTTTGGCCTCACTAGATTGATTTTAAGGTCCTTTGCGTCGCGGCCCAAATTCACTATTGTTCGCATGTTGTTACATCAACCACAAAATTTGTAGGGTTGCGTCTAAGTTGGACATTACACGTTGGGCCGTTCGCTCCGCCATCAAGGCCATATTTGACCGCTTGGACACAACCAATTTGTTTGCCGCGCCATTTGCGCGGCGCTGCGAATATGCAGACGGCGAACATCGATTGATGCGAAACATCTCTGCAATAGTGGACTCAACTCATGTGTTCATCGCCAAGCCGCAAGATCGGGTTCTACGGCGGCTTCTTTGGTTCAATAAGGGAGAAAAGAAGGGTCATGCCATTATTTTTAACGTTTTTATTAATCCGGGCCGTGAAGTCATCGCTTGCTCGTGGTGGTATCCACCTAAAGTATGGGACACCTCAAGACTGCGAATCGTCGCGTTTAAAGGTGGGGGCCATCCACCTTTGCATCAAACTGCCTTTTTTCTTCTATTTTAGGCCTACGACGCAGACATTACGAGAGATATGGATGCTGCTCTTCCGTGGGTGTGGGATGGGCCTCGCCCTGATATGCGCCTTGGTGACCTTCATTATCGGACATGTCCCAACATGGTTACTCGGCTGCCGAGGCCACGACCGGAGCCCGGTGTGCGCCAAGCCGGACAAGGTAGAGGCGGAGGTCGAGGTCGCAGTGGTGGAGGTCAAGCTCAGCGTGGTGCCGGCCGGGGCAATGGTCCAAGACGGCCTTGGCAACATCCACAACAAGTGCTAGCGGAAGTTTATCTTCGCTGGTTCAATCGAATGGTGTCCAAGGTATTTATGCTTGTACGCAAAAGCCCAAAGCCAAATAAATGTATGTTTGATTCGTGTAGTACGTTGCTCTTTCATCATTGCACCTCAGGAGCGCATTGCTATTGAGAACGCAATCTCCAACATCAAGAAGTTTGGCCTTTTTCATCGAGTTAAGAGCCGAGGTGGATCGTACGAATATAATGAGTTGACCTACTTCTTCTTGGCGGCGTGTGTACTACATAATTGTGAGATTCAGTTTGATTTGCAAAATGGTTGCGAGCCTACAGCTGAGCGGCCATGCAAATGCGCATAGTAGATCACCAAGAGTGTTAGGAATTTAGAATTGTCAAACAATGCAAACGATTGAACCATCGATCTACAGTTTGCATCATTGCTTTGCACATCTTTGGGGAGGTTTTGTAGGCCTAAAGTAGACAAAAATAGGCAGTATGATGCAAAGGTGGAAGGCCCCCACCTTTAAACGCGACGATTCGCAGTCTTGAGGTGTCCCATACGTGAGGAGGATACCACCACGAACAAGCGATGACTTCACGGCCCGGATTAATAAAAACGTTAAAAATAATGGCATGACCCTTCTTTTCTCCCCTATTGAACCAGAGAAGCCGCCGTAGAACCCGATCTTGCGGCTTGGCGATGAACACATGAGTTGAGTCCACTATTGCAGAGATGTTTCGCATCAATCGATGTTCGCCGTCTGCATATTCCCGGCGCCGCGCAAATGGCGCAGCAAACAAATTGGTTGTGTCCAAGCGGTCAAACATGGCCTTGATGGCGGAGCGAACGGCCCAACGTGTAATGTCCAACTTAGACACAACCCTACAAGTTTGGTGGTTGATGTAACAACATGCGAACAATAGTGAATTTATGCCGCGACGCAAAGGAGCTCAAAAACAAATCTAGTGAGGCCAAAATGCATACCTTCCCTGCGCTCTGCCACCCCAAAACAATGTTATAAAAAGGATAAGTTGATCCAAGTGGATTCCGATGGTGGCCGCTGCGAATCGTAAAAGGGAGATGCAGTACCCCGTCGCGGATATGTTCAACATTGGTGTTCTGAGCAAACGCTAGAGAGATTTGTGACAGATAATCGGATCTCATGCGTTGATACTGTTCCAAAAACCTTTCCTCGTATGAACATTGTCTTTGGACTCCAACCCATCCAATATGCATCATTGCTTCATTGTGCTCATTGACGGTAGCAAATGTGCCGGTTCGTGCTCGCATCACACATCAACATGGATTCCTCGGTCCCTCCCCTTTGCATCCACACAGTGAAAACATAGAAAATGAATGGTTGCTTGGAAACAAAGCAGTTCGATGAAGAACCACATAGCAACAGAAAACGTGTCGTGGCAGAATACCGTCGAAAAGCTTGCTAAAGAGGCCGAGATCACAACCAGGCAATATGGCTTCATGCCACAATGATACTTGACTTGCGATATTACAACATATATCGCCAAAACGGGTGTCACATTAGTGACATGGAAACTCGTGCAAAAGATGAGGAATAAGAGCATTCCAAGTCCATTATCATAACGCTTTTCACCTAAGAAGCGCTCAATGAGCATCCAAAGAGTGCCCGGTACGAATTTGCGTGGTGCTCAGAGATGTGCCATCAGCAAACAACACCTTGAGGGGACCGTTTCCGATCCTCTCTTGCACAACAGCTTCATACCAACCAACGTTGAACTTTACATGAACAAACTGACCTGGCACAAACTCAGTCGGTGGCCCATTGCCAATCTGTTCACAATCAGCCGTCGGCAACGGCTCAGAGGTCGGTTCATGGGCCAACAATTGTTGGGTGTTGAGCTCCTGGGACAATGAAGCAGGGTCACCACTGCCACCACAACCTTCACTTTCACTGACCATCGATTGAAGCCCCAAACGGGCCTCTGCGGCGGCAGCTGCAGCAGCACGCATGGTCTGCGCCTGCCCCTCAACAACAGCTTCGTCCGCAGGGAGGGGCAAGGTTTGCCCCTGTGGCGGCAGAAACGAACAAACACTACCTGCGGCGAGGGCCACAAAGGCAATGGTGATTCAAAATTTCCGTCTTTGCTCAGCGAGCCATGCCGCAAACTATTGGGCGGCAAACATATTCCGAAACAACGGATGATGCAGCGGCTCCCGGCACGTGGGACAACGCTTCATTCGCTGTGCTACAATCTGCTCTTCTACCAAATGCTGGCACCGGATACAACGCCAAGCCTGCAGTACTACAGGATTCATTTCCAAATCCATTGGTTCTGCAGGCAAGGTCGTATTGCACTCTGGGACCGGGCAAAGGTTAACAGCCTCCAAAGGGAGACGCCCCTCACATTGCCGGCAGCATGTATGCCCATTGCCACAGCCTAGCATCACAGGACTATGGTCGCCCGTAAACAACTCGAAACATAGTTCGCAAAAAAACTGTTGTGGTGGTGTATCAATGCACCACTCAGGTACCCCGCCATCAGGCTGCTGTGCCTCTTGAGGGACGTGTGCAGATGCAACTGGAGCACATTGAGGTGCTGCTGGCAGGACTGGTGGAACGGCAGCTGCAACATTTTGAGGTGCCGTCGGCACAACTTGTGCAGGTGTAGGGTGGGCTCCAGCATGTTGTGGTGCGTCTGGGGGGGGCTGTGCAGTTTGAGCTGCAGAATGTTGGGAAGAAAGGGGCAGTAGCCGTTCAAAGAATATCCCATCATCGGTGGCATTGTCGATGGAGTAGCAGATGCAGCAGATGGAGTCGGAAGCCCAACAGGTTGACGAACCGGTGGGAGAGCAGGAAAGACATATAGGGCAAAACATGAGTTACTTTTACCCCTTTGAGGTTTCTCTAAACAAAGCTCATAGAAACCTTTAAAGAGGGGGGTGATGCATATGTGGCCATGTGCTCATATGCAGGTTCATTTTTACAGGTAAAAGTATCTCCATGGAGGCCAGGAATGCTCCAGGAGTACGCTGACACTCCAGGGCAGATGTCAGCTAGTCTTTAGTATCAGGAAGTAGCTCCAGCTTGGCCTGGAAATAGCTATTTTAGTCATCTTTTTAAGGTTGTTGAAGTTTCTAAAACATTTGAAGGTTCATTGAAGCTTCAAAGTAATTAGAACCAACGGCGCGGCAGCGGGCGCCAGTCGTCGCCGTCATTTTTACGACATTATTTCCTTGACGGAAAATGTCGTGAAGTTGCGTAAAAGCTCCAGAAAAGCTGTTTTTGTATCAATTTTTAATGAATTATGGTGAGTTTTTAGTGTATGTTATGGCATTTCTCATGAAAATGCACTATCTTGCCAATTTTCTACAGACGGCCTGCTGCGACGGCCGTTCCCTCCCCTATGGGGGATATTAAGTATAAGTCCATAGGTTTTCGGAAAAAATATCATATGGCGCCAGAATGCCCTAAGGCCTCTAGGCTGGCGCTTGGGGGGAGACCCAGGTTTCAAGTTTTAACCATGTTTTCAACATGCTCATGACATTGTTTGACTTGTTTGACCTTGGTTTGACCCAGAACTGACTTAGACATGTTGACCACAAGCACAGTACCTGTCAACGACAGTCGTTGACGACCTGAATCTCAGGACACAGGGCCTGTGGTGCCCTGATTTACTGTGATTTTTCCTAACAATTTAACCTTAGCACATGGTTTGGTACTTAGGTATGTTTACATGTGTATTAACCTCAGTTATTGCCTTGTTTGCCCTCTCTTCCTTCTCCAGGACACCAGATTGTGTCATGGGGCGGGCAAAGCTCCTAGAACAATTTGTATTTGCGTGGTATTACGGAATCTCTCGTGCCTACTTGCTCCTTTAATGTGTCTTGAAGAGTGCTCACATAGCCTCTAAAATGAGTGCTCCATATGCCTCAAAAAAGACTATAAAAATCGGTTTGAAAGACCTCAGGCTCTTCCCCATGGAGCAGATATCAGTACCCAAGATCCAAGGGCGTACCAATACGCGTCAATCCCAATCCCCCAAGCGGATCCAGGCTAAATCCTACGATCATCGAGGAATCCCCCACGCAAATCAAGGAGGATGAGTGTGACCAGTGGTTCCCCCTGGCATTGGAGGAGGAGGAGATTGGAGTGCTGGAACATTGGACCCTCGGTCATTTCCCCATTTTTGTTGCCTCGTCGCCTGCAGCGCCTGAACCTATGTCAGGGCCCAGAGATCGCCCCATGCTTGTGGAAGAATCCCCGGCTCCCCACTACATCATCACCTATGATTTTGTGGGGCATTCTGCGGCCAAAACCGCATTTACGCTACCGCACTGGATCTGAAACGGCCGCGGTGCCAAAAATTTGTCGTTCAAACATGAATTTTTGCAAAATCCATTGGTTGAATACATTTGATTCCTTGGCACAAAAGTGTGGATGTGTCAGAACATTACAATGCTGTGGTCGAATCTAAAGATGCGTGCCAAAAGTCATTATAATATTGTTGTTCTGCTGTTTTTGTGCTGCTCAGCTGTAGTGCAGATCGCTCAGGACATTTCCGGCTATTGACTGCTAAGTTTTGACACAACACTTCTGACTAATGCTTTGCAATTGCCTTTGTTTTGCCTTGCTTGCAAACACAACGTTGAACTGGTGAGAACTGTTGAGAACTGAGGTCCCCCGGACTTGATTTGTGTTGCTGGTAAAGGTTTCGGAACAGTTGATAGTTGACGTGCTGTGCACTTGCTTGTGTTGTGCCTTCTTTGCCCCGTCTTGGCTCTGTGGGTTTACTTTTTGCCTGATTTGTTGCAAACCCTGTTCTGCAACCTTTGACTCTCCCTGAAAAGGGATCTCCTGTGGTGCAGAAGTACCCATTCCAACGGTCAGGCCTTGTAGCTCATCTTCGGCAAATAGTCTCAAACTTGCAGGCACGGGCCCTTTGCACCGCACAATGCTCAAAAGAACTAGGCTTCACAAAGGTTGGCAGGTGTTTGAAATGACATTGAGAACTGAGGTGTGTGGTTAACTGAGAAGTCAGTTTGAACTGGTCCCACCCTACGATGGTCAAAAGAACTTTCCCTCACAAAGGTTGGCACAGGTTTTTGAACTGACTGGTGTGCAGGTAACTCAGAACTCGGCTTGAACTGGTTGCAGCGTACGAGGCTCCAAAGAACTTCGCTTCACAAAGGTTGCCACAGGCTTTTGAAATGACGATGAGAAGTGAGGTGTGTGGTTAACTGAGAACTCGTTTTGAACTGGTCGCACTGTACGAGGCGCTAAAGAACTTCGCGTCACAAAGGTTTTTGAAATGACACTGAGAACTAAGGTGTGTGGTTAACTGAGAACTCGGTTTGAACTGGTCGCAGCGTACAAGGCGCTAAAGAACTTCGTGTCACAAAGGTTGGCCCAGGTTTTTGAAATTAAGTTGAGAATTGAGGTGAGTGGGTAACTGAGAACTCGGTTTGTGGTGCAGTGGTGGTTCAAGCTGTCTTGAATGGTTGAGGACTGCTGTAAGGAACTGGATGTGTACTGCCGGTGAGCGGCATGCTGCTGCTGCCTGTTTTGTGTCACTCCTGGTTTTCCACTTCCGTGCACAGTATACTTCGAGTTGACTTTGGGCATGGGCCTGATTTCGATGACCTTCCACCTACGGGCATTCTTCACCTGCTTCGCCTTGCCCTCCACTTGCTCTGCAATGGGCTGCTGCACTCTGGCGCTGCGCAACAGGCTTCACTGAAGGTCCTTTTGGGCCTGCTTTTTGGATTTCACTCTGGGTTTCGTGACCTCCGAGGTCGTTTTGGGCATCCTGGTTTTTGGGCATCCCGCCTGAACCTATGTCAGGGACCAGAGATCGCCCCATGCTTGTGGAAGAATCCCCGGCTCCCCACTACATCATGGTGGAGGACTCTCCGGCCCCTCAGTGCATTGATGTGGATGAATCCCCGGTGCCTATGAGCGGCGTCAAAAACCGCCCGTGTCTTGTCGTGGAATCTCCGGAGCCTACGGAGGACCAGGCCGGTACTACATCTCCAGTGCCTATGAGTCGCACGAATGATCGTCCATCCCTAGTGGATGATTCTCCGGCGATGCCGAAGGTTAACAACCTGTGCTGGGGGCAAGGGAATCCGGTGGAGGGAGGTTCAGCAACCCTCCCAATAAACTTGACCCCCCCCCCCACAACTACATCTCCTACGGAGGACCCTAAACCGCCGATACTGCCCCATTAGGGGGGGGGATCCAGAGGTTGCAGCGCGCTCAGAGCCTGTTTTTGCTTCCCATCCAAGAATCCAATCACCTGTGGAGGTTCATGAGTCACCACAATATATTGTGGTGGACAAATCTCCACCGCCACCGCCGCAGCCTAATACTGTTGGTCCTGTTCCCCCTCCGCCGTCAACCCGGCAGCCGGCTTACGTCGAGCACGTGAATGGCATTCGGTACCTGATTGGGCGATCTCCTGGCGGGGGCTCGGGGGGGGGAAATTCCTCTATCCGGGGGACGCCGGCACCTGTTGCTGTACGCCCCACACCCCCGTGTCGCCCTGCGGGGGGGGCCTCTGGTCCCTCCGTGGAAGGGGGGGCTGCTGGGGGAGGCGGTGGTGGGTCATCTCCTCCTCGTGGTGGGGGGGGGCCATTGTTTCGACATCCTGGGGGCCCCTCTCAAACACGGGGGGGGGACGACCTACAGCACACCTGTGGCTGTCCCCAGTGTGTGGTGCACTAGGAAACGTGCATCCAGTCTCTGATGGCACAGGTGAAGGACCTGCGAACTCAGAATCTAGAGTTCCAGCGATCCCATCAGGAACTTTCTCAGGCAGTAGCCTCTACCGCTGGCATCAGTCAGTCCTACGGGGACCGACCGACACCCCCCAGGCCAAGAAGACCAAGACAGGTTAAGGGGCCCGCCAACGCGCCCACCAGCAGGGCGCGACGCCCCGACCAAGGCCCGGGTCCAGCCACACCGCACCACCCCACGCCCAGACCCCCGGGGCACACCAACAACACCGCCACCGCCAGCGCCCACCACCACCACCGTACCGCAGCACCCAAACCCTGCAGCCCAGTCAGCCACCACCGCCCACACACGTCCACACCATGCCAGGACCACCATACGCGCAGAGCCAGGGGACATGGCACCACCAACACCACCACCACGCCCCCGTCCCTCCCAACCCCTACCCCCTAATGCCCCCAAGCTACAGCGACCCCCACCAGCTACATCCCCACCACGCCCCAGCACAACCAGGCCCCGCGAACCACCCACCCAACATAGCGCACATCACCGCACCACACCATCACCTATTCCACCACCACCAGCCCCTGCCACCACACCCACCAACGCCGGGGTACCACACACAACCGGCACACCCTCCACACCACCACCACGCGGTCCAGCACCACCCGCCGCCCCCGCTACACGGGCCCACGACATACGAGCCACAGTACACCCCCATGGACCCGCGAGGAGCCGCGCACGCACACCAGCAACACCAGGGCCTAGTAGGAGCGCCCCGACACCACCAACAGCCCCCCCACCCACACCCCATACCGGCGAGCACCATCCACCAGCAGCCACCGATCACATACGGACCACAGCCCCACCCGGGGGCTCCTGCGGCCGCCTCCCACCCGCACCCCGGCACCACAACCAGTCAAGAACCGCAAGGGCCACACGGCGCACACACACAACACCCACACAACCCACAGGGACGCCCGGACCCCCAGCCAGCACAACACCCACACCCGCCCCCCCCCCCCCACCACCACCAGCAGCCCCCCCACCCACACCCCATACCAGCGAGCACCATCCATCAGCAGCCTACCATTACATACCGACCACAGCCCCACCCGGACGCTCATGCGGCCGCCTCCCACCCACACCCCGGCACCACAACCAGTCAAGAACCGCAAGGGCCGCACGGCGCACACACGCAACACCCACACGACCCACAGGGACGCCCAGACCTCCAGCCAGCACAACACCCACCCCCCCCCCCCCCCACCACCAACAGCGCCACCCCCACACCACCCCCCCCCGCCCCCCCCCGAGACCAGGCCACGGACACAACACGCGGCAGCCAGCACCAGCCAATTGACGTTGATACCCCCTCCAACACACGCCACCGCGAATCCCTCCTCCCGCGACCGCCACAAGAGACCCCATCACCGGACCCCACGCGCGACAACGACGACCACCCCGCTCAACCCACACCACCCCCCCCATCACACCCCGCACCACCAGTCGCCGCACCGGCCGAGCCCTACGCCCTACACAACCCCGCAGCGGTACGGCAGCACCTCCGGGGACTCGGGGAACAGGACGTCGTGCTGTACCTCCGCACCTCCGGCACCAGCACCCCCATCCGGGCGGCCACCCTGGTCCGGGCGGCCACCCTGGGGGAAGGCGTCAGAGACTTCCTCTTCGACGCCTTCCTCCAGGTCGCCCGACACGAGCGCCCCCCACGTGCCACCCCAGACAGCGAGAGCCCGCCCCCCACGGGGAGCCGGATCTGGGTGCCCCCCATCGACTGGGGGCGACACCTGGTCGGACACCCCGTGCCGGGGCGGGTGGACACCAAGGGCCGCACCCGCTACCACGAGCCCGACATGGCCCACCCCCCACCCGACGCCACCCCCGACAGCACCAAAGAGTGGGAGCGGGAAACATGGGTAGCCCGGATGGCCTCCCTGAGCAACTTCCGGCACCACGTCCCGGGGGACATCCCCACCCCCGACGAGCAGCAGCCAGCCCCCTCCACGTACATGACCCTCATGTACAATCTGCACTACACCCTCTCCACCACCAACTACCACGCACCCACAGACCACTGGGTGGTACACGGCACCGACTCCCTCCTCCCCGCCGACTACACCCCCCCCCCACACAACCCAGGCCCCGACACGTACGCCAGGGGGGACGACCCGGACGACCCCCACATCTGGGGCACGTGGGAACCCAAATCCCTGGACACGCTGCTCTCCATCCGCAGCGGCTACCAGGGCCTTGGTAGGGCGATGTATTGCCTCGCCAAGTGGACCCAACGGACCTGGGGGATCCCCACGGACCGATGGGTGTGGGTGGTCACGCTGCGCCCCCAGCAGAGGGAAGCCCCCCCAAACCGCAGGGGACCCACCCCTCGACGCCCCACCACCCTACAACTATGCCCGTACATGGTCGCAGCCCGCCCCATGACGCTGCTGTGGCCGGGCCCAGACACCCCCACCCAAAACTACCCCTACCTCACAGAGGAGGACATGCCCGGCATCCAGCGATGCTTCTTCCAGACCCTCGACTACCTCCAGCAAACACACCCGCACGTCCTGGAGCAGATATGGCCACCCCCCGGGTAACCCACGTGCCCGCGCAGCGGAGACAACGCCGCCACGCCAGCACCAGCACGCACGGATCACCAGGGAAAACGCGCGCACACGCCCGGTGCCCGAACCTGCACCCTCGTTCTCGCTACTTACAGGACCCAGCATCATACGCCCGCCCCCGAGGCCCAGGACCCTCCGCCATCTCCCACAGCCCTCTCCTCCGCCTCCGACTCCACAACCTCCACCACCACGACCACCTCATCCACCACCACCACCACGTCCTCATCCAGCACTCCACCCCCCAGGCCGCGGGGGACACCTCCCAAACGGGCCCCCAAACCCGCCCCCACCGCGAGCAGCCCCGCCGCCGCCAAGGCCCACGCCCCGACGAAGCCCACACCCACGACCCAGCCGAAGCCCAAGACCGCCGCCAAACGGCCACCCAAACCCGTCAGCACGCCACGACCGCAACCCGCAGCCAAGCCTAAACCCAAGCCCAAACCCCACGAGGACGTCCTCTACGACATCCGGCCCCAGCCGTCCCAGGCCCGAAGGCAGGAGCGCCCAGCGCGGCGCCCCCCCACCGTCACCGACGCCACCGCCACCACCTTCATGGCAGAGCGCGCCGCGGCCGAAGCGCGACGCACCTCGTCCCACCACCTCTCAAAGCCCGCACCCCAGGCCCACGGACCGCTCCCGACCAAGCCAGAACGACGCCAGGGTCCACCAGCAGCGTCCCCGCCCCCCTACCGGCCCTCGATGACAGCCCACATGCAACGCATGCCCCACTACCGCCGCCGCCGCGAATCCCCGCCCAACCCCGAGGCGGAGACCGTACGCGCACACCCGCGGGTCCACATCCGCGCGCGCCCCCACTCCCCACGCACCCCCACGGAACAGGATTACGAGGAATCCCCCAGGCCCGCCACCGCCGCCGGTCCCCACGACCCCGTCACACCCACCCACGCCCACTCCTCCGCCCAAGACCGCAGGCCCGCCCAGGAACAGTGGTGGCAGCGCTGGACCCACACGCAGCTCTGGGAGCTGCGGAAGTGGGCCCGGGGAGAGCCCTCCCTCGAGGGCCTGGTCCATCGGCCCCGCAAGGGGTCGGTGGAGAACTGCCGCCTCCGGCCGGCGGGGGGGTGGATGCCGCAGGCCGCATGGGAAGCCATGCTGGCCGATGCGCTCCACCCCCTGGGAGTCCACCCCCGCAACCTCCCCGCGCCCCAGGACCACCCGTATGTCCTCAGGCGCCTGCGGGAGACCCTCCAGGAAACGCAGCGAGACGGCATCCGCCTGTGGGACATCACCCAAAGCCCAGCCCCGCACGCACACACCCCCTCACCACCCCACAAGCGTCGGCGCACCGACACCGGCCACACCCACAGCACCCCAGGAGCCCTGCGCGCCACACAACACGACGCGCCTGACCCCCCGGCCAGCGGCGCCGCCATCTAACCCCGTTACCCAGCAAACCACCACCACGGGGCGCCACGCCAGGCCCCGCCCAGAAGTCACCAAACATACCGGACGCCGAAGGAAGCCAACGCACACGACAACGAGCACCACTACGCCCAAAGGCGCCGAACCCAGGCCCGCTACAGTGGGCTCCTCTCCACCCTCAGCACGACACACACGTCGCTGGCGTCACTCCTCCGCCGTCTTCCCTCCCACGCCACGGCCCCGCCCCCCCCCCTCCCGCCGCACGTCCCCACGCCGCCCAGCACCCAGCCCCACACACTGCGCCACAGCATCGCCCTAGTCCGGCTCCTCCACCATCGCGCCACATGGCACCTCACAGTAGACCGCTGTCCTGTGGTCGCGCTCCCCCCGGCACCGCTCCCGGGGCCGCACCCGGCCCACGTTGTGTTCGCCCCCACGTCGCGGGCCGCGGACATCCTCCCGCTCCTCGCCGCCACCCCTCCCGGGCATCGCATACTGCCTGCCGCCAACCCCTCGTTCCTCAGTGAGGTCCTCATCGGGCACGCCGACGCCCTGAACGTGCGCCCGCTGCTGCCCAACCTGCATGCTGCGTACGCCCCCGGTGCGCCCGTCGACCCCTCCGTGTGGGACTCCCAGTGAGGCCACCGGCCACCGGCCGGCCCGCACGCACCACCCCGCACTCGCCTCGGGCGCACGACGCCGTGGACGCCGCTACCCACACGCCCGGCCCCGCGCAACCGCCTAACCGAGCCAGAACCCAAGCACAAATCAAACCCGAGCCACACCCCGAAACCGCTAACCCTTGACTCCTAACCAAGCCCGCCGAGGGAACAACGTAACCACAGCCCACACCCACAGCCCACACAGCCGCCTAACCAGCCAGCTCCAGAAGCAAAGAGACACCTGACCAAACCCACCCTGACCCAAGCCCGTGTACATCAGGACGCGCGAGCCGCGCCCCTGGGGCGCGACCGCCGCCACAGCACCGACGACACACGCCAGAGGACACAACGCTATTGCACCGCCGCACCAGCTGCCCGTGCCTGTGCCTGCAGTGTACGCGCGCACCTGTTTTTCTCTTTTTTGTTTTTTCTTTTTTTTTCCCAGAAAAAAAAAAGAAAAAAAAAACGAAAACCAGGGGGGGGGGAAGAGGGACACAACCACCCATGGCACACGCGCACCGCACACAGCACGCACACTGGTGAACAGGAGCCCAGTGGCCCAGGACACCGCACATGCAACACAACACACCGAGCGAGCACACCGGTGAACAGGAGCCAGCTGGCCCAGGACACCGCAGACGCACCACAGCAAACCGCGCGGACACACCGGTGAACAGGAGCCCAGCGGCCCAGGACACTGCACACACGTAGGGCGGCCGAGGGACAGGAAAGAACCAATACCCCATGGGTCGGACGCACTGGGGCGACCCAGCCAACCCACCGGGCCAGTGGCAGGAGCGATACTCCAAGGCCAGTGGTCCGAGCCCGGCCAGGCTGCATCGGGGACCATGGCAAACGTCAGCAGGAGCCATGGAAGCAACCGGTGACAGGCGAGCCGGTACACAGGCCAGGAGGGGGTCACCTGCCAAGCAGAGTGGCCCCGCAACTCAAGCCACAAGGGTGAGGCGGTAGTACCGTAGACAAGCGGGAGCAATACCCCTTGTGTTGAGAGATACTCCACACGGCTGGGCAGCCCCCCAGAGCTGCCGCCCAAAGGAGGGGGCATGTGGCCCTACCCATGGACACATGTGGGGACACCCTCCCACCTGGGACACATGGACCGGGTGGCCGCGACAATGCCTTCCCAAGCACATGCGGGAGCGGCTCAAGAGGCACCTGACATAGGGCAGTGGGAGGGACAGGACGTCCCCTTGGTAAGACCTTCTTCCTGCAATGTCAAAGGAGGCATCCCGAGCTCCCGAAGATACCTACCTACCTACCTCGGTTTGAACTGGTCGCAGCGTACAAGGCGCTAAAGAACTTCGTGTCACAAAGGTTGGCCCAGGTTTTTGAAATTAAGTTGAGAATTGAGGTGAGTGGGTAACTGAGAACTCAGTTTGTGGTGCAGTGGTGGTTCAAGCTGTCTTGAATGGTTGAGGACTGTTGTAAGGAACTGGATGTGTACTGCCGGTGAGCGGCATGCTGCTGCTGCCTGTTTTGTGTCACTCCTGGTTTTCAACTTCCGTGCACAGTATACTTCGAGTTGACTTTGGGCATGGGCCTGATTTCGATGACCTTCCACCTACGGGCATTCTTCACCTGCTTCGCGTTGCCCTCCACTTGCTCTGCAATGGGCTGCTGCACTCTGGCGCTGCGCAACAGGCTTCACTGAAGGTCCTTTTGGGCCTGCTTTTTGGATTTCACTCTGGGTTTCGTGACCTCCGAGGTCGTTTTGGGCATCCTGGTTTTTGGCATCCCGCCTGAACCTATGTCAGGGACCAGAGATCGCCCCATGCTTGTGGAAGAATCCCCGGCTCCCCACTACATCATGGTGGAGGACTCTCCGGCCCCTCAGTGCATTGATGTGGATGAATCCCCGGTGCCTATGAGCGGCGTCAAAAACCGCCCGTGTCTTGTCGTGGAATCTCCGGAGCCTACGGAGGACCAGGCCGGTACTACATCTTCAGTGCCTATGAGTCGCACGAATGATCGTCCATCCCTAGTGGATGATTCTCTGGCGATGCCGAAGGTTAACAACCTGTGCTGGGGGCAAGGGAATCCGGTGGAGGGAGGTTCAGCAACCCTCCCAATAAACTTGATCTCCCCCCCCACAACTACATCTCCTACGGAGGACCCTAAACCGCCGATACTGCCCCATTGGGGGGGGGATCCAGAGGTTGCAGCGCGCTCAGAGCCTGTTTTTGCTTCCCATCCAAGAATCCAATCACCTGTGGAGGTTCATGAGTCACCACAATATATTGTGGTGGACAAATCTCCACCGCCACCGCCGCAGCCTAATACTGTTGGTCCTGTTCCCCCTCCGCCGTCAACCCGGCAGCCGGCTTACGTCGAGCACGTGAATGGCATTCCGTACCTGATTCGGCGATCTCCTGGCGGGCGTTCGGGGAGGGGACATTCCTCTATCCGGGGGACGCCGGCACCTGTTGCTGTACGCCCCACACCCTCGTGTCGCCCTGCGGGGGGGGCCTCTGGTCCCTCCGTGGAAGGGGGGGCTGCTGGGGGAGGCGGTGGTGGGTCATCTCCTCCTCGTGGTGGGGGGGGTCCATTGTTTCGACATCCTGGGGGCCCCTCCCAAACACGGGGGGGGACAACCTACAGCACACCTGTGGCTGTCCCCGGTGTGTGGTGCACTAGGAAATGTGCATCCAGTCTCTGATGGCACAGGTGAAGGACCTGCGAACTCAGAATCTAGAGTTCCAGCGATCCCATCAGGATATTTCTCAGGCAGTAGCCTCTACCGCTGGCATCAGTCAGTCCTACGGGGACCAGATGACCCAAATTTTGTCTACATTGGCTAAGTTTGATGCGGCGGTTCAGAGCTACCAACGGGATTCTAAGGTGGTGGAGGCTAGCGTGGCGGATCATCTTAAAATGTCCGACAGCAACACTGCTAAGTGTTGCTGTCGCAGTGGAGTCGCTCGCTACGCGTTACGCCTCCGTTGCATCTAGGATCGATGTGTGGGACCACTCGTACTCCACCCCTACAGAGCCCGTTATGGTGGTCCTGCTCCCGCAATCGGGGCCTCCACTAGTTTCTGATCCTGAGCCGGCGGCGCCTGCGGCGCGCATGGGCGCGCCATCCGGTCCATCTGGTGGTGGGTGTGTCCTTCCTTTCTCTGTCTGCCCATCCCACGATTACATCTACCATCCGAACGCTTGTCCTGATTCAGGGTCGACGAGGGGGGGGGGGGAAACACCACGAACACCCCCACCGAAGAGAACCTACTTCGTGGAGGGGAACCGCTGAAAAGCAGAAAGAATCTGCTATCCCCGAGTGCAGGGCGGCGCCTAAGGGCGAAGAACACCCCACGGAGCCTACGGCCCCGTGGGCCAATGAGGAGGAGAACACCTCTTCGTTGGGGAACATCAATCCCCTCAGGAAAAAGGTTTTCACTTCCCCCGGGAAACTTTCATACACGCCCTCTCATCCAAGGACACGTGTACAGTCTCTCCCGTGTAGGTTGCACCAACTGCAAGTGGAGGTGCACCCTCAACCATGGCTCCCCCCGCTTACCACTTGTACCAAATGCCCTTGGTGCAAAATAGTTACACCAAAGGTGTAGAGGATAGTGACATGCCTAAACCGCAATTTAACGGGCATTTAGACAGCTACTACGAGTGGGCGGAGAAGCTTCAACAATGGTTGGGGGGGTGTGATCCCATATACCGAAAGGTCCACGAGGCGAAACCGATTTTGAGTACCTTGCCCCGATGGCTAAAAGCGATCATCAACGCCCGGGTTGCCGAGGCAACCCACCAACCACGAACGGCTCCCACCCTCAAAGAGTTGTGGGACTTTTTGGAACAACCTTTCCACGAGTATGACCCCTCAAGGGCTGATGAAAGGTGGCGAGCCCTCACTCCCAGGGTGCTTAAGGGCAAGTGACCCTCATCGACCTTGAAGATTTCTATGCTCGTTCGCAACGTTTGCTGCCTTTGAGCAATGAGACTCGTCCCCACGTGATCTGGGAGCAGCTCCTAAGCGAGCCCCCGTGGATCAAGGAGAAGGTCGTCAAGCAAGAGGCTAAGAATAGCCCAGACAGCTATGTGGTGGATTTTAGTGGCCTTGACCCTTCGCTGGGTCGCGCCCCATTAGGTTCAGGCCACGTCGCCCTCCTGTAGCCATCCTGTCGCCTCCCTGTCGCCTCCCTGTCGCTGTTTTGGCACTTTCAGCCCCCTGTTGCTCCCCTGTCGCTTGCTTGTCGCTTCGCTGCTGCTGTCCCGTCGCTCCCCTGTCGCTCCCCTGTCGCTTCCCTGTCGCTTTCCTGCCGCCCTCCTGTCGCTATCCTGTCGCTGTAGTAGCTCTCTAAATGCCCATTAAATTGCGGTTTAGGCATGTCACTATCCTCTACCCCTTTGGTGTAACTATTTTGCACCAATGGCATTTGGTACAAGTGGTAAGCGGGGGGAGCCATGGTTGAGGGTGCACCTCCACTTGCACTTGGTGCAACCTTCACGGGAGAGACTGTACAGGTGTCCGTAGGATGAGAGGGCGTGTATGAAAGTTTCCCGGGGGAAGTGGAAACACTTTTCGTCAGGGGATTGATGTTCCCCAACGAAGAGGTGTTCTCCTCCTCATTGGCCCACGGGGCCGTAGGCTCCGTGGGGTGTTCTTCGCCGTTAGGCGCCGCCCTGCACTCGGGGGTAGCAGGTTCCTTCTGCTTTTCAGCGGTCCCCCCCCCCCTCGTCCACCCTGAATCAGGACAAGCGGTCGGATGGTAGATGTAATCGTGGGATGGGCGGACGGAGAAAGGAAGGACACACCCACCACCAGATTGACCGGATGGCGCGCCCATGGGCGCCGTAGGCGCCGCCGGCTCAGGATCAGAAACGGGTGGAGGCGCCGATGGCGGGAGCAGGACCACCGTAACGGGCTCTGTATGTGTGGAGTACGAGTGGTCCCACACATCCATCCTAGATGCAACGGCGGCGCAACACGTAGCGGACGACTCCACTGCGCTAAAGCACTTAGCCGTATTGCTGTCGGACATTTGAAGATGATCCGCCACGCTAGCCTCCACCACCTTAGAATCCCGTTGGTAGCCCTGAACGGCCGCATCAAACTGAGCCAATGTAGACAAAATTTGGGTCATCTGGTCCCCGTAGGACTGACTGATGCCAGCGGTAAACGCTACTGCCTGAGAAAGTTCCTGATGGGATCGCTGCAACTCTAGATTCTGAGTTCGCAGGTCTTTCACCTGTGCCATCAGAGACTGGATGCACGATTCCTAGTGCACCACACACCGGGGACAGCCACAGGTGTACTATAGGTCGCCCCCCCCCCCCGTGTTTGAGAGGGGCCCCCAGGATGTCGAAACAATGGACCCCCCCCCACCACGAGGAGGAGATGACCCACCAGCGCCTCCCCCAGCAGCCCCCCCTGCCACGGAGGGACCAGAGCCCCCGCCCGCAGGGCGAGGCGGGGGTCAGGGGCGTACAGCAACAGGTGCCGGCGTTCCCCCACTAGAGGAATGTCCCCCCCCCGAGCCCCCACCAGGAGATCGCCGAATCAGGTACGGAATGCTATTCACGTGCTCGACGTAAGCCGGCTGCCGGGGTGGCGGTGGAGGGGGGAACAGGACCAACAGTATTAGGCTGCGGCGGTGGCAGTGGAGATTCGTCCACCACAATATGTTGTGGTGACTCATGAACCTCCTCAGGTGATTGGATTCTTGGATGGGAAGCAAAAACAGGCTCCGAGCGCGCTGCAACCTCTGGATCCCCCCCCCAATTGGGCAGTACCCGCGGTTCAGGGTCCTCCGTACGAGATGTAGTTGTGGGGGGAGAGATCAAGTTTATTGGGAGGGTTGCTGAACCTCCCTCCACCGGATTCCCTTGCCCCCAGCACAGATTGTTAAGCTTCGGCATTGCCGGAGAATCATCCACTAGGGATGGACGATCATTCGTGCGACTCATAGGCACTGGAGATGTAGTACCGGCCTGGTCCTCCGTAGGCTCCGGAGATTCCACGACAAGACACGGGCGGTTTTTGACGCCGCTCATAGGTACCGGGGAGTCATCCACATCAATGCACTGCGGGGCCGGAGAGTCATCCACCATGATGTAGTGGGGAGCCGGGGATTCTTCCACAAGCATGGGGCGATCTCTGGTCCCTGACATAGGTTCAGGCGGTGCAGGCGACGAGGCAACAGAAAAAAGGAAATGGAGGGTCCGATGTTCCAGCACTCCAATCTCCTCCTCCTCATCGTCGATCCCCTGTTCCAACGCCAGGGGGGACCACTGGTCACACTCATCATCCTCGATTTGCGTGGGGGATTCCTCGATGATCGTAGGATTTAGCCTGGCTCCGCTTGGGGGATGGGGATTGACGCGTATTGGTACGCCCTTAGATCCTTGGGATTGATTTCTGCTCCATGGGGAAGAGCTTGAGGTCTTTCAAACCCATTTTTATAGTCCTTTTTGAGGCATATGGAGCACTCATTTTAGAGGCTATGTGAGCACTCTTCAACACACATTATAGGAGCAAGTAGGCACAAGAGATTCCGTAATACCACGCAAATACAAATTGTTCTACGAGCTTTGCTCGCCCCATGACACAATCTGGTGTCCTGAAGAAGGAAGAGAGGGCAAACAAGGCAATAACTGAGGTTAATACACATGTAAACATACCTAAGTACCAAACCATTTGCTAAGGTTAAAGTTGTTAGGAAAAATCACAGTAAATCAGGGCACCACAGGCCCTGTGACCTGAGATTCAGGTCGTCGACGACTGTCGTCGACAGGAACTGTGCTTATGGTCAACATGTCTAAGTCAGTTCCGGGTCAAACCAAGGTCAAACAAGTCAAACAATGTCATGAGCATGTTAAAAACATCGTTAAAACTTGAAACCTGGGTCTCCCCCCAAGCGCCAGCCTAGAGGCCTTAGGGCATTCTGGCGCCATATGATATTTTTTCTGAAAACCTATGGACTTATACTTAATATCCCCCATAGCGGAGGGAACGGCCGTCGCAGCAGGCTGTCTGTAGAGAATTGGCAAGATAGTGCATTTTCATGAACAACGCCATAAAATACACTAAAAACTCATCATAATTCATTAAAAATTGATACAAGAACAGCTTTTCTGGAGCTTTTGGGCAACTTCACGACATTTTCCGTCAAGGAAATAATGTCGTAAAAATGACGGCGACAACTGGCGCCCGCTGCCGCGCCATTGGTTCTAATTACTTTGAAGCTTCAATGAACATTCAAATGTTTTAGAAACTTCAACAACCCTAAAAAGATGACTAAAATAGCTATTTCCAGGCCAAGCTGGAGCTACTTCCTGATACTAAAGACTAGCTGACATCTGCCCTGGAGTGTCAGCGTACTCCTGGAGCATTCCTGGCCACCATGGAGATACTTTTACCTGTAGAAATGAACCTGCATATGAGCACATGGCCACATCTGCATCACCGCCCTCTTTAAAGGTTTCTATGAGCTTTGTTTAGAGAAACCTCAAAGGGGTAAAAGTAACTCATGTTTTGCCCTATATGTTTTCTCTGCGTCAGTGTTTTGAAAAACACCCATCCTGAAAAAACAGAGTCCTCCGGCAAGAAGACATAAGCAAACGAAACAAGTATAAAAAACTGTGGTGCAAGTAAAATGTATGGTTCAAACAACCTTGAACATAAGTATAGTACAACCAAACAATGGCAAGAATCGCCAGAAAACAGAGGTATTTACAACATATACTCCTGAATATATATCACTGGGACTCTGGCAGGACTGGCAAGAAAAGGCACAAGGGCTTGGAAAAATCAAACAAATATGATCAGACAGGGTTGGCCACTCTCAGAGCCAATGGGGCTCTTATAACTCTTGAAGAACTTCTCCATCTCCTTGTCAAAGATCTCCAGCTCCCTGGCTGTGAGGGCACGCGCTCTTTTCTTCTTGACGTCGTCGTCTGGCGACAGCTACCTTCACTGGAGCTGTCCCAGATGTCCAATTCTTGATGGTCTTGTTGTTGGGATTCATAAAAATCAACGGCTTGTCGAAACTCATGTGGAGCATTGTCATACCATTTTATTGGGCTGGTTTCTGGCCCATTGTCGTCGCAGGACGTCGCTGACGAATTTGTCGTAAAATATTCGGCGATCTCCGCCGCTTCTGAACCAGAGTAAGTAGCCCACCAAGGCTCCTTGTCTTGCTCATGTCCAATTTCTTGATTTTCTTGATGACCCTCCTTAGTCCAAGTACTTGAGGAGGAAGTGGAGGTTGCGGAGGACATACCTGGATGTATTGTCGCTCCAGGCCTTCCGAGGCCAGACCAGGGCGTCGACTGGTAGAGCTGCAGTCCAATGTTGGCCTTGGTGAGGAACTTGAGCTCCTTGGATTGGCCCCTTCTTGTTGCTTGTGCCAAGGGTCCACAAACCTTGAGGAACAGAAAGAACTCCAAGTTCTCCTTCAGAGCTGCATCAACTCTAGAACAATTTTCACGCGTATTGGTACGCCCTTGGATCTTGGGTACTGAAATCTGCTCCATGGGGAAGAGCTTGAGGTCTTTCAAACCCATTTTTAAAGTCCTTTTTGAGGCATATGGAGCACTCATTTTAGAGACTATGTGAGCACTCTTCAAGACACATTAAAGGAGCAAGTAGGCACAAGAGATTCCGTAATACCACGCAAATACAAATTGTTCTACGAGCTTTGCTCGCCCCATGTCACAATCTGGTATCCTGAAGAAGGAAGAGAGGGCAAACAAGGCAATAACTTAGGTTAATACACATGTAAACATACCTAAGTACCAAACCATGTGGTAAGGTTAAATTGTTAGGAAAAATCACAGTAAATCAGGGCACCACAGGCCCTGTGACCTGAGATCCAGGTCGTCAACGACTGTCGTTGACAGGTACTGTGCTTGTGGTCAACATGTCTAAGTCAGTTCTGGGTCAAACCAAGGTCAAACAAGTCAAACAATGTCATGAGCATGTTGAAAACATGGTTAAAACTTGAAACCTGGGTCTCCCCCCAAGCGCCAGCCTAGAGACCTTAGGGCATTCTGGCGCCATATGATATTTTTTTAAAAACCTATGGACTTATACTTAATATCCCCCATAGGGCAGGGAACGGCCGTCGCAGCAGGCCGTCTGTAGAAAATTGGCAAGATAGTGCATTTTCATGAACAATGCCATAACATACACTAAAAACTCATCATAATTCATTAAAAATTGATACAAAAACAGCTTTTCTGGAGCTTTTACGCAGCTTCACGACATTTTCTGTGAAGAAAAAAATGTCGTAAAAAAGACGGCGACAACTGGCGCCGGCTGCCGCGCCGTTGGTTCTAATTACTTTGAAGCTTCAATGAACATTCAAATGTTTTAGAAACTTCAACATCCTTAAAAAGATGACTAAAACAGCTATTTACAGGCCAAGCTGGAGCTACTTCCTGATACTAAAGACTAGCTGACATCTGCCCTGGAGTGTCAGCGTACTCCTGGAGCATTCCTGGGCTCCATGGAGATACTTTTACCTGTAAAAATGAACCTGCATATGAGCACATGGCCACATATGCATCACCCCCCTCTTTAAAGGTTTCAATGAGCTTTGTTTAGAGAAACCTCAAAGGGGTAAAAGTAACTCATGTTTTGCCCTATATGTTTTCTCTGCGTCAGTGTTTCGAAAAACACCCATCCTGAAAAAACAGAGTCCTTGGGCAAGAAGACATAAGCAAAAGAAACAAGTATAAAAAACTGTGGTGCAAGTAAAATGTATGGTTCAAACAACCTTGAAAATAAGTATAGTACAACCAAACAATGGCAAGAATCGCCAGAAAACAGAGGTATTTACAACATATACTCCTGAATATATATCACTGGGACTCTGGCAGGACTGGCAGGAAATGACAAAGGGCTTGGAAAAATCAAACAAATATGATTAGAGAGGGTTAGCCACTCTCAGAGCCAATGGGGCTCTTATAACTCTTGAAGAACTTCTCCATCTCCTTGTCAAAGATCTCCAGCTCCCTGGCTGTGAGGGCACGACGCTCTTTTCCTCTTGACGTCGTCGTCTGGCGACAGCTACCTTCACTGGAGCTGTCCCAGATGTCCAATTCTTGATGGTCTTGTTGTTGGGATTCATAAAAATCAACGGCTTGTTGAAACTCATGTGGAGCATTGTCTCTAAGCTATTCCCTTTGAGGATGTTCTGCAGAGTCTGGCCGGAGGGCTCAGGGCCGGCATGGGGAAAGGGAACAGAGGGCAGGTATCCCTTCTGTGCGTCGGGGCGATATGGAGGGATCGGTGCTGGGGCCTTGCCCTTGGGGTCCATGTGTTACAAGCACGACAGTGAAGACAATGAAGATGAAGATACGAACTTGCAAAAAATCCCAGTCTACAAGAAAATGTAGGCGGATAATATGATACATATAATTTCGGAATATTCTTCCTGTATAATTTATAAAAAATCCGATTGTGAAAAAATATTTGGCTGATTTGATTTGCGCGGATGGAGGGTAGCCGCACTTACACTCTCCCTCCACGAACACACTGGGGTGTGTTACCGGGTCAACGAAGGCGTGAGTGTGGCGAAAAGCCGAAAAACGCGCCTCTTAGCAGCAAAATCTGTCCAGATCTGCTCACAATCGGATGGATTGAGACTGAATCAGGGTAAATGATACCAGAATCTTAGGGGCTTAAGTTGCATGGTATAAAACGACAGAAAGTGCCCAAAATACACGGCCTGAAAAAACATCAAAAGAACCATTCTTTGGCTTGCAAAAAATCAAGCCGTTTTTGGAACACCACAAGAACTCTTACGTAAGGAATTTTGGCCTTTTCTTGGTCCTGATGGGTCCAAAAAATGCTTTTTTTGGGGCAATGGACTGTTCCTTGCGCGAGGCCTTGCGCAAGGAGCAGTCCATTGCCCCTCCAAAGTCAGGTAATGATGGTAGAATTGAGGAATCAAGCAGGCGCCTACACTGGAGTGACATTACAGGCACCCTTGACTTGATCACATTGTACAATATGTTTACGCGGGCGGACATTCAGTGCTCTAAACAAGCCTTGCAAATCTAATTGATGACTCAAGAAATCATTTCAAATGTTGTTGCATTCCTAACAAAAGGAGCACATACGTTGGAGGTGTTGCACAGGGTGCATCCTTCAGCATTGCTCATGATGCACACCTGCCACAACTTATGGGGAGTGTCAAGCAAAAAAGAGAGTATCACTGGTAACCCATGAAGCATGTCCACTCTACAGATGACGCTGAGCTGGACAGGGACCCCCCTTGTAGCTTTGGCTGAAGAAAAATTGATCCTTCCGTTGTTGACTATAGATCAAAGTAAAATGTGCAAAGAAAATATGAATTTGTCATGCGTGGCACTTTTTTGAGCGTTTGTTTGGGCCACAAAAACTGATTTTTTGGAGAGTAAAATGCAATGTAGTGCAAACGACACCAATTATCAAGATGATGTTCGATACCTGGAGAAAGAAGGTGCCCTGGGGGAAGCAGTCTGCCAAGCGTAGGGGCTGACCAAGCCCAAAAAGAGTTTTTCCGCCTCCGGGGGGGCAAGCTTCTGGTAAATTTCAATGACTCAACGACAATTTAGGTACTTGTTGCTTCAGTGAAGGTTGTGCACAAGCGCTATCAGATGAGAACCCATCACAATGGTACAAAGAATATATTTTCTCGGCCTTTTTTTTGCGCGAGGCCTCGCGCAATGAGGACTGCAATGCAGTCCCAGAACTTGAAAGTCACAACCTATACCTCTTTTTTCAGGCAGTGCAAATCAAAAATCAAACCGTGGGGTGGGTACTAAGACCACTCGACCCTGAAGCCGTCTTTCCAAAGGAAAATGAATCGGCTGAGGTTTTTGGTTTAGTAAGTTATGCGCGAGGCCTCGCGCATGGGGCAGCCCTTGAACCACATGTTGCATATGTTTTGCATTGATATTTAATCTGCCATGCTTCTGTTTTAATGATCCTTGGTCTTGATTTCGCGAGGCCTCGCGCATAGAATTCGATCAATAAATCATTTTTCCAGGTATGCAATGAACATGCAGAACAGAAAATGATGTTGCAATCATTTTTTCTGCAGACCATGCTCATCCAAAAAACAAGGGGAACGCAAAATGTATTTCTTGGCCAATTTCCGCTAAAAGCACATCATTTTCCACTGAAATCATAAAATTTATTTATTCTTTTTATAGTTTCTTTTTGTTTCCGGCTGTCCGAAAAAAGGCACGAAATGGCACAAATGGTAAGAAAGATACTTTCTTTGGACTAAAATTCTTTTTTCAAAAAACAGAGCCTGTGAAAAACTATTTTTTTGCATGGTCCAAATTGGGTGCATTTGGTGTGATTTTGACCATGCAACTTAAGCCGCCTAAGAGAATGTACAAGAATGAGACATGGAAAACAACCAAAGGAAACAAAATTAGGTCAAAAGACACGTAAACGTACCTCGAAAGGATACCAAAACGTGTCCTGGTCGAGAATGAGGAGCAATTCAGCAAAATCAGGCAAAATTACACATGAAATGCAGGGAGATTCAAAACAAATTACCTGTTCTGAGCGGTTGTTGCTCTCGCGGGCACGCTGCGTTGTCCTCCACGTACTCTACATCGTGTTATTCCCGCTTTTCTCTTTTCGAACCGACAGCATGTGCTCAAGATGGCCAAAATGCATACAGAATTGGCAAGAATTGAGACAATTGACACTGAATTGGGCTTGGATTAAGGAGTCAAAATACACACAGGAAGCAATCGTTAACAGAGATAGTATATATTCACCACAAGGTGTCCTGCCTAGGTCCGCGGCAGGGCAATTGGAGGAAGCCGTCACTAGATCCTACAGAAATCCAACACACTGACACCACAATTTCCTGGAATGCAGGAATGTACAGGATTGAGGCTGGAATCAGCTGAAATCAGCAACAATGAGTAAACGGAGAGTGTGCAAACGAGCACCACAACAGTGAACAAAAGTCAGTTCACCTTGGGTAGGCGAGTTTTTATCTCACAAAGCGAGCATCTAACAGATTCTAAGAAAATGTTGACATGATGAGTCATTCATGATGATGGACATGGTGACCTTGAATCCTGCAGCTAAATCATGACAGACTCTGCCGGAGGTTCACGGAAGGCGATAGCCTGTGGGCCATAAACTGCAACACATCGTATATAACGGTATTTACAGTGGCGGTGGTGTTTTCAAAGGAGAAGTAGGTCAATCTCTTGCTTTCAGAACACAATCTGAACAATTCTGCTGATCTAGAACCTGAATTCGCAAATGAAGCTCACTTTTCTGACGAAACCAATTTTCGCCTGTGCCACCAGACTCCAGAAGTGTCTGCTTGAAGTCCGTAGAAGCCATATGTAAAGTTCCTTAAGAGAACTGACGTCGCGGTTTAGCGAAATGGTAGAAACAAGTCAGTAGGATGCTCTCAAATCAAGACAAAATTAGAGGAATCTCCACAGATGAAGCTGGAATGAAGTCTACCGGCAGCAGAATGAAGCTCAAAACTAAGTTTCTGGTTGTGTTCGGAACACTACCAGACTACAGGGGGTTCCTGTAGGGAGTAAGCGGCTGCGCAACCTGAGACTTATCTACATTACATCATCTGCTGGTTGTAGAAATTCAGGAATTCCAGTTCCACAGTTCAGATTATTCCTAGTATGTCCTAGTGGAAGCCTGGCGCTGGCATTCCCAGACATTACAGCACTACATCAGACATACCAGTAGCGTTCTTACGCTCCAGTAATTAACCGGAGGTGGCTGTGAGGTGCCCCTCACAATCCGGAGGAATGAAGACCCAATGATCAACATCCCCTCACTCAGGCCAATTTACTAGTAGTGCTCTCCGTTCTTGGTCTAACGGATTGAGCGTGAAGCTGCAGCGGCGCAAGCGCCAGTTCGAGTCCCTTCTTCTGAGTTTGGAAGAAGAGGAAAATAAAGGCGGGGTTGCTGAGGAGCGACCGCGTCACGAGGTCACGGTGACCTTTTTTTCGTGACCCTCCACCGCCAAGCCTGGGACCGCAGGCGAAGCCACCCAGGTGTGTGTTAAAAGCTGGGTATGGACTGCCAGACCTACTAGCGAACTCAGAGGTCAGAGGAAGTGGGCATCTACAGGGGATCGAACCGGGGCCCCTAGCTCGGAAGACGGCAGTCCTAACCACTATAGTAACGAAGGTCCTTAAAAGCTCCGGTGTTCGGCGGTACATAAGCCGTCTTAGGCTGACCGCTCGGTACATGTACATGTGGTAACAATGTAAAAAAAACCTGAATGAACTCTGCCGTCCGGAGACGCAAATAAATATGTAAACCACCTATACCGGCCTCCAAGGGACAGCCCCATGGCGCTGATGCAGCTCCGGATGCAGGCGGTGGATGAGCGGGTCGGTGCCACACGCAATGGACATGCCTGAGATAAAGTAAGAGTGTGACCCTACTGGGGTTCGAACCAACGACCCCGGTCTGTTGACGAAGGAATTTACCAACTAGAGTAGCACCGGCCATGCCAGTAACGCACAGTCAAAGTTTAGCAACCGGTTTCGGACTTACCGGAGTGCAATCTATCGACCAACCGTTCTGGGTATAGAACCTACGACCCCGGGACGCGAACCAAATGCACTGCCCAATTTGACTGAGGAGCTGTATACCGATAAATGCCGAACGAAGTTCAAACCTCTCATCGGTTACCGGATTGGTACATGAAACATCCAACTTCTAGTAATCAGCTCAGATCTTCGCCTGTCCGGCTCGAACTGGACTTTTAAGGGCCAGGACAGTTAGTGCACCTTCGCAGGCAACACATGGCGGCTTCAGTCGCACAAGTCCAATGTAGGCCGATTTTCTCACTCATGTGGCCAAAGTCATCCGTTCACCAGTAACACCTCAGAATTGAACCTGAAAAATACGCAAAAACTTGTCTCGAGACTACAACACACCTGGTGTACTGGGTAGCCCCACAGTCAACTCAAAGGGGACGTAATTGGGCTTGATGTACCAGGAATATAAAATTTGGATCAGAATTTGATGAAACGGATGTGAGTGAGTAATGTACAAAAATGAGCTCAGAATGTCTCGGAATGTGGACGAACAAACACCTGGCTCAACGCTGCAGGCTTGCCGCCACTGCGGAACCGGTCTGGTGGTATTCGTTCACGCACTGGACGCCCCTCATTGCCCTCCTGTGCATGTGCTGGAGGGGGGCGTGGTGCCTCTGGTCGCACGGCACCTTGAGGCGCCGGATTTCGTGCAGAATGTGCTGGAATCTGTGGCGGAGGAGCTGGATCTCCGTCCACCACGACCGCCTTTGCTCCGTCCCTTTCAACTACACGGTCTGGCTTGCTCAGACAGTCAGTAAATAGGACCGGAATCTCAGGATGAGCTCGCAGGTAATTTCTGAAGCCTGTGGTATAACCATGTACAAAGGAACAGGGAGGTTCCCAAGTTTTCTCAGACTCAGGGAAACCTTTGTACTTGACAAGAAACCACCAGTTACCCTCATCATCCTTATAATGGCCGACAAGGCGTTCTACCTCGTAATTACCACCTTCAATCCTGCGTTCGAAAAGTCATTTGGAGGTCCAGAAAAGGGGTTTGACCCTGCCCTTTGGACTCGGAATCTCAGGCTTAAGCCTGTCTCTGCTCACCTCCAACTCCCGATTCACATCCACACGCACCTTAAAACTGTTCTCCCTGACTCGAGAAACAATTTCAAAGGGACCTTCCCACAGGGGGACAAGTTTGGAGTCTCCATCCTGGGTAGTTTCGCTCTTGCGGAGCCAAACACGGTCTTCTTTTTCGAGATCTTGTGGTTCTTTTCTGCCCTGGTTGGCAATGCTCAACCAATCTGGCTGAAGTTTCTCCTTTTCCCCAGCCTGAATCTCGTCGAAAAATGCTGATGCATCCTTACATTCCCGTGGGTGATCGTACGGGAGGTTCCACCAGCACTTGTTTCGACCAAAAACAAGCTGATCGGGTGAGTACCCGTGATACAACTCTGTGTTGTGGTACCGACGGAGCAGGGCGAAAAGGATCTCAAGCCAATCGACATCCTTGTCACTGGCGAGTTCCTTTCGCAACATATTCATTATGGTTTTTCCTGCTCGTTCTGCCGGCAATGCCCTGTGCTGGTGGACCTCACATGGAAGATGATGGATTCCCAACCGAGCACAAAGGGTTTTCCACCACTCAGAAATATATGCACTGCCTGAATCAGTTAAAATCTCCGAGGGTACATCGCAGCACCCCATCCATGTCTGCGCACACCATTTGGCGGACGCCTTGCCAGTCATGGCATTCACGTTGCAAGGCAAGACATGAATGTACCCTGAGTGTCTACATTGAATTAATAACACACCATTGACTTTTTTGTTGGTCCAATGGCATTCCCTACCCTCCAGGTCGCCGAGGTAGAAGAAATCAGAGGTGACTCGGTCGAAAAGTCGCTCGGGTACGGGATGCGTTCTTAGATAGCCCTTAGGCTTGGCCGTAGAAGGCACCGCCCTGCACATTGGGGACATGATGAGGCCACTTTCATGCAGTGGGTGTGCAATCGAGCTCCAAAGAGACGATGTTTAATGCACTTCCAGAGTTTGGCGCCATGGGAGTGAGGAGTCTCCCATTTGTGCCACCAGTTGACAACTCTGGACGCCAATCTGTCAGGCACGCACAGTCTCCCATACATCGACAGTTTTCCGTTGTCCAAAAAATATTCGGAATAAATTCCGTCCTGAAATGCTGACTTTGAAGTCAAATGTTCATAGATTTCTTGAAACATACTATCGGATTTATATTCTTTGGACCAACCCTTGATGAGCAGGGAGTCCTTGGGGATCGTCTGGGCAGGTGCCACAGGTTTTCGACCCAATGGATGGACACATCTGAACGGCACCACAGGATTTCGTCGTTTAACGAACTGGGGGGTGGATTCTCCAGGTTTAACTACTGTCGTTAACTACGGTGTCAACACGCACTGCAGAGCATTGGACATGGGAATGTGGGGGATGATCCTCCACTGTGATATCGTGGCAGGGCAATCGACCCTGCCGGACTGAGCACTGTAAGCAGTGGCGCTTAATCAACTGCCTTTCCTCCGCGTCCCACTCAATTACTAACCCACGGTCTTGTTCAGTCCCATGGATGTTCGTCGACAGGCATGCTTCGGAAGCAGGATATGCCCATCTGCTTAAAGCGTCAGCGACAGTGTCGTACTTGCCAGGAAGGTAAGCCACATGAAGATCAAAAAGACTCAAAAAATCGTGCCATCTAGCACGCCGTCCAGCAGGACCTGACACCGTGTTGACATGTTCTGTCGACCAATACTCAAGAGAGCGATGATCCGTCAGAATTTCAACTCTGTTTGTGCCTATCCACGATTGATATTTTTTTAAGGCACAGATGATGGTGTAGGTCTCCTGCTCACGGGGGGACCACTCTGGACGCCAATCTGTCAGGCACGCACAGTCTCCCATACATCGACAGTTTTCCGTTGTCCAAAAAATATTCGGAATAAATTCCGTCCTGAAATGCTGACTTTGAAGTCAAATGTTCATAGATTTCTTGAAACATATTATCGGATTTATATTCTTTGGACCAACCCTTGGTGAGCAGGGAGTCCTTGGGGATCGTCTGGGCAGGTGCCACAGGTTTTCGACCCAATGGATGGACACATCTGAACGGCACCACAGGATTTCGTCGTTTAACGAACTGGGGGGTGGATTCTCCAGGTTTAACTACTGTCGTTAACTACGGTGTCAACACGCACTGCAGAGCATTGGACATGGGAATGTGGGGGATGATCCTCCACTGTGATATCGTGGCAGGGCAATCGACCCTGCCGGACTGAGCACTGTAAGCAGTGGCGCTTAATCAACTGCCTTTCCTCCGCGTCCCACTCAATTACTAACCCACGGTCTTGTTCAGTCCCATGGATGTTCGTCGACAGGCATGCTTCGGAAGCAGGATATGCCCATCTGCTTAAAGCGTCAGCGACAGTGTCGTACTTGCCAGGAAGGTAAGCCACATGAAGATCAAAAAGACTCAAAAAATCGTGCCATCTAGCACGCCGTCCAGCAGGACCTGACACCGTGTTGACATGTTCTGTCGACCAATACTCAAGAGAGCGATGATCCGTCAGAATTTCAACTCTGTTTGTGCCTATCCACGATTGATATTTTTTTAAGGCACAGATGATGGTGTAGGTCTCCTGCTCACGGGGGGACCACTGCATTTGTGGGGGAGAAAGCTTCCTCGACCAGAATGCAAGCAGATAATGAGCCCCAGTTTCTAAATCTTGCTGTTCTAACACTGCCCCAACCGCATACTTACTAGCATCAGTCCTAAGGTAGAAAGGGCGATCGAATTTGGGAACGTGCAAAGTGGCGACTTCGCAAAGGGCGGCTTTTAATTGCACAAATGCCTCATCGCACTCGTCTGTCCACTGCACTCGCACCTTCGAGCCCGCACGACCAGCCTTCCTACCAACCTTGAGTAATTCAGTAAGGGGGGCGGCGTACCTGGCATAATCATTGACGAAAGTATTGTAGAAATTGCAACAGCCAAGGAATCCACGAAGGGCCGAAATGGTCTCAGGGCGCTTCCACTTCTGAATTGCAAGGAGCTTCCCTGGACTCGGCTGGCGAGTCCCATTTCGTAGCAAACTGCCACAGAATTCGACACTTTCCAGGAATAATTTACCCTTCTTGGGACCGCAGATGAGCTGATTTTTGTCCAGAATGTCGAGGACCATGTTCAGCTGTTTCTCATGCAGGTCCACAAGCTCCTGTTCGGTTAAACCATCGCCCACAGTGGCGATGATTATGTCGTCGATGTATACGGAAACGAATTCGCGAAGCTCAGGGTGCTCTGAAAACAAGACTTCTTCCATCATCCGTTGGAAAAAGCTCGGAGCATTCTTCAAACCCATAGGCATGACGGTCCACTGAACAGGACCCACTGGACTGCACATGCACGTCAGGGGTCTGGATGACTTCGCCAGAGGCATCTGGTGGAAGCCATGCCTTAGATCCAGGACTGAGAATAGTTTCCCCTTGGCTCTCTTCACGATTTCCTCCTCAATGAGGGGTAAAGGGTGAGAATCAGCCTTAGTTTCCGCATTTCAATTACGAAAATCAACCTCCATGTGCCAACCATCAATAGTTTTCTGGTCTGCTGGGGGCGGTTTAGGCACTGTGAAGGGCGCACAACACCACTCAGAGGTCATGCACGCCTCCAACCAGCCGAATTCTCGCAGATTTCTCTGAATGATGTCACGAAGAATTTCATGCTTCTTGCCATTATTTTGGTAAGGTTGCTGCTTTTTGGGTTTTGCTCCCTCCTTTAGCTCGATGAACGCCTCTCCGTGCTGGCCACGCACTGGAGGGTTCTTGACGAGTTTACCAGAGAGGGTGGTGTCCTTTCGCTCGGCGAAAATCTTTTCCCTTCGCTCATTGCAAAGTTGACTTTCAACCTGTTCACCAGCCACCACCGTAGAGCAAATTTTCGCCAGATCTCGCGATCCAGCAGGCAACAGACCTTGTTTCAACGACTGGAACAGAGAGGGATCGACTCCCTCTTGCGGGTATGTCGTGGATGCCCGAAGCTGCTGAGCATCTTGCACATCCTCACAGACAAAGGGGTCCAAAAAGGCCTCAAACTTGGGTTTTTCGTAAAATTGTCTGATTTTGACCTTCTTTCAGAATTTTCTTTCTTTGAACAGGTGGGAGATGCTTGCTGGATCTGATCGTATTGGGTTCTGACTACAATCAGACGTTCCAGTTTCCAGGTTCGGCACCGTATCATCTCCTTCCAAAAAATCGGAAAGGTTCAAATCTGAATCCGTACCATGGTCAAGACCTGATTCTGACCGGTGGTCTGATGTGCAAGATCCGTCAGAGATGAGACCTCCATCAACCAGAAAAGCGACGGAAGGCCACAGCCGCTGTCGCAAGGGACCAGTGTCGTCCCTGGCGTACAGCTTGACGTCGTGGGGGAGGCGGATGGAGTCGACTGTCATGGCCAAAACATCCTTCCACCATGGTTTCCAATCCCATAGTGGTACGACAAGGATGGCCTGTGTGCGATCCTCCTTTATCTTTTGAAGGACCTCCCCCAACAAATGAAAAGGGGGATTTATCCACAGCCTTTTATCCCACTTTACTGCCCATGCATCATCAGCTAAGCGCTTGAAACGCTTGTTTAACTCGTTGCAAAAGGCATCCTTGGCGGGCACAAAATCGTGGTTCTCCAAAAAATAGGAACATATATAATCACGCCACTTATCTACAACGCGGTAGTTGGAAGACTTCCAATTGCGCGGTTTGGGACGCTGAGTGTCCCTTCGTCGCTCCTGTAGCAAGATGCTGTAAGCTGTAGTAGCGTTTATCTCACTAATCCCTTCATCTTCACCAAACACTGTGTTCACCCTTCGACTCAAAAAATCTTTTGCATTTCGGTACCCAGAATGCAAGCACCGAAAGCTGGGAGCTTCCTGCTCTCCTGATTCCAAAATAAAACAACGTCTGTGTCCTACAGGGGCCACTTTGTTCTTCGTTAAAAATGGATGACCTAAATAAAGGTCGCATTTGATGGTCGCTGTATAAAAATAATCCTCTAAAACAACATTCTCTACCTTCTCTTCCTCCCAAAAATCCTTCGGCGACCATGTGCGCTTTCAGAACCGAACCTGTATTCCCTCCTGGAAGAGCATGACCTGAAACACCTTCCAGGTTAACGGGGTGCAGCGAAGTGTCAACACATTCGTCTGGTAAAACATTTTCTGACTGAAGATTCACTTCACTACCATTGTCACAAAGACACGTAGCAAGGTGTTTGTTCCCCTTCTTGTCAGTAACCCACAGACGACAAATGAATTGACGAGCTCGGTATTTGTTGGGAACACCGATCCCCACAACATTCCTATCTCCATCCGCCCCAACTGGCGGTGGTCCTACAGACAACGCTCCAATGTCCACGATCGGACATTCAGGAAAACGCCTGATTGTGCGTGGGGTGGCCACATAATTTTGGCGCCTTTATTCCTGATAATCTCCCTCGTACTCCTGCTGCACGGTTTCCCAGGAACTGTCCTCGTCCTCCCACTGGTCTCCCAGACCTTCTTCGCCAAGATTCCCTTCTTCATCGGGGGCGTCCTGGTCCTCCGTCGTCACATTCTTATAATAATCCTCGTCGGAAACAGCAACTTGGTGCACTGATGGACCACGACCTGAATTAGAGTACCGCTGACCAGATGATCCTTTCCCTCGTCGACCTTTCGTGCCCTGGAAGGTCCCCTTGCCCTTACCAGCGCTCATTCCCTTGGAATGTCCCGAGGATCGGCCACTGGATTGGCCTTTTCCCTTGGAAAAATTGCCTTTTCCACCATTACCCTTGGCAGAATTGGACTTAACAGTTCCATTTTCAAAATTTTTTGGAGAGCGTCCTTGGCTGGATTGGCCCTGGTTTCCCTTGCCTCCATAAGTCTGCTGGCCTTTACTGCCTTTACCTTTTCCGCTGGGCGTCGATTGGCGATTTTCATCCACCTTCTTGACAGGGGCTTTGGGCGGATCCTTGCTGGCTTCTTGTGCCATTCTCTCCGCATCGGTCTTATTCCACCAATGATTCTCAGTGGAATGCGACCTGGCACCGTTGAATTGACCGAAGGACAAACAAATGGCACAGTCTTTCGACTGCGTGTTATTTACATTCTTTTGATTCCCACCTTTAGAGGGGGGATCTCGGCTCAATCCTTCATGGAATTGCTGATGATTGGCATCCGCCAATTTTTCCAACTCCTCCCACAATTCAGTGGGCGTGAAGCTGAAAACCCACGGCTTTGCCAAGAGCTGAATTCCTCCAAAGGAGACGCCTCGGTTCACCACTTCATTGAAAATATCTCCGTCCTCCTTCTCCGCGAATTTCAATCTCCAAGCACCGTCCTTTTCCTTGCACTTGGAAAAGTTGGTGGGCGAGCACTTTTTAAGGGCATCTCTGACCTGAAAACGACCTGAGCCCTTAGGGAATCCTGTGACTTCAGTCCACCAGGATTGTACCTTCTCGTTGGACTGCTCCTGCCTCAGCGATGCAGCTGTGTCGGCAGGCATTTTCGCGAAGATTATGGCCTTCAATTGGCCATCTGACAGATGTTCCCCAGCACTCTCAGCCTCATTCACCAGGTCTTCAAAGCGGAGTCGCTTGTTCTGAGCCTCGTGGAGAATGAGTTTGGGAATGTTCGGGAAAGAGGTGAGGAGGGTCCGGTAATGGTCTTCAGGCAACCTACTTCCTCGTCCCTCAAGCAGAGAAAACAATTCACGGTAGGTGAGTGGGTTAGAGGAGTCAGCCCTATCAGTGTAGGATTTAATCCAGGTGTCACGAATGGGACCCTCTAAACACTCGAGAAGAGCATCAAGCTTCTCGTCGTCTCGAAGCTTGTTCTTCCCAACCCACAGAGAAAATTCTCTTTTAAAAAGAGCCCGCCGGCGAGGGTTGCCATTGTATTTTGGTTGTTTTGCAATGGCTCTCAGTTTAGCCCTCACAGGGTTAATGATGTCCTCAATGCCGCCACCAACTGTCAGGATGGGATTGACCTGGGCAGCACCTGAGACGCCGGCGGCGCCCAGAAGACTCTGGGCGAGCAAGAGCTGAGCCGCGATCATGGGATCAGCGGATCTCTTCTCGGCCAAAACTTCTGTTTTCTTTTTGGTCCTCGCTTCTGAAACACGCTGAAGATTTCTACTCTCAAAAACTCTTTCTTTTCATTTTTCACTTTTTTTCTTTCATTCTTCCGCTCCGGAATCTGTGGTAGGCGCGAGTGAAAAACCTTCAGTCGCTTCATCGGCTACCGAACAGGTAGATCCGACTGGCGGATCTGGCAAATGAGACGAGGGGTGAGCGAAAGATCTTCCCATCGAAAAAAGGTGGAAGAGTTTTTCCTGATCAAATGTAATCGCCTGATTCTCAGCAGCGAGGGTGGCGATTTCTTTCCTGCACGAGCAGTGGTGGGCACAGGAAACATGAAAGGCGGTGTCAGACCGCGATCCAACTGATTCTGGCCTCCTTACCACGTCTTCTTGCTCCTTCAGCCAACTCTCGATGGTGTTTGCGGTAGGCCCTTCTTGAGATTCCTCCTGCGCCACCTTGAGAAAAGCTTGCTCCAACGCCGACTCCAGCGACACCACATCGACCTCCATCGTCTTGCCGGTGGACTTGACTGGCGGTGGCGGATTTTCTCGGTGAAACCTGCAGTAGCAATGGTGAATTTGCAGGCACCATTGGTCATACAAATCCAGTCGCTGTAGGCTTTCGATTTTCTGGAATTTGATCCTCCAGCGTTCCTGGGACTCCTGGATTTGAGTGTCCAGCTTGGCGGAGACGGCCTGCTCGATGGCGTTCTGGAGCAGCAGGTCGATTTCAGCAGGCGTAGGTGTCATTCTGGCGGGCATCTCTCCTGGTCCACTTGCGATCGGCGGATCTCGATGCACATGCATGATTTCTTTGGATTGGCGACGAATGTCCTCCTCCTGACTCGATGAGTCTCCACCCAAGGAGCCGTACACTCCGCTTGGACCAGCGCCCGGTGAAGGACCGCTTGGCGGCCCGGATTCTCGACTGGGATCGGGGACTGAGCTGGGGTGAGGAATGGGTATGTACCTGGGGCAGTCAGGATTCTGGCAAGGAATCCCTAACTCTTCGGAGAATGTCGCAACTATGCAACATTCTACGCCGTCCTCTGGGACATCTGGATCATCTAGATCGCAGATGCTCTCGTCATCACTGTCCGGTGGGTCGGACTCGTACTCCATACGTATAGCGCTATAGCTAGCCTCGAGGCTGAAGGCTCCTCTGCTACCATCTAAGCTATTCCCTTTGAGGATGTTCTGCAGAGTCTGGCCGGAGGGCTCAGGGCCGGCATGGGGAAAGGGAACAGACAGCAGGTATCCCTTCTGTGCGTCGGGGCGATATGGAGGGATCGGTGCTGGGTCCTTGCCCTTGGGGTCCATGTGTTACAAGCACGACAGTGAAGACAATGAAGATGAAGATACGAACTTGCAAAAAATCCCAGTCTACAAGAAAATGTAGGCGGATAATATGATACATATAATTCCGGAATATTCTTCCTGTATAATTTATAAAAAATCCGATTGTCAAAAAATATTTGGCTGATTTGATTTGCGCACGCGCGCCGGCGATCCCACTAAATCATCTGAACGCGACCATCTCAGCCGCAACGGACACCAGAATTGAATCCGGCGTGTCCATGATATACAGGAACTGTTCGGGTAAAAATTTGGGAATGCTCCCATATGTAAATCTCCGGAAATGTGCTGAATCTGGCTGAATGGGGGTGCATTGACCTGAAATGACCTCAGATCTGCGCGGATGGAGGGTAGCTGCACTTACACTCCCCCTCCACGAACACACTGGGGTGTGTTACCGGGTCAACGAACGGGTCATGTGGAGCATTGTCATACCTTTTTATTGGGCTGGTTTCCGGCCCATTGTCGTCGCAGGACATCGCTGACGAATTCGTCGTAAAATATTCGGCGATATCCGCCGCTTCCGAACCAGAGTAAGTAGCCCACCAAGGCTCCTTGTCTTGGTCATGTCCAATTTCTTGATTTTCTTGATGACGCTCCTCAGTTTAAGTACTTGAGGAGGAAGTGGAGGTTGCGGAGGACATACCTGGATGTATTGTCGCTCCAGGCCTTCTCAGACCAGACCAGGGCGTCCACTGGTTGAGCTGCAGTCCAATCTTGACCTTGGTGAGGAACTTGAGCTCCTTGGATTGGCTATTTCTTGTTGCTTGTGCCAAGGGTCCACAAATCTTGAGGAACACAAAGAAGTCCAAGTTCTCCTTCAGAACTGCATCGACTCTAGAACAGTTTTCACGTGTATTGGGACGCCCTTGGATCTTGGGTACTGAAATCTGCTCCATGGGGAGAGATTGAGGTCTTTCGAACCCATTTTTATAGTCTTTTTGGAGGCATATGGAGCACTCATTTTAGAGGCTATGTGAGCACTCTTCAAGACACATTAAAAGAGCAAGTAGGCACAAGAGATTCCGTAATACCACGCAAATACAAATTGTCCTACGAGCTTTGCTCGCCCCATGACACAATCTGGTGTCCTGAAGAAGGAAGAGAGGGGAAACAAGGCAATAACCTAGGTTAATACACATGTAAACATACCTAAGTACCAAACCATGTGCTAAGATTAAATGTTCAGGAAAAATCACAGTAAATCAGGGCACCACAGGCCCTGTGACCTGAGATTCAGGTCGTCAAGAACTGTCGTTGGCAGGTACTGTGCTTGTGGTCAACATGTCTAAGTCAGTTCTGGGTCAAACCAAGGTCAAACAAGTCAAACAATGTCATGAACCTGTTGAAAACATGGTTAAAACTTGAAACCTGGGTCTCCCCCCAAGCGCCAGCCTGGAGGCCTTAGGGCATTCTGGCGCCATAAGATATTTTTTCTGAAAACCTTTGGACTTATACTTAATATCCGCCATAGGGGACGGAACGGCCGTCGCAGCAGGCCGTCTGTAGAAAATTGGCAAGATAGTGCATTTTCATGAACAATGTCATAAAATACACTAAAAACTCATCATCATTCACTAAAAATTGATATAAAAACAGCTTTTCTGGAGCTTTTACGCAACTTCACGACATTCTCCGTCACGAAAAAAATGTCGTAAAAATGACGGCGACGACTTGCGCCCGCTGCCGCGCCGTTGGTTCTAATTACTTTGAAGCTTCAATGAACCTTCAAATGTTTTAGAAACTTCAAAAACTTAAAAAAATGACTAAAATAGTTATTTCCAGGCCAGGCTGGAGCTATTTGCTGATACTACAGACTAGCTGACATCTGCCCTGGAGTGTCAGCGTACTCCTGGAGCATTCCTGGCCTCCATGGAGATACTTTTATCTGTAAAAATGAACCTGCATATGAGCACATGGCCACATATGCATCAGGATACGCTCCCAAGGCAGGAGATTCCTCCACCAGGGAGGGAAACCGCCGCGATGCACTCATTGCAGTGGGCGACGATTCCACCATAGTGGGGTTCTGCCTAGTCCCTGACAGGGCTTGCTGGATCAGGGCAACGGCCTCTCGAGCCGGACCCAGATGGCCATGTGGATCAGGTGTGAGCGCGATGACTCGACAGTTTTCAGCGTCGAGTTGGTCAACAATAGGCCTGATGGGCCCTGCCGCAAACAGGTATTTTCTGACCTGAGGCTCTGGCAACCCGCCTAGTGACAGAGGGGTGCCAGAGTGGACCACGATAAGCCCCATTGGCGAAGCCCTCGTACCCCAGTTGGCACCGCGTGAAGTTGCAGCGTTCGTACGCTCGATCACCCCAGTAGATGAGTCGGTTATTGCCCGATTCTGGCGCTAATAACGATCCCCGAGCCCGTAATAGGCGATCGTGGTCCTCTTATCGCTCTCTGAGGTTGGCCGTCTATTTCCCCTCCAAACCATCCCGGGTACACCACCTGGATCTCGAGGATGGGGGGCCCCGAAGGGAACATTCGGGGATTTCGGAAACTTAGGATTTGTAGCCACTTGGGGCTTGGCACGTATTTGCGGCCCCTGCCCGGTCGATGGGGTCAGGGCCGAGGAGGTCCTGAGAGTGGGGACCTGGACACCCTCAGCTCTCCCTCCCGTGGAGGAGATTTTAACTCGAATTTGGTCCACGATGTCTTGGACCGATCGCTTTCCGCGATGCCAAACGCCCAACAGAGACGAAGAAGTTTTGATTGTGCTAGCATGAAACCAGACCGAGTGGTCAGGTGCAGAGATCGCAGTGGCATGGGCAGCAACATTGCTTGGCACAGAATACATAATGATAGTGTTGACTGAATAGTATCCTGTGAACAGATATGATACACATAGCCAATGGTATACCTGATATGCACATATGAGAAATCCACCCTGTCATCCACTAATTGATATGACTACCAAACATGCAAGATTGCCTCATCTATCCCACATCCTATGTTTCTAACAGGGGAATGGAATATAATATACACCATCCCATATATATCCCATGTATAGGGCCATATAATGCTCACTTAGGGGTAATATGCTAGGGTAGGGTTGTGACCTGGTTCAATACACCATCCACCAGGCACAACACTGGCACTGCACGCATGAGCACCACAGGCACCGCACACACACCCACCAGCATGCGCGCGCCACAAGCCCCCATTCCTCCACGCCACCGTCCGTCCACAGGTACAGCCAACTGCCAGCCTAACGCTCGGAATTGTTTTCAAAAAAAAATGATCAGTTTCTTCTGATCTTTTTCTCAAAAAATAACCGATTGTTTTGATTATTGCCCCTGCAAATAATCAGTTCTTTCCGATCGTTTTGCAAAAAATAACGGATTGTTTCGATTATTGCCCCTTCAAATAATCAGTTTTATCTGATTGTTGTCCATCAAAATAATCGAATTTGAAACAATTATGCCCATTTTTTATTTTTTGCCTTCTTGTCCACACCCAGAGGTACCAATCTGCCTGGTTGCATGGGTTATTTCCGACACTGTGTTTTTTTTATTTTTCGATCTTTCATTTTACAACAAAACTTGTATTGCACATAAAAACTTCACTAAAATCTTCCGTGATGATGTCATCTTTGCTTATCATCATGCCATCACTGATTACACCACCATGATGACGTCATCACGGTATCACTGATGACGTCATCACGATGACGTCATCACGGAACATAATTCCAAACACTTTATATCTAATCAGCTGTCAGGGCCAGGCCATCAGAGCCATGCTGGCTTCCACACTCGGTGGCTTGCCAAACTCACCTATTGGTGGCAGACCACCAGGGGAGGGACGGTCCGACTTTCTAGACACCCAGTCAGGCTGCACTACTTGTTGTACTACTTTTTTTTGTCACCTTGCAGGCAAAATCATGGGAAACCGTGGTGTGAAACCAAAGCCAAAGGCACCTGCAACCAGGCTGCCAGCCAAAGGAAGACCGGGGCAACCTCGCCGCACTCCACAACTCATTGCAGACCCTGCGGGCCTGTGTGATACCTACGATGTTGAAGATATTATTGCAGAACGCATGGCAACGAACGACAAAGGCAACAGTGAAAAGCAATGGCTGGTCCAGTGGAAGGGTTTTCTTGCCTCCGCTCAAACATGGGAGCCGCTTGAGAATCTCAGTGGCTGTGAGGCCTTCATCACGCAGTTCAACAAGGAGCGTGAAGCAAATGAACGGGCTGACCTCGAGAAGCGCAAGAGAACAAGAGATGCACAGGAAGAAGAGCGCCAGAAGAAGCAAAAATCAGAGTCTGGGACTGCCTTATTAGATTCTGCCACGTCAGCACCACTGCAGGCTCAAACAGGTCGGCGAACTTCGGTTGTCTGGACAGCTTTCACAGAAGACGGTGAGGACCCAGGGTTTGCCAGATGTGTCCTGCACAGAGGACATGGAGTCTGCAGCATTGGAATCAAACACTGCAGTGGCACTACGAATCTGCGTGCACATCTGATGGCACACCACAAGGAGTGGTTCATTCAGGAGACGGAAAAAAAGTGTGACATGCAGGACAAATTGGTGGCAAGTGGCACTGGTGCTATCGAATTACAAACAACTCCAAAGTGGACTGCGCAGAAGATACATCTGTCCAATAGAAAACTGAGCTACTGGCTGTGCCGCCGGAAGCGTGCACCACACTTGGTCACTGACGAAGGGTTCAAGGATTTTTGTGATGAAATTTCATGCAGCAAGTATCAGCCCTGTTCTGAGAAGGAGGTACTGAAGCAAACTCTGGAGATGGTTGCAGCTGGCAGGGTCAACAATCGCAGGATCATCACACAGTTGAAGAAGCAGAAAGTGAAGCCGAGCATGGCCTCCGACATTTGGAGTGACAGCGATGTATCACTGATCGGTACCTTTTTATACTACATTGGCAAAGACTTGGAGAACCTGCACGCCATGCCCATTGGCTGTACAGGTTTCACTGGTGAACGGCATACTGGCGAAAACATTTGAAAGCAAACCATGGAGGATCTTCTTACTGTTGGACTGACGTTTGAGGACATTCACGCCAAAGCTTCTGATCAAGGAAGTAATATTAAAAAGGCCTGGGGTGGATTGCCGGGTGGTTACTGCGTCGGTCACACAATCGAAATGGCAGTGAAGGAATACTTGCAAAGTGAAGGAATTTCTGACATCGTGTAGAAGGCCAAAGGGATGACGACATATATTCATAGATCAGGGAACTGTCTTGACCGGCTGGCGGACTTACAGAAACGGTTTGACATGCCTCAAAGCAAGCCACCACAAACACGCAACCCTGTTCGATGGCACTACACACATGACTCCACGAATTGGTTCCGGGAGCAGAAATTGATTGTTCAGAACTATGATATCAACTATGGTGCTGAAGCGCGACATGAAGATGGACCCTATGCTGACAGTCACATGGACCACAATGATTGGAAGGTGAATGAGCACTCTGTGGCAGTACTTTATCCAGCAGCCACATGCAGTGGTGAATGACATTGAAGGTACTCAGTATGTGACAGCATCGCTTGTATTACCCAGTGTGTACATGCTCATCCACAAGGTTCGCAAAGGTCAGATAGTGTGCAATTGGAACAACTCAGTTGTTGAACAACAACAAACTACACCAGAGGTCAGAGCAGCACGTGCAAACCTGCGAACACCTTTGGAGGATCGCTTCATTAAGGCTCTGCCAGACCATGTCTTTGAAAAATATAGTATTGCCACACTTCTTGATCCTCGATTGAAATCCTTCAGGCTTCTTTCACAGGGACAGAGGCACACTGCTGTTGAACGCCCTCAACCAAAACCTGCAGGACAACAGAAGACAGGACTGTCAGCTCTTTTTCAGGATGAATTCAAAGAGGCAGCAGGTCCATGTGTTCATATTCCAGATTTGCAACCTGACGACGAACTGTCAGCATATATGGCACTGCCAGTAGAAAGCATGCATACGAATGTCATAGAATGGTGGCGTCGACATCTATCTTTTTTTCCCAACCTGAGTAGGATGGCGCGACAGTACCTTGCGAGGCCTGCCACTTCTGCTGGAGTAGAACGGCTCTTCAGCGCAGCTGGTTTGACGTTCGTTGATCTCGCGCACGCTATGAAAGAGAAAACGCTCGGCTGCAGTTTGCTCGCCACATACAACTACAGGCACGCTTTGTATTGTTATCCTTAAGCGTGCATATTTGTTGTTCAGATTCTCATCATTACAATCACCACTTTCCCCAACCTGAGTAGAAAGGCGGGACAGTACCTTACGACGCCTGACACTTCTGCTGGAGTGGAACGGGTCCTCAGTGCTGCTGCTTTGACGTTCACCGATCTCGTTGTCGTTCGGATTCTGATCATTATAATCAGGATGATCATGCATCAGTTCAGGTTCGCGATGGCGGTTGTACGCGCTGTTTCATGCTGCAACCATTGTCCATGTAACAGTCGTGGTGTCGTACCACACCGGCACTGCTCAGAAGCTGACTTTCAGACTCATTTTTGCAACCTGTGTTTTTTGCGTTTTGCCTGGTGCTCATAACCCCGGTGCCTTTAAAAAGAAAAACCACAGTGGTGTGCATCATACGTCTTCGCTTCTTCTGCAGTTCAGCGACATTTTGCAATTTTTGATTCCTTGCTGATTGCAGTGGCGGCTCAACTGTGGTGTGCCGCTGCGCGCCAAAATAATCGATTCGATTTCAATGCAGGTAGCAAAAGAATCGGTAGATTGCAATTTTTTTGTTTGGCTTGCCAATCATTGCCGATTAATCGATTAATGCATTAATCGCCAAAATCCATTCCAAACCTTACGCCACCCACCGGGTGCCCCCTCTGCGTGCGCCCGCGTCTACCACAGACGGCCCTACCCTGCAACCCAGACCACTTGGTCTGCCTAGGAGCCGCACACCGCCTCACCCACTGCCCCTACTGCGGGGACCTCAACCTCACCACCGCGCACGGCCCGCGGCCGCAGCCGGACCCCCCCCCGCCAGCCACCCCAGCTTCTTTCGGCCAATCACCGACGCCCCCCGGGACCAACTGGGGGATTACTACGTGGCGGACGCAGCGGACCACGTGTGGACCATAGCCATGGCCACGGGCAGCACACCCCTGCCCCCGCAGAGCCCGCCCCTGCGCCACAGCAGGGGCGGCTTGAACGTGGCGGCCCGCCACGTCCTTCTCGCCCCATACCTTCACCACAGTGACCTCCACCTCCCAGACCCACAGATCCCGGCCCCCCAAGCAGCAGCCCTGACGCCGGAAGCGTGGGCGGACACGGCACCAGAGTAGATAGCAGCCTACCTTCGAATCACTTGCCGCCGGTTCAACAGCGCCCTCGGCCAACGGAAAGCAACACCCTACCCACTCAGCGCACTCCTCTACCCGGCACATCACCCCCATCCCACGCAGCTGAAGCCCCTGGAGGGCTTGGCGTCCTTTCGAAACGGCCACCTGGCCGGCCCCGACGAAACCACTGCCGCACGGATGGACCCCGCGGACCAGCGCGCCTACGTCAGAGGCCTCGAGGCGCGCCTCAGAGGGGCGCGTCGCTGGCACGCCCACTCCCCGTCGCCCCCGCGGGGACAGGGGGGTTCACCCGCCTCCGAAACCCACCCACCAGGGCAAGTAGACCAACACAGGTCAGGGAGCCCGCCAGGGCGCCCGCCAGCAGGGCGCAGCGCCCCGACCAGGACCCGGGTCCAGCCACGCCGCACCACCCCACGCCCAGACCCCCGGGGCACACCACGAGCACGGCCCCCACCAGCGCAAACCACTACCACAGTACCACAGCACCCTTACCCGGCAGCCCAGCCAGCGACCATTGCCCACACACGTCCATGGCATGCCAGGACCACCATTCAAGCAGATCCAGGGGACACAGCACCACCAACACCAACACCACCACCACGCCCCCGTCCCCCCGGACCCCTACCCCCCGATGCCCCAATAATACAGCGACCCCCACCAACTGCCACACCACCACGCCCCACCGCAGCCGGTCCCCACGGACCACCAACCCCACACGGCACACCACGCCACCCGACACCATCACGTGTACAAGACGCCCCGGATTGGAGCATCCGGGGCGGAGTGGGCCACGCCCAAGCCCCCGGACTGGATCGTCCGGGGGAGAACCCGGTGCCACGGACTGGAGCGTCCGAGGCAACGGAGAGAAAACGACAAAAAGACGCCCCGGATTGGAGCATCCGGGGCGGATTGGAGCACGGCCCAACCTGTGT